>OZ010692.1:7786271-8228672 GCA_963932265.1 Thymelicus lineola
CAACCTTGGCACTATTTTAATTGAAATATTTATATAAATTAGTTAAAAAAAGAAAATGTGTGCAATTCACACGTGGTATATGGGTAACCTTCAAAAATTTTGGTTTCAAAATAATGAGGACGAATGTAATTTTTCGGGAAGATGATAATTGTAGGTTTTAGTAATGATCATAGTGATGCAAAGTTAGATTACTATCTTACATTTTATTCGTATATATTACATAGATTTATACAGACTCAGAGCTTACATTTCGATAAATGATACATGAAGTTTATGGTAACTAAAGTATGAAATAAATACGTTGGTCTTAATATGGTCAGTATAATATCTTTGAAATACTGCGTCAATTACTGTTTTTGATCTTGTTGTTGATACAGTGTGACTGCTGCAATGCCATCTCTTAACATAATATGAAGTGTAAAATGAGCAGCTAGCGCCATCTATCTAGCAATAAAACAAATCTTCTATCTTGTTCCTCGCGCCATCTATGAATACATGTTAGCACTTTTACTGTCGCGATCATGACGCTTTTTCGTTTCATCGACTTTCAAATCACATCGTTTCTAAAGAAGTTTACACTTCAAAAATATTAATAGAAGGTAAACACAAATTAGGTTAGGCATTAAAATATTATCTTCTTTTAATTATTCTTTTTAATTCATATTAACCTTAATTACAAAATATGGTACATATATGGTATATAGACGATAATTTAAAATAAGTGTGTCGATTATAAATTACTTTGAAACAAAGCTTTACTTATACAATAACGTAACGGTCTCTAATATAGTAAAGTGCTTTGTGAAAATAATCAAGCCCACGTTACTATGATTTTAATGGTGGCATAAAGGCAACAGGTACACGAAATCATGCAACGTGCAACAATTAAATTATTAACCTATTTAGAACGTCGTTAACTTAATAAACGAAGTAAATATAAGTTGACACATTTCAAAACAACTTTAGTTTTTAATGTTTGACGTTGTAATATTAAAACAATGATATTATAACTAAAGATACGTTATGCCCTTATAAATCAACCAAAAAATCTGTTCCGATCGAGCTTCAAACACACACACGTTTATCTTTTGTTTCATTAAACCGATCACACATTGATAAATTATGTAAAAGGGATGGCACTACTAAAACCATAATAATAGTGAAAAAGACAGCTAGTGTTTGTCGCTCGAGGTCGCTCGCGTCACAGCGCGTCACGAGATCTATGACCAAATGGCACACATTTGCACACTTAGCACACCAACAAATTCAGTACGGAACAGTCAGTAAAAGTTAAAAGAAATATTCGAAATTAGTACCAATATTTAACATAACGTTTTATGTACTTACCTATGGTATGTAATCCATCATTTTTATGCAATTTGGAGATATGATTTTTTCGAAATCTCAAAACAACTCGGCATTTTGGTGAAACTATAGACGGCCCAAAGACGGCCTCACTCACGGCAGCTATCAACTGTATGAATTGAAATCGCTATACTTATGCACATTCGACTGGCGTACTTCTAGCGCCGTGTTGGCATGTCTTGTATATAATGTCATTGTATTAAAATGAATAAAAATTATTAGCAAGGTAAATTATTCTTTAAAGGAAAAAAAATCGTGTTAAATTACTGATTGCATTTTGCCTACTACCAACGATTGAGTGGTTAAGATTTTGCAATATAAGTTTGTCCACGTCCATTTACGCTCCAGCCACCCATCCATCCATCAGCCCTTGGAGGTCCACAGCTGGACATAGGCCTCCCCTAACTTGCGCTACTCTGACCGGTTCTGAGCCTTCTGGATCCAGCGCATGCTCGCTGTCTTCTACGCTAATTTTTTTTTATTTTTTGCTATTTGTAACATCTCAAGACAGAAACTGTAAATAACTTTTGGAGGTAGAAGAATAAAAAAATCGTGCAAATTATTTGATATTTCTAAAATTATTATAATTTAAAGCTGAATTATACTAAACTTCAAATCACTGGGTGCCTATCTACAGACTACATTATAAAGAGACTATCACACCAATCATAGTCATCTTGAATGACAATATTTCATTACTTAACAGTGTACAGATAAACACAAATAAATATTTGAGCTCTTTCCAAAGTTGTATTTTAATAAGTTTGGGAAACATTCGTTTCAAAATTTCCAACATAAACAATTTATGAAATGTTCGCATCGGTAATGCTTGGAAGTTTTGATATGATGCCAAAAAAGTTTGTTTTCGTTGTCAACCACAACCTTGTTATATGTGGGTGAATGAGTTTATTGATACCGAAGTAAAACTTTTTGAAAATTGTTACAAATGTTAACATTTATTTATCGGTTTTATTATATTGCGATCTCCTTAATTTTATGTTTAGTTGGCACTTGGATCTAAAAACATTTTGTAAATTACAACTCAATAAACAAAATATCCAATATAGGTTTGTGTACCTACATCATTTTTAGAGTTCTTTATTGAACTGGAAACTAGTTTCGCCAAATCTATCACATTGTTCTTTATCACGAGTCGTATTGACAATCCGTGATAAATATCTACGACTCTACGAAACGGATGCATGTTCACATTTATTTGGTCCTGTCCTTTATTTTGCTTTTGACGCATGCACGCCAATAATGTTCGATAAATAAATTATTGCTAACTAAAAAAACAGTGTCTATTTAAGAAAGATAAATTAGGCAAGTTCCGTCAAAGTTTAATTTTCATTGTGAAAACTTTTCTGTCATTGCAGACCCGTGAATATTATAGCACCATAAGAATGTAATAACGGAAAATAATAAATATAAAATAATTTATGTTTTAATAATAACGGAATCTAATGAGAAAAGTTTAATACTGTTTGATTTATAAACATTAAAAAGTCTGATAAAGCAACACTCCATCCTGAAATAGGGTAAGTCGAGGAAAAATATGACAGACAAATACACATACTAATTACTGCAAAGAACAATGCCCAAAAATTATTTTTCATTTTTGTTAGTGTCTTAAAACGTCAGTTATACCGAAGCAATTCAATTATTTTTTTGCGTATTTTAAAATTAATACCTGTACCCGTATTACCCAGCGTAAAATAATTTTATTAATAAGTGACGAATTGACTATAATAACAATGATGTCAACAATGTCCATTTTCATTCGGGTACTCACTTCGATACATAGCTTGTATCAAGCAAGATATAGGAAGACTTCTGGCCAATATTACAGACAGAATTTCGTTATAAATGTTGGTATGACAAATGTAATGATGTCAAATTTCCATTTCTGGTTGTCAATCAAAAAAAAGTCAGAATAAAATAATGGTAAAAATTACAGGCAGCCGTAAGTCTCCCCTACTCTATGACTCAATGGTTATAAGAATTCAATCTCAAAATACTTTGGTTCTGGGGTGTGACTGCTGAAAATTCTTATATATCTAAGCTCAAAAATTAAAGCGGCGATTTTTAGATTTTTATTTTATTTTAAGACGCTAAAGTTGAAAATGAAATAAAACGATGTATGGCAGTTGGGCATTGTTCTTTCATATAACATATTATAATAATATTGTGACCCACCTTGCTCTAATATAGAGTGTTTGCCTATCTGATTTTTAAGAATTTATTAAAATTTCACATGTCCTCACATTTATCCGGCAAACTATACAAATTTGAAAATTTAACCCTCTGTAACGACCATGACACTGATTTGTACGCGTCAGCGGAGCACTGAAGCTGATGAATGCTTAAGTCAATTTGATTTACGTTCCGCTCTTGTACACCATTTTAAGCATGCAGCTTTAAATTCGGATTTACTGATAAAATCTTCTAAATATTTTCAGCGTTTAATCATATTTTCATCTTCCAATTTTATGATGTTACACCAACGCAATTATGGCAGGATAAAATACGACTTTCACAAGTATAAATCATACCAAACCTCTACTGTAATATTTTGAATGGGTCAAATACCAGATTTTATTTTATTTCTTTTAGATTTAGCGAAAGTTTGTATAAAAATCGGCCGATATTATAGCAAAGTTTAAAGAAACTTGTTATTGAGTGTTTTGATTAAAAAGTAATGGAGCATAATTGTTTTTTGGTAACCAAAAATAGGTGGTTTAGATAAGGAGTGAAAGTTTGTTCAAAATCAGGTAAAATATATTCACATAAGCAACGCCGCAAACAAATTATTTCCAAGGATTCTGTTCCAAGGTTTCCAAGGGCTGTTACAACAAGGCTAAAAAATAAAAATCAATTTTGATTTCTGTTACACCAAAAATAATTACAATTATTTTAAGTATAGAGATAAATCACAGTGTGTTATGTTTTAGTATAACTTAAAATACAAATTATATTCTGTTGGCAAAGTGCAGTAATCAACCTGTCACATGGCTGCCAAAAATATTTACATAGAAAAACAGTTTTCACGATTCTATGTTATCTACAAGAGCTTACGTTACGAAAATTGTTTTAGATGGCTGAAAATAATTTTTCCTCCATTCTCGTTTGCCATAGGAGACATAAATATTCAGACGCGTTCGAATTTGGACCGGATGGCGTATGCCAAAAGTAACTTGCTAATAGTCACTTTATATTCCATAAAAAAATTCACTGCATACTGATTCATGCGGCAAACCGAATACATTTATTAAAGTTGTACCGCACCCTGACCAATTAAATCGGTATTTTATTTCAAGGATCATTATAACCGCAATTGCTCCTGAGTTATTTAAAATTCAATGAATAGTTAAAGTTTTGAAGATCGAAATTACAAAATTGGCAACCACCCATAAAGTGCCACTACAGGGGGGTTCGAGATTTGTTCTCAAACTAAGGATACAATTAGGAGAGGACTGGGAATATTTCCTTACTACATATTTTGATCTACGTTATTGCATAACAATCAATTCATATTAATTTAGTTTAAATTTTAAACAATAAGCGATAGTTAAAAATATGTATAATACAAACCAGAATGTTTTGCCAAACATTGAAATGTGTTTTGCAATGACAATCACGCCATACTTAAGTAGTTGTTTTAACAAAAAACAGCACCAATATTAGCTTTTGATATTAAAAGATGTTTTCCGACAGTGGAAACGATACTATGTAGTGTGTGAAATATAAAAAATATTTTATGAAAATGCTAGCCACATTCCGGGCGCACAGGGCATGGAATTTTACAAAGGATATTATTATCCGACGGCGTTAAACCAAGCAATGTATTGTTTTTACCATTCCATGTACATACTTATATTTTCACTGTTATATCTTTTGTTCCTTTGTGGAACTAAAACGTGGAATATGCAGTGTATTCTTGTGTTTATTTATGTGTTAAACTGAACAAATACACATACATAGGTACTTATTGGAATTAAACTGTAGTATTAAACATAAATAGCAATGCTATTCATTTTATGTTTAGGAAATAATAGTATATAAAGACTGAAAAAGCATAAAGACGGAAGAGCAATAAAAATGTAAAAGAATTTTGCGTATATTTTTAAATTATGACGACCCACATGGCGTAGTTCAGTAGGTCCTTGGTTCGATTTCCAGCGAGTCAGAAATGAACTGAAATAAGTCTGAAATTCTTTTTTTGGTCTGGATGTGTGATGGTGGTGTTGTGTGTTGTCCTTGGCGCTCACGACAACACACAACAATGAGGTGTGGGGCTGTAAGTGTTTGCTTTATTTATTTATTTATTTTTACTTCTCCGTATGCACTTAACATATCAGTCGTGCTCAGTTAAGATGTTTAAAGGCAGCACAATAGCTCTTTAATACTTCGAACAGGTGCTCAACAAGTTTGATAAATGACAAGCTGGTCAAAGATTTGATCTGGTCAGTCCAACTTACCGGAGATCTGCATAGACACCTGATTCCATTTATTGTACCCTTCAGGACCTAAATAAATGTGTGCCACAAAAGTTGAAATGATTCTCATTTTATTCTCCACAGAACAGTTTTTATCATGAGTGACAGAGGTTAAGCTTAGCTTGCAATTATAATCTTAATTGGAACTTGCGTATGCCGTGCATTTTAAACAATTAAATTTAAATAACATGACACATCGCTTCGAAAATTATTTACTGCAATACTCTGAGCTCGAACGTGTTTTACCGCAATTCTGTTTAACTGTCGAATAAATTTTATATTTTTTTAATGAGTTTCAGTATTTCATCCAATTTGAAGCCATAAATAACGTTATAGACACAGTGTGAAACAAAAGGCTTAACGAATTTATCAGTATTTATAAACAGTATACAACAGCGTGTCCAGTCAAGTTCTAAGCAAAAGAACTGGTGACGCAGTGACGTGTGTAATATTACACTAACCATTTCGAGCTACTTTTGACCCCATCACAACTCAAGACATATTTAACCTACATGCATGAAATTTGGCATATTTATTAAAGCCCCTTAGCTTATTTTGAATTCAAAATTTCATAAATGTAGCTCAAACAGTTATTGATACACTAGCTTTTGCCCGAGGCTTCACCTGCGGTAGAGATCGATTTTTTACAAATTTCACTTTTTCCGGAATAAAACGTAGCCTATATATTAATCCAGGATATAACATATATCCATTCAAAATTTTAGCCAAATCGGTTAAACAGTTGTGGCGTGATTGAGTAACAAACTTCCTGACAGAGGAAAGCAAAAAATGGGCAAGGAAAATACCGGTTAATTTTTGTAAACAATAACTACATATCTGCCCAATTATGAATCTATTTTGGGGTTTGCTTAAACTCTAAAGGCATTCAATCCTGAAGTTTGACTAGGCAAAACTATGAGAGCTGGAGTTTGGGCATTGGACTATAAAATATATACTTTTGTTACTAAATCAGAATAACAATCTTTAACAAACATCTGCCACGTTTAATATTGCTCTATACGAGTATATCTAAGGCATAATAATCCATCACACCCTTTGCTAGTGACGCTCAAGCCAAAGTAATATAGGTAAGTATTATATTCGTACATTCTACGTTACATGGATTATCTCCCCTTACAAATGAAATGCTTAAGCTTGAGATCATTAAGTGGCAATAGTAGGTACATGTAGGCATGCTAGTTCAATATAGAAATTGTATGGCTTCAACCCATTAATGGCCCACTACTGGGCACGGGTCTCTCCTCTTGAGGAGGCCTAGAACATACTCCACCACGCTGCTCCAGTGCGGATTAGTGAAGGGGTTAGTGGCCAACCCGAGTGTCGGAAGTTTTCAAACCGCCCGAGGGCCTCCGACATGGCTTAACGACTGTTATCATATGATAACAACCGGGACCGACGGCTTTACGTGCCCTCCGAAGCACGGAAACGCTCAAGAATTTTTTTGCCACTAGCGGTCACCCATCCAACTACCGACCGCGCCCGCTGTTGCTTAACCTTGTCGATCACTTGGGATCGACACAAGCCGCAGGGGTATGAGCGCTTCAATATAGAAATTGTATAGTTTATATTAATTCAAATAGTAAGCTTCTATTACTAGATTTTTAGAGGTGTGGATTCTAATAAAGATTAACCTTCAAGAATCTGTATCTATATTATTGTTACCGGCAAAACCCGATTTCAGATCATACTTTGACATACTTAGGCCAAACTAGTTTGGACTAGGACAATCTAGTAGTCGGACTCTGGTTTGTAGTCGGAGACTGTGTAGTTGGAGTCCATTATGTAGTCGAAGTGTGGTTCGTAGTCAGAGTGTGGTTTGTAGTCAGAGTCTGGTTTGCAGTCGAAGTCTGGTTTGTAGTCGGAGTATGGTTTGTAGTCAGAGTCTGGTTTGTAGTCGGAGTCTGGTTTGTAGTCGGAGTCGGAGTAAAGTTTCAATAAATTCTTGAGAACATTGTACACGAGTTAATGATCAACTTCTGTCTGAAAAGGAAAGTCGATTTGTCATGTTTAAAAAGAGGGAATTTAAATGGACGTAAAATTTTTTCATCGCATTCATTTGTTCACAGTGTTTGAGTTGGTATCTTGTGGGTGGCATTTCTTTAGATCATTAATAATAAAAATAAAAATAAAAATAAAAAAGCCTTTTATTCCATGCAAAAAATTAAATTACTTATTATAACAATAGCAATTCAATAAAAAATTCAGTACAAATTCAATTCATTAAAAATCATACACAAAAATTCAATATAAAAATTCAATAGAGATGTTGACTAATTTTTGGACACAATTTTATTTTATTAAAAACAAAAATTGATAAATAAAATCATTATCAAATTTCCCACCCAAAAAAAAACTTCACCAAACTATATTCAATAATAATCTGACCACTAAGTTTGTTGAATTTCCATATAAAACTGTTTCAATGTAGTCATATTCTTAAAATGGTGTTTGAGGTCACGTGACAGTGAGTATAATTTTTAACATCCCAAATTAATGATATTTAATTTATTGTGATTGATTTCCATAAAAGAATCATATTTTAGGCTTTTAAATGTTACCACTAAAATTTTAGAAATAAATTTATATTAATTTATAATTAGTGTCAACATCCCTATTTCATACATTTGATTTTTAAAATATATGTTGCAATATTTAAAAATCTATTTAACAATTTAAAATTTATTAGTTAATTTTTTCACATTTATAATATGTATGTCAATATTCAAAATTTATTATAATAATTAATAAAAATTTGTAATGTAAAGTTTGTTTTGTTGAATTTAATAATTGAGAACAATGAACATTAGTTAATTATTGAATTTAAAATTATTTATTTATATAAATTATTATATGTATCAATTTGTAAAATATCTTATTATTTATATGTATTATATTCTTTATTAATCTTTAATACATGGACCCCTCTCAGGTAAAGGCCTCTTCCAAATGACACCATCTCTGTCTATCTTGAGCATTTAACATCCACTGAGGACCGGCTACCCTTTTAACATCATCTTCCCAGCGCGTGTTCGGTCTGCCTATGCGACGTTTGCCAGTTGGGCCATTCCAGGCAGTTACTTTACTAGTCCATCTATTATCCTGTAGTCGAGCTACATGACCGGCCCATCTGAATTTGAGTTTTTGGGCGTATTCCAGTGCATCTGTCGCTTTAGTGTGGTTTCTAATTTTTGAGTGTCGTATTCTTTGTATTTTTTTGATATTTAACATACTCCGTTCGAGACCTCTTTGGCAGGTTATTATTTTATTTTTTATTTTGCTGGTAAATTTCCACGTTTGGCAGGCATAAGTGAGAGAGGGAAGGAGGCATGTGTCCATCACTTTTTTCTTCAGAATGACAGACATTTCGCTCTTAAACACTTCCCTCAGTCCCCAGTATTTGTTCCAAGTGTTTTTAATTCTTCTCTCTACCTCAAGGTCGTTATTATTTCTATCGAATCCCACTTGTTTTCCTAAGTATATATATTGATGCACATATTCTAGTGGTTCGTTTTCAATGATAATTGGTATTTGTCTACTGTTGGTCATAGTTTTTGTTTTGGAGAGATTTAACTGTAATCCGACTTTCTTGCTAGCTTCATTGAGAGTATTTATCATATAATGGAGCTCTTTATAACTCTCCGCAAATAGAACGAGGTCATCTGCAAACCGTAAATGACTTAAGTATTTACCTCCAATGTTCAAGCCAAGCCCGTTCCAGTTAATCTTACTTATGACAAGTTCCAATATTGCAATGAAGATTCTTGGAGAGAGCGGATCTCCTTGTCTCACACCTCTTTCGATTGGAAAGCTTGGACCATTCGTTTCCAGTTGGATTTTGCTTGTCATGTTTTTATAAATGTTTTTTAATAATTCTATGTACTCAATTTCTACTTTTTGTGTTTTTAAAGTCTCCCAGATGCTTGAATGGGCTATAGTATCGAATGCTTCATCAATCATTATCAACCAATCATTATCAACGCTTATTTAGCCATTAATTTATCACTGTCCAGCAAATTATCGTGTTTTGCCAGAAGGGACGAATGACCCAATTTTTTATACTTTCTTAGTTGGGATAATCTCAGGCCAGACGACAGAAAAATATAGAACGTTAAACACAGAAAATATTTACAAACGTAACGGAATCGCGTTTCATTAAAACAATGGTTAATTTTGCGTTACTTATTTAAAGGTTTAGGGCCCCCACAAACGAGTTTGCATCAATGCTGTACCGCGTTCTGCCGACTTTGGAATCAATCTTATCACCAAAAACATGTGATTCAGCGGTAGAAGTGATGCTATATAACGTGACGTTTCGGCGACTCTCTACGTTAGATCACATTATCGAAAAGTCGCCCAAAAGTACCTGCGATCGACGTTCAATAGTATGCGGAGTGTAGCGTTTAGTCGCTGTGCTGAACGACAATTGCCGCGATTGGTGTTTTATGTGCACCTCGCGAGTTGTCTCCATATCTCTAGTCCTAAAGTGGGACGTGGAATTGAAGCAATACCCTGACTTAAACAAGACAGGCAGGATTGCTCAACCAAAGTGAACCTACGACTCCTAAATCGGTTATGCTGCCTTGTCATAGCAGGTCAAACACATTTCTGAGCAACACCAAATCCTGTAGATTCTGCAGTCAGTTAGAGGAATTACCCATCCACATCGTCAATTACACAGTAATAACTATTAACAGAAGTCGTATGTTATACGAGCGACGAATTTTGCTTGACCAAATGAGAGATCTGGAACCCAATAACATCCTATAATTAATTTTAACGTTACGTCTTGGCAGCGAGTTACAGGTTTTGACTGCAATACATCAAATTCTGTCATAGTGCTAGTGTCATAGTGCATAGTGCATAGGCTGCGACTTCAGTTGACGACAAGGTTACACTTTTCAATAATATCACGTTGAAACTGTTTGACGCGCATGCACCAGTAAAACGCATCAAAATCAAGCGACCGCCTGCGCCCTGGATTACAAGGGGCATACGCATGGCAATGTCACGACGTGACAGGGCTTTCAGAAGGTTCAAGCGCGACCGGTGTGATGAGACTTGGTGTGCCTACAAGATCTGCCGTAACCGATGTAATCAAATGGTAAGAGCAGCTAAGCGCAACTACTTCTATGAAAACTTAATTAACTCTTCCCCGGCCGATACTTGGAAGTTCCTCAACTCTTTGGGTGTTGGTAGACGTCCAAATGTGACAGATACCTTGCCTTTTTCACTAAATGATCTCAACTTACACTTCGCTTCTGGTTCACCTCTTAATCATTCAATTAAGCTTCAGACAATTTCGAGGATAGGTTCCTGGGCCTCACCTCAAAACATACCTTTTACCTTTACTAACGTCTCGGTAGGTGATATTCACAAGATATTTTCAGCTATTAAATCTAAAGCAGTGGGATGTGATGATGTGAGTCGTACTATGATTTCTCTTGTCCTCGATGACTTTCTCCCCGTTATCACTCACATCATCAATTCCTCGTTGTTGACTGGGGCATTTCCTAGTCCCTGGCGCAATGCATATATAATACCTCTTCCTAAAACAGCTAACCCCAGTCAACTTAATAACTATAGGCCGATATCTATACTGCCTTTCTTGTCAAAAGTGCTCGAAAGTGTTGTGTATAAACAGATGTCGGACTATGTGCTGAAACATAATTATTTGTCACAATTTCAATCAGGTTTTCGCCGAGGCCATAGCACTACTTCTGCCCTACTTAAGGTGACTGAAGACATTCGCGAGGGAATGGAGAATAGGTTGGTCACCATACTTGTACTTATTGATTTCTCAAATGCTTTTAATATGGTCGACCATAACATTCTCCTTGCAATTCTTCAACACCTTAATTTCTCTCCTAATACTTTAAATTGGTTTTCTTCTTACCTTAGTGGCCGTCAGCAAGCTGTGCGTGTAGGTCGGAATACATCTGACTGGTGTACAGTATTGTCTGGCGTACCACAGGGTGGAATCTTGTCTCCTATATTGTTCTCTTTGTTTATAAATTCTCTTTCTTCCTGCCTTAACTGCTCTTACCACTTTTACGCTGACGATCTTCAGATTTATACACAAGCTGATACATGTTTGCTTAATAACGCCATTAGCCAAATCAATGAAAATCTACACCGTATAGCTACTTGGTCTTGTGATTTTGGCATCAAGGTCAATCCAGCCAAATGCCAATGCATAATTGTAGGCAGTGACCGTCAATTAGCCAAATTGGATTTAAGTCTTGTTACGCCGGTCACGTTTGAGAATTCAGTTATACCCTTTTCAGCCTCGGTCAAAAATCTGGGCTTGTTTCTTGACCGCAATTTCAGTTGGGCAACGCATATCCGTGAAATTTGTAAATCAGTCACTATGAAGCTCTGTTTCCTTAATAGGCTCAGAAATTTCCTTCCGACCAAGACGAAGATAAATCTGGTGCATACTCTTATCTTCCCCATAATTGATTATGGTGATGTGTGTACTACTGATCTCAATGAAGATCTTCTTAATAAACTCGACCGCCTCATCAACAATTGCATCCGCTTTATATTTTGTCTTCGTAAGTTTGACCATGTGTCCTCTTTTCGACGTCAGCTTCACTGGCTTCCTATTCGCAAACGAAGACAAAGCAGGATTCTTCTAACTCTTTTCACCATTTTACATGATGCATTCTCGCCCTCCTATCTTAGCCGTAAGTTTCTTTTTCTGAAGGATACACATGAAAGGGACTTACGCTCTTCTGAGACTTTGACTCTCTCTATTCCTTCTCATCACTCCGGTTTCCGTTCCCAATCTTTTACTGTACAAGCTGTTCGACTTTGGAATGAAATTCCTCACGACATCAGAAAACAAGTAACTAAGTATAGTTTTAAGAAAAGGCTACTGGCACACTTTGTAGGTTTAGATAATAGGTAAGCCTGGGTATAGTGAATTTTGTCATCTAGGTATGTATATATTGGTTATACTATCTTATAATATAATATATGTATTTTTTTTGTAATATTTATGTATATATATATATATCATATGTATGAATATATTTATAGTTATTAGTATATATATTTTATGTAATGTATGTTGATATTATATATTATGTATATTATGTATTGCACTTGTTAATTTCTTTAATTTTTTTTTTCTTTATCAAATATACCGCCATCGTTGTTTTGCTACTGTCCGAAGGTTGACTGGCAGAGAATGCTTTGAGCATTAAGTCCGCCTTTGTTTCTGTACTTTTTGTATGGTACATAAAGAAATAAATAAATAAATAAATAGTGGTTTTCGGAAACTAGTCGTAACAAATTGTAATTGTAATATATTATATTAACATGATAAGTTACCTTACAAGAACGATACTTTTGCACAGTATAATGAAAGTAGAAGCAATCTGATCACAATGCAAAGAGCAACATGCTCCAATCGTTACCGTTGTGTTTGCATATAATATTAATAGTGCCGGCACATTGTACAATTTGCACAGTTTGCGTAGTTTGCGCACTTTGTTCAATCCGGAAGTCGCCGCAACTGTGACACAACGACATGCAAATGACCGTAAAAGCGAATTTGTGTTTTCAAATGCAAAACGCTTACTAAGGGCTTAAATTTGCAATTCTGTCATAAAAGCCACGCAAATGATACGTGGAATTTGAAGCGGCCGCTTGGTTTAATATCGAAATCGATTCCATTTGAACTGTTACTACGCAGGTAATGGTCAGAGATCTCCACAACTACGTAGCTATTCGAATTCGATATTTGTAAAATAGAACAGAGCCTTGCGGGATGCATTTTAAAGGAGCTGTTGTGCCGACTTTGATTGAATAAACAGGTAAATATGAATTAAAATATCACTCGAAAGTCACATCTCTGATTAGAAATTAACAGGGTAGTTCACCCAGAGAAAATAAAAATTACCTGTACTTAATAAATATCCGAGAGTCGATGTTTAAAAGTATAGGGTTCAGAGTAATATACGTATTAAACGTGTTATATTTATAGTATGCTATAAATGGCTATGGTTGGAATGGTTTAACATAACAAATTGTCCCTCCCGTTTTCTGTCAAAGTCCAGAAACAAATCCGGATTAACCCTTATGTTCATTTTGTATAGTATACCATACATACAACTTTATAAAAATATACGATCACTATAAAATAATTTTTAACTTAGTTTTATTAAACACTTGACATTTCTAGACGTTTATTTATACTTCAAAAATGAAATCTGAAGTTTATCTGTCATAATTTTAAATCAGTTGTGAAAAATAACCGTCAAGATGCGCCGCTCAGGTTTATTTAAGGTAAGTTTTATTTTATTTTTATGTTTGTACCCCTAAATTTGTATGTTTATTATTAAAAACACATGCCTAAATGTTTGTTCTTAGACATTTTTATATATATGCTGTTGTCACTATAAGAATTAGCATGTTTTTGTCGTGTTTTTTACTAACGTATATTATACTATACAATGCCGCAGTAGCAGTAATTTACCTTTCGTTGGTGGTGTATAGAATAATATACATTGCTAACTTCACGAGATCAATATTTTTTTGGACTTTACTATAAAATTTAAATTGCAAGTATGTCAGTCTTATATACTGAACCAATTTTATTACAATTTAAAAGACAGTTGTACTGATGTTTGACTGCGTCGTTGATATAGTGATTGTAGAAAGCGACACACAAAGTTGTGGGTTCGATTCCCTCAAAAAATACTTTTATTATTATGACTGCATGACTACCTATGTAAAGGGACAAATAACATTACATACATTATTTACCTGTGCATAATACAATATGGTTCGGCTTTACTATGGTTGATGGCTTTTTTGCATGTTTCTTTTGCTTTGGTTTTAGACTGCTGTGAGTGAAAGAACTAGGCGCATTTTATCCTTGGTGCCTGAAAAGAATGCAGACTCTGACACAGGTGACGAAGCTAGTAGCGGTGATGAAGCTGGAATGATTGGATCAGCAGAAAGTTCTCCAGCGCCATCGATAAATTCCAGTCTCGAAAGGTTAAACCTCCTACAATTTTCTGATGATGAGATAGGAACGCATGCAGATGATATTTATGCCGATACAACCGAATTGCCTCTTACACCAATTCTTACTCAGGTATTTCCTAATCCATCAGAAAGTAATTATGACGCTCTACCCTCAATTTCATCTTTGCCATCTTTGCCTTCAAATGAACCACTTGCATCCACGCCTGTCGGCACACCTTTGACGCGCGCTCAAAAAATGAAACGCAAAGCTCCTGCCATAGTTGCACGAAAAATAAAAAGACAGTGTAGCAGAAGAATTAATTTATCTTTTCGTTGGCAAAAAACACAATTTAAACACAAGGCTGAAATAGCAGGACCTACATTTTTGGAAAATGTACCGTCTGATTGGTCACCTTTAGATTATTTTTATAGATTTTTTACTGAAGACTTAGTAGACATTATTACCACTCACACAAATTTATATAGCGTACAAAGAACAGGAAGATCCATAACAGTTTCAAGGGAAGAAATACTAGACTTTTTGGCAATAAATGTCATCATGGGTATTGTAGTTATGCCATCATACAAAGATTACTGGAAAAAGTCCTTTCGTTATGCAAAGGTAGCAGATGTAATGTCCCTAAAAAGATTTGAACAAATCAGGCGATTTTTACATTTTACCAATAATTCTGAAGCTGATACATCAGATAGATATTATAAACTACGTCCTGTAATTGATAGCATTCGAATACAGTGTTTATCCGTAGAAGAAGAGAATGCTTTTAGTATCGACGAAATGGTTATACCGTACAAAGGGAAGAAAGCAGGAAGTCGTCGTCAATATAACCCAAATAAGCCTTGTAAATGGGGTTTCAAGAACTTAGTCAGGGCCGGTATATCTGGCATCATTTATGACTTCTTGCTTTACGCGGGAGATGACACTTTTAGAGACATTACATTTACTGAAGAGGAAGAGACTATGGGTGTTGGAAGTAAAATAGTTTTAGCTTTATCTAAGACTATTAAAAATAAAGCCAGTGTGGTATATTTTGATAATTATTTTACTTCTTTGGAGCTGGTACATATGTTGAGGGAAAATTATGGTATATTTAGTTTAGGAACAATCAGACAAAATAGACTCAAAGATGCTGCTACTAAACTGCTAACTGAAAAGGCTTTGAAAAAGAAAGGAAGAGGTGCCTTTTGTCAGGTTGTTTGTAATAAAAATAAAATTAGTATTGTCAAGTGGTTTGATAATAAACAGGTCACATTGGTGAGTTCTTATGATGATGCATACCCTGTCGAAAATATAAAACGATTCAGCAAAGAAGCAAAATCTCGTGTTGATGTAAAATGTCCTAAAATTGTTAAAGACTATAATCGTCACATGGGAGGTGTCGATTTGGCAGACATGCTGATTGCATTATATCGCACTGGAATAAGATCGCACAGGTGGTACATGAACATTTTCTCGCAGCTTTTAGATATATGCATCAACAACGCTTGGCTTTTACGTCGGAGACATAACAAAATGACGAACACCACGAGAAAACAGGATCGCCTAAAAGATTTTAGGTATGAAATCTACAGCGGCCTACTGAAACGAGGTCGAAAAGTTTCAGTAAAAAATTTAGACGTAATTCCCGACAAAATAAAAATAAAAAAACCGGTATCGGAACGACCATGTGACGATGTCCGGTACGACAATTATGACCATTGGCCGCAAATCACGGGGTATCAAAGGTGCAAGTACTGCAAAGCTGGCCAGGCAAGTACGATGTGCACTAAATGTAGGGTTCACCTTTGCTACGTCAAAAATCGAAACTGTTTCTTGGATTACCACCGCAAGCAATAGGATCTCTATTATAATTATTACGATTATTTTGTAAAAAACAATTGTTCAAGAAAAAATATTTCATTAAACATTTTTACTTCCACCAAGACAGTTATTTTTATTTTAAATCATGTTATTTACAATAATCTTTTGGTTTATGTTAAAAACTACCAGTAATATTCCAACTCTTCCTAAACATAGCAATGTATAGCATAATATACATTCCTAAAAATGGGTAAATCACTGTACGTGTAGCAATGTATAGAATAGTATACATCTTGTTTTTCCAAAATTTTCATATAACGATTTTTTTTTCTATTTTTTTGATGTTTTTTATAGGCCCAAGAAGCAACCTATATAATTTTTTTTTACTTTTTTTCAAAAAAGTAATCTTGCAACGATAAGGGTTAATACTGACAGGAAAAGTATACAAGTGAGAATATACGATCGACCCCAGTAAGTAGGGCAATACATTCACCCTACCCAACATGTGGAGAACATAAATAATACCGCACACCTGCACTGCTAGATTGGCTAGATAAAGGAATTTCACATGCGTAAGTGTTGGACTGATTTATGGAACAGTATAATAAGTTCTGAGTATGGAAAGTCACCCAGGTTTAACATAAACCGTCTCGTGGTAACCAAGGAACGTACGTCTTATCTGAATAAAACTGTATTCGAAAATGTGATTCTCGTTTACTGTTTTATGTAAGGTATTTCTTTTGTAAGTATCTGTATTTTTCAGATTAAATAATAAAATATTTATGATGTAATGTTAAATAGTGATTGATGGTCACTTGTCAGTAAGTGACACTTATGTTGATTTATCACTTATTGATAATACACAACTTTTTTTCTTATAATTTGTAGTAAATAAAAAATGTTGCTGTTTTAGAAAAAAAATCCTGATAAAAATATGTTGCGTTTATAAAACTTTGAAGTCACTTGTATCTGCTCTTAAAACCTTTAACAGAAAACATATACATGTATTGCCACAAAAGTATATTATATATTTTTTTTTTTTTTTTTTTTTTTTTTTTTTTTTTTTTTCCTTTTGTAGGACACATATATATATGTCCCCGCTTATATTACAATCTAGCCTACAAGACTAATTAGTAATTTTCATTTAACTTAAACTAATACACTACATTTATATAAGAATATGTCCAGTAACACTTTTCTTATTGTCTCTATTTAAGGGGAAGTCACTTTATTCATGTGTCTTTACCGATAGCACTAACACTACATTACACTGTCTACTTCACTATAACACTTACACTACACTAACTCAAATGGTTTTGTTCTTTTAAGTCTTCTCACTAGATCGGTGTGGTCGAGAAGCTGGATAGCCTCAACATTCACATGATGATGAAGTCTATGATGATGAGCTTCTGCATATCTTTTAATAACGTTAACAACGCACTCCATATTAAGGTCCCGGTGGAGGTCATCATTCCTTATGTACCAGGGAGCATTTACTGCTTCCCTTAATACTTTGTTTTGGAATCTTTGGATTATCTGTAAATTGCTTTTTTTAGTGCAGCCCCACAGCTGTGCACCATAGGTCCATATTGGCATTAGGACCTGTTTATACAAAATAATCTTATTACGTATTGATAGCTTTGAATGTTTTCCAAGCAGCCAATACATATTCCTATATCTTATTTCTAATTCTTCTTTTTTTTTCTTAACATGTGCTTTCCAGCGTAACTTTGTGTCGAGCGTCATGCCAAGGTACTTTGCTGTATTTTCATACGGTATTTGCTTTTCTTCTATGTAAACGGGAAAATATTGTTTTTTCTTGTTGGTAAAGTCTATATGGATGGATTTGGATTCATTAAGTTTAATCCTCCATTTTTTAGTCCAGCTAGTTATCTGTGTAACAGCGTCTTGAACTTTTTCAATCGCTTCACTGTGCGTATTGCCTACAGCCATTAAAGCCGTGTCATCAGCAAAGGTTGCTATGCTGTTGTTTTCCATTTGCGGAATATCACTTGTGTACAAAAGATATAGGACCGGACCTAGTACACTTCCTTGTGGTACTCCTGCTTTATTATATATTATAATACTAGAAATTGTTTCCAGATATGGTATTGCATATTTTGACGACTGAGTTGGGAATAGTATATTTGGCGCAATACATCAAAATTCAAAACTGATGATGATTTATTGAAGGAACTCCTCGAATATAAAAGGTGTAAATATATAGATTTTTATATAGCGATAACTTTAGAGTCATACAAAATTTCGTAGAAGTGGCTTATTTTCTTTTTGGTAAAATTTAGATATTCTAGTATCGGTGTTAGAAATAAAATTATTATTTCCATAAAACAGGTAAATTAAGCAGCGCAATACACTATTGTCAACGTGTGGAGACCGTAAATAATTTCTGCACACCTGTACTGGCTAGATAAGCTAGATTAAGAAGTTTAATATGTGTTAGCAGATTTATGAAATAAAATACTGCGGGCATTTGTTAAGAAAAGCAGATCGCAAAATCTCTTCTACCTCTGGGCTTAGAACATTAAGGATTCTTATGTTATTTAATTCATAACTATAGTATATTTCAGTAACTTAAACAAGTTTTCAAAACTTATATGGGGTTAAAGAAAAATAATAGTAGCAATCGTTAAATATGGTTACTACAGAGTACCTGCTTCTTGGTTGCAATTCCATAAGTAAATAATTTTAGAAGTTTTTTTTATTAATTCACAAGCTTTCATTTAACTTGCTTGTTCGTTAGTTTATTAGCATGTATGTATGTATGAGTAAAATGCTTCCAAAGCTGAATTAGACCTGATTTCCTCTCATGCTACGGAGTTGAAATTTCATAAATTGATTTGATTTCAATGACACTGCATCTTTATGATAATGGTAACCTGATACTACACTCAAGGTTGGTTTTAGACGCGGGAACTTCTTAGCGGCCAACAGCACAAATTTGAAAAGATTCTTTTCAAAAGTTTTTTTTTCTTAAATAATATCTAACAATAAAAAATATTTTTACAGAACTCTTATTTTGAACTTATTTTACAACTTAGAAGTTTTATTTAAATTCAGTTCTAATGTTGGTATCCATGGGTAATTGAAGTAAGTTCTCAAATATTATAGTGATTGAAGTATAAAATTCAGCGATAAAGTGGTCCTTTTTAGAAGACTATTAAATAATGTCGCTTAGGTATATCTTCTAAAATATTGATTACAAAAACTAAGATTTTAAATGTAACGAGCAGCATAAAATTCCGCAACTTGGGATATCTAGTACCACCGATCCGCATTGGTGCATGTAGGAATAGCCGCTTCCCTAAACGTATATACGAGGAGAGACCGTGCCTGCATTGGGCCGTTAATGTGTTGAAGCCATAAGTATGAGGCTATGGCCAACCAGACAGAGTTCAATTTCATATGTATCATATCTCGTGAAGTTCGCATATCGAAATAAATTATTCAAAGTAAAATTTGTTTAAAAATAATACCCAGTTTTTTGTATGAACAAGACCACTGATCATGGTCAAAAAATAAGAGGGAAGAAAGAAAGAATAAAAGTTACGATCAAAATTGTCATTGGAATGGAATTGCAGTAGTTGTACTTTATATTTTTTGTTATGGTGGTGGGTAGTAAATAAGTTTTAATTTTATTTGTCTTTATTGTGTGGTACGAGTACCTACTATTTTATGTTGTTATTTGTAATTAGTAGTAATTTAGTTTTAAATTTATTTGCCTAGCGCATTGGGTTTGCCTGTAATGTTAGGCTGTAAAAATAGAAATAAATAAATAAATAAAACCTACATATAAGCATGTTAGAGATAAAGCAGGGCAAAATCAAAATAGTATGGTGAAATCGATTTTAATCTTTTCATAATATCCAGGTGACATAAAATCTTCTTCTCGAGATAGTATTTTGAGATAGTACTAAGACATTAAACTAAGTGCTGGGATGTAGCCTTACCTTAGCTAACGTAAGGCCTTAAGTAGACTACTAGAACGTTAACGTGGCCTTTTAAGCTTCTTAGTGGTTGTAATAGCCGACATTCAGGTAGATTTGTGATCGACAAGAACTTGCTAGAAAATGGAACCACGGTTGCTTGCCAAAGCTTTTGATGGCGTTTTCTACATAGATTGTGTAAGTCCTTTCTACAATTTGAAATGTTAGTTTAACTTTACAGAAATTTTAAATTTTCGTTTTTGATTATTATTTTGAATATCATTGATGGTTAAATGAACTTACTTTAAGTGAAGTTTTATTATAATTAATCATCTGAAAAGCTTCTTCAGAAAAGATTAGGTACACAATATGTACGTACCCGCCAATTGGGCACTGAAATTTTAGAAATATAAAATTTATGAGAATACTTTCTAATTTAAATCGTGGTCAAGTAACATCTCCGTTATTTTATTATATGTGGATGGAATGTACAACTACCCGTCCGGGGAGGATCACCTGAATCGATTGTACTGCGAGCAGCTTCTGGGGCTGCCACTTTGCTTTACGAGGTGAATATGACAAACATATCGCTTACAATAACGCCAGAGCTTATGGAAATGGAATAATGTAATCGTGATAGGTGCTTATTACGAGAATGGATCGCACCATGGGCAGCTTCTGGTGCTGTCATTATACTAATCTTAAGGACAAAGCTTGAATATACTTGTATTGTTTAATATTATATTATGAATAAATAAATAAATATTAATTTTATTTCCAATTTTTAGGGCTCCGAAGTAAAATCGGAACCCTTATAGTTTCGTCATGTTCGTCCGTCTGTCCCAAGCGAAGCGCCGAGACCCATAGTGCTAGAAAGCTGTATAATAATTTGGCATAGATATACATATCTATTTATTAAAACTACAGAATCGTAGAATAAAATATTAAAAAACCTTTTTTTTCTGGACACCTCACGTTACCTGGATACGTTACAGGTAACGTGAGGAAGATTTTTTATTCCTCGCGTATCCTAGTATGGGGTAACGTTGAAAATGACTGCCAAAAATATTATGGGTCTTTTAAGACCAGTTTTGGAATTAGGGATCCGTTTGCAAAATATTTGGATTTAAAGTGCTTATTTGGTTAGATATGGTCCCCCCTTTGGCTAAATGGTTGGAGTTTGACTAGTGAAAAAATTCTCGAAAATAGGTTAATTATGATGAAATTATAAGGAAAACTATCACAGCTATGTTAGCAATAGCAGTTAGTGAGTAATAGTCGATAAACTTACTACTTCAAAACCCTACAATGAACGAGGCCTTGCCTGGTTTTTATAGGTGGATCGTGGAGGCCTACATTAAAGTATGTTAAAAATTTTAGTAAGATGTAAGGGAATTATTTCTCTACGAACTATCAGTAATGTAAATAAATAAATAAATAATAATGCCTTATATTATAAACTAAAACACAATAAAACATTAAAGTTATATAATTATATATTTTCTATCTAGTAACCTAGAATAGTATAGTATCTTACACTAAGAAAACAAAATCCTAATTTTATCGAACAATAAAACCTAATTTTTAATTTTAATTTTATTTATTTATCCATATGCTATATAATTTTCAGCGTTCTAGTCCAGTATATTTATATATCATATTACTATAATATTATAGTATGTAAGATATTATACTCGATTAAGTAACATGAAGGAGTGAACACGATACCTATTAAGTTTAGTAGGAAATTGAAATTTCTTGAACACTGTTCCGTTCGTGATATTTTATCAAATTTGATTATAACAGTTCATTGGGTTGAATGAATTCAGTTTGTTATAATCGTCAACGTCTTTACAACATACTATTATGTATGATGAAAATAAAGTATAAATTATCCTCTCTCACAAAAATCCCGACATTTCATGCCTTTTTTAGTGATAACGCTCTTAGTACACCTACGCGTTCGTATGCGGCTGCGAGTCTTTGCGAAATAATTGCGGTAGCGAAACATCTGCGGAACGTTATTACACTGCAGTTCTTTCGCAAGGAAATGTCATTGTAGCTTTCGTGGGTCGTCCAGTCGTCGCTTTCAGATTCTGAAGAGGAAGAATTGTTGTTGCTGGCGTCGGTATTAAAGAGAAAGCGTAGAATCTGGGTGCATGAAATAAATCAGAAGCGAAGAAAACTCGGAGAAAATAAGCTATGCTTAGAACTTAAATCACATGAAGATCGTTTCTATACGTATTTCATGCCCAACTAAATATAATTCGGGATAATTTCGAATCAAATTCAATAATATTTCAATATTTTCGGCTTCCATTGTGCGAAATTCTGTCCTCACGGACAGAACGCGTGGTGACGCCTTGCGATGCGAAACACCACTAGCGAAACGGCTGCGTCTGTGTAACGGCCATTTCGCAGTTACTTGCGAAACAATACCGACAAGGACGCAACTATTTCATCTAGCTATATAGTAGAGCGAGACATAACACATGCGAAACGTTGCCATACAACTTACAGTTTTTTCGTCGTTTCGCTGCCGCATACGAACGCGTAGGTGTACTAAGAGCTAACGAGGAAAGTTTCAATGTTATATCTATGTAATATCTATGGCCTATTGCTATGGCTCTTTGCCTGTGTTAGAATTATTATAATTAAGAAGTACGTTTAGCCGTATTGGGGCAGCTTAGAATACTAACCCCAATCTTTCGCCGGATGGATGTCGTAAGAGTCGACTAAATCCGGCCCGCTGGTGGTAGGGCCCCTCGTTAGGATTATATTGGTAATAGTGATTTTAATAGTTCATTTTATAATATTATTACTATTATTATTTCTCCGTGGGGACCGCCTGGATAGCTACCACCCTCTTGCTTGGTCAGCCGCCAAACGACTCGTCGTGTTCCGGCTGGGGGCTTTAGAGACAGTTCTTTCTTTATTTTTCTTTTCTCTTTCTTGACCGGCAACGTATTAGAGATGCCTCGGGTGTTACTGATGTACATGGCGACTATAGCCACTAATTACGATCAGGTGGATCGTCAACTCATTTGCTGGCTATTTCTATAAAAAAAATACGTGTTAATACCCAAAATCTGATATGTATTAAAACCAAATACAATACAACAAAAGCCTGAAATTATAATAAACAACAATCAACTCCAACTAAAATTAATTCAGTTTAGATTCTGATCGCTGTATTCTGATTGTCGTGTGTATACGATAAAGATTTTCTGTGTTCCAACAAACCTTTACCCTCAGTTTGTACCCCCCTCCCCCGTGCTGCCTCTAGCGGATCTTTTTTAAATCTTTAGAGGAACCAGGTTATTAGAGTCAGTATTACATGACTTTTTTAATATGGTTGGGATGTATATTATAGCAAGCTATAGACCGCTCGTTGTAGTCAGTTGCGCAAAATGAATTTGTTTTTAAAAAAGAAGTGCTGAGTAGTAATATTGCTGTATTTTCTCTCTTCTAAACTTTAAGTCAAAAACTAATACCTACTCGTACCTACATAAAATAAAGAATTTTCAGTTTGAGTTTCATTTTTAATCAGTTCATCAATTCAAGTCTCGTACGAACGTAACGAAGTAAGAATTTATTACCTGACGTCGTAACACCGTGATCCTAATCGTTGCTATTTCTTGCTATATTAATATATTTTAAACTACTTACTAAATAAACGTACCTAGTTTTTTATTTACAGAATTCAAAAAAATAATGACACAAATATATAGTTGATAGGTTTGATAACGTGATCACTAAAACATGTTTACTAAAAAATATATTAAATGTAGTTTAATTGTAAAAATGTTTTCCCAAAAATATTTTCATAAATGTGACATGTTATTCTTGTTTAATTGATGTTTTTGAAATCACTACCACGCCAAGTGACACCATAAATTGTGTAAACCTAACATAATATTTGATTTCACATGTTTGCTATGTTCCAAAACTGATCCCTTGTTTATTTGTTGCAGATCCCGAGGTCGAGGAAAATAAAATGTGAAGTGTTGACGCGTAGAATAATAAAAATGTGTTTGCAAAGAATATTCCATGACGTTACTACTAACAGAACTTTTTTGTTTATAATAGTTCTTCTGTGTTTAAAACTGTGTAGCCCCCAGGATTTGAGTGATGAGTTCGCTAATGAGGATAGTTCAGACTCGGAGTTGAGTGTGGTGTCGGTGAAGAAAGTTAAATTTCCAAGGAACGCTGACGCGAGTCCTTGTAGGTTGAGTGAACTGCTATGTGATACGGGACAGTGTATATCGTTAGACAAATACTGCAATGGGGAGAATGACTGTGGGGACAAAAGCGATGAGCCGACGTCTTGTTCGCGTAAGTACCATTTGCATAATATTCTACTCCGTAACTTTTATATGCCTACGCTTATGAGTTTCGCAACTCCACTTCGTGAAGTACGGTTTCGTAAACCTAAATGTTTTAGTTATCAATTTTGCAAAGGCTATTGTAAATCGATTTACTTGAACTGTAAGTTTGATGATAGCGATTTTTTGATTTTACATAAATTTTGGTTTGAAATTAATAATTATTAGTCATTAAATATTTATTTTTACTCTTAATCGAAACAAGTACAACTAACTACGTATAACTTAATATCTAATATCTATCACGGCTAGGTAAACTTAACAAAGAGTAATAGTCGATACGAAACTACATTGCTCGGTGCCTGAAACGCACATGGCCGGCTTTTTTATTTATTCGAATAGAATGTTCAGTGTATATGATCTCACAGTTTCTTTGCAATCATAATGTAAAACACTGCTAGATTAATCATACGTCACCACAAAATTTACTTTACATAGTTATGTTTAGGGAAAACTAAACGATGAGCCTAACGATTTGAGAATAAAAATGTTGCCATAGCACCGGTTATGGTGCCGTCGACTTTATTCACCTGAGTTAATTCACCCAGGTGTCTTAAGTCTACTTTCAGTGTACTTTATTCACCTATGTACCCAGGTGATTTAAATCTACTGATCGAGGTGAATTGGTATAAGTAGACTTAATTCACCTATCATTTTAGTCAATGCAATTAGGGATGTTGGAATGATATTCCGATTCGATTTTCTGTAGCAATCGATTTTATTTACGAAGAATTTTTAATCGATTTAATATAACGCTATTCGTCGATTTATTAGATAACATATAATAATAATTTATTACTTACGTACATTTATTATATACATACAATAAATAATAATACTAGAGATATGCAAAATAGTTTATAAAATGTATTTAAATAATAAATGCAAATACTTTTCATTGTTTTCCATTTCAAATTCAAAATTATTTCATAAATTCATAGATTTAATAAAAAAATATACATATCTACTGCGAATGATGATTTTAGTACATGTGAAGAATCCAATAATTTATAATATTAAAAGTAAAATTACAGTATACTACTTGTTTTATTAGTTACACTTGTGTTATAACTTGCCACATTTTTATTTTTCAATTTCTCATGGAAAAATCAATCTGAATTATGTTCGATATGTAAGCCATTAACTCGACAAATAACGATATTGATAAATGTCAGAGCCAAGACACATCGCTTCACTAGTGACAAGAAAATGAAAGTTCTATCAAGTAACGCATTTTTTGTTTATGTTTGCTTGTCAATAATTATCGAGTATCATAGGCATGCAAAAGTGTCAAAAGTGAAATGCCAAATTGCAAAGAGTATAGGTAGACTACACGCAATATTTGTTGACTTGATTTAACTATGCAACTAGGTGAACTAATTTGTTTTTGGTATTTGAGAATAATTATAATTATCTAATACTAAACTTATAGTTTTATAAGATTACAACTAGAAGGGGAACGTAATCGATTATGTTTTATTATGCGCTTAATTTATCTACGAAATTATTCGTATATAATTCTAAATGTCATATTGTCATGATTATGCCCCCGCCTAACAAGACTTTTAGCTTTCGTATTTATAAGAGTTTAATAAAATTTTAGATGTCTTCACATTCATCCAACAAACTATATCTACAATTGAATATCGTAGCAAGCGCTGGTTCCATTCTTCGAAGATACTTCCGTTACTGAGAACCGATAAGTATATACCTTGGTCATCATCAGACCTTCAGAATGTATCATGTAGTAGCACCCGTACTCAATCAGATAAATGTTGAAAGCTAGGTCATCCTAAGTACTTCCGTTACTGAGAACCGATAAGTATATACCTGGTCATCATCAGACCTTCAGAATGTATCATGTAGTAGCACCCGTACTCACTCAGATAAATGTTGAAAGCTAGGTCATCCTAAGTACTTCCGTTACTGAGAACCGATAAGTATATACCTGGTCATCATCAGACCTTCAGAATGTATCATGTAGTAGCACCCGTACTCACTCAGATAAATGTTGAAAGCTAGGTCATCCTAAGTACTTCCGTTACTGAGAACCGATAAGTATATACCTGGTCATCATCAGACCTTCAGAATGTATCATGTAGTAGCACCCGTACTCACTCAGATAAATGTTGAAAGCTAGGTCATCCTAAGTACTTCCGTTACTGAGAACCGATAAGTTAAGAACCGACCGTCACGCGACATGCGACACACATACCAAAAAGTTTGAGACGATGTAATAAAAGTTCCACTTTAAAATAAAATATCATTTTAGGAAGATTCGATTTTACACTAAAATATTTTATTAATAAGGTAAATTCAGTTTACACCTCGGCAGGAGGCTCGTGTATAGCTTGCCTTAATCACCTAGGTGAATTTTGGTCTACCGATTTAGTATACTTAATTCACCTCGATCAGTAGATTTAAATCACCTGGGTACATAGGTGAATAAAGTACACTAAAAGTAGACTTAAAACACCTGGGTGAATTAACTCAGGTGAATAAAGTCGACGGCACCTAAGTTATTAATGTGATATATATGTACCTGTGATTTTTATACACAACATAAGGTCTGGACTACCCGATGAAGAACAATAAGGAATCACCTAAAGTATTACAATAAACAAGTGCGTACATAGCGAAAGTTATTTAATGTGATGAGCATCTACACAAGGTCTCACAAGGAATCAAATCCAATGTTGAGTGCCAAAACCCCATCCTAGGATTCCCTTTGTCGAGGATAGAATGGACAATACATAAAAACAAGAATAGACACACGCAAAGTTATCATTCAAATTTCTGAAATGAAGTACCTTACAAGATTTGACGAAGAACTATAGGATTTGATTCCTTTTCCTTTTCTTTTGTGGTACGGAACCCAAAAAATATCGAATATAACTTTTTGGTAGACCTTTCATTGTTAAGCGGTTTTATTTATAACTGTCTTAAGGGTATTTAGGTTCTTTTCTCTCTAAATAACTAAAGGACTGTTTTCCCGAAGCGAAGCGAGGGGTATTGCTAGTAAGAAATAAAAATTAACATTTGTTTCGGTGTAGGCAATATTGTGAGAAAACCAGCGCACGTAAGCTTCTCCATTATGTTCTCAAAGATGTTATATAAGTCTATCATATAATATTGTAGGTACATATACATAATTGGCCAGTGTGGTGGAATATGGCTATTAATATGATGCTTTACGATTATGATACCTAATAATGATTTTACTATAGTAGGTACTCATAGCTAAGATGAGTGGTATTAATGACGATAAAAATTATTTCGTATTCATTTCAAATCATAAAACAAACCATAATAATTTACCTTAAAATAAAATAACAGTGTCTCAGATAGGTATATCTCATGTGAATTTAGTTCGCATAATGTATTTGATAGTTGCTATTACTTATACATCGCATGAGAAGCTCAACCAGACGTAGGTGCAAAGATTTGAATGTGAAATGAGTTTAGACAGTAACTGGCGGTGGATTCAATCGTATGTCCACAAAGTGGCTGGTTAGCATACATGCAAGGGGTAGATATCTGTGCCTAAGTGGTCGTTTTGCATGTAAACGGAATACCTGTAACACGATCGTGTCATGCACATTATACT
Organism: Thymelicus lineola; assembly: GCA_963932265.1. Lineage (NCBI taxonomy): Eukaryota > Metazoa > Arthropoda > Insecta > Lepidoptera > Hesperiidae > Thymelicus > Thymelicus lineola. The sequence goes on from OZ010692.1 coordinate 7,814,885, forward strand.
GTTGATTCATTTATGTATTGTTGGATGGGGTTTCACGCTAATGCTATCGTTAACTTGAGTAAGAGTAATAACAATAATCTATACAAATAAATAAAATTGGAGTGCCTGTTTGTAATATTAAAATAACCGCTTTTTACTAAGTGCATTTGGATGTATACACGGTACATATACCAAAGCAACATTTTTTACACTTTTTGTCTGTCTGTTTGTTTCTGGTAATCTTTGAAATGGTTGGATCGATTTTGACGGGACTTTCACTGGCAGATAGCTGATTTAACAAGGAGTAACTTAAGTAGGCTACTTTTGTTTTAGAAAACAAAATAGTTTAAGAAAAAAACGCGATACGAAGTCCGCCGGGTCAGCTAGTAATTAATATTTGCAGCTAGTAATTAATTAAGCATTGTCGTCTTTCACTTCGTAAAAAGGGCAAAAGGCGCCCTCAGACCCGAAGGACTGACGACCTGAAGAAGACAGTTACTTTGGTATCCGCTGAATTTAGAAGTCTCAAGACCGGTTAAAGTGTCTATGTACATCAGCAAAATTTATAGGCTAACGGATTATGAATGAATGGATAGATGGAACAAGTATAGTAGTTGTAAATACTGTATCTATCATCACTTTTTTGTATCGGATGTACTATAGCAACTTTAAAAGAAAGCAGCGAAAGTCCTTGAAGAAAGGCATATATTAAAAATATACGTTATACCTACGTGATACACTCCAGGCACATTCGGTTTGAACTCGATGTAAACAAACCATTAGAGTTCCTTTGTAGGTTTTCACCAACCGATTTGTATTTCGCACACCAAACAACTATTATAGAACTAAGTAATCATTATAACGTTTGTGACATCTTCATTATAATTATACTATTGACGTATAACAACAACACACTAAGAGAAAACGAGGTAAAAATCAACATCTTAAAACTATTTTCATCATTGAATAACTCACGCTCCCACATCCTTAATTACGTGAAGTGCACAAAATTACTCTTATTCTTACTTATTTTAAGGTCTGCCTGCCTGTGACTATACATAATATAAATGATTACATAAACCTCACAGCTGCAATGGGCCTTACATGCTTTGCAAATTGGTCGTATTATTTTTCAAAATAAGATATTTCATTCCACCCAATATACATGATTGAAATTATTTATAAAAAATAAATAAAGCCGAATAACATTTTATTCATGTTTATGTATTTAAAACAGACTGTATCGATTTTATACGTAACTATCCATGTTATTTTAAACTATTACAAATTAAATAATATAGAATTTGAAAGATCTTGCCTGGTCTTATTTTAATGCTACCAACATTATGCCGAATCATATCTACTTTTATGTCTTCTAGGGTCAAACTTCAAAACTCAAGATTTGTAAACAAACTAAAATATTTCTAGATAAAATAAAATTTTACAATATTTCATTACCACCAAAAACCAATTCAGACTTGATCAGTTTAAAGCGTAATATTTTACAAAATGTGTCGTCATTGTTCTCGTCGCTTTAGTGACGTCACGCTTAGGAGCGTTTACAAAGCGTAGTGGTTGCAGTGACAAACTTCACAACGTCAGTCCATCTGTTCTTAAAGGCATAGTTGTCCACAGACTGGATTGTGGGAACTGAGTTACATAATTCTTTTCTTTTGTCCTCCTCCGAGGTCTTTTGTGTAAAACAATTATCTACCCGCCAGTTCTACATCTATAAAAAATACTAAATGATTGAAGTACTGAGACTATTAATAAGACCTAAGCGGGAATTGCTGGAACAAATTGAATTTCTTCAGAAGACACGTAATTACATCGTGGTCGATGGTAACTTATCGTTTTTTGTACTATCCTTTGAAGCCAATTGGAAAAATTGCTTCCAGAGTATAATTCAATACGAGAGAATTTATTTCACGTACCTTTTTCAATAACGATAGATGTTAGGTATTGTAATAGAGTCTTTTATTAAGTTAAAAGGTAAAAAAGGTAAAAGGCAAAAGGTGCTTCATGGTTTTGTCTATTTATTTATTTTCTTAGGTGTCCCCATCAGCTCTCTAATATACATATTATGTAGCAGTAATGCCGTATTAGGTATATTAGGTCCTTGAATAAGTTCTCGCTGTTTTTTTTTGGAAAAATAAACGCTTTATCCACAGTAATTATTAAAACATACTTCAGTCCAAGTATTGCCCGTCACCAGACACCATCTTTTCCCATCTTTTTGGTAGCAAATGAATCCCGCGTCGGAAAAACGAAACATCTTTTGAAGGTATCCATGAATCAATTCATTTTTTGGTATCTTCATACAATTGGAAGTGCTGCTCAGATAGGCCATGTGCCATTGAACGGAACAGGTGGTACCTAGGTAACACTGAAAATTTTTAGAAAATGAAAAACGGCTTAATGTAGAAAGTTGCCAATACTTTTATTGTTTTTGCAAGTAATCTCCGTTCATCTCTACACATCGTCGCATTCGATCGAACCACTGAGAAAAGCAGTGGGCCCATTCTTCCTTAGGGGTCTCTTCTACGGCATTTTCGTACGCTTTCACCGCATCTTCAGGGCTCGTAAAGCAAATACTTCGAATTTTATCTTCAGTTTTTGGGAATAAATAAAAGTCGCAGGGCGCCAGGTCAGGACTGTATGGCGGATGACTCATTATCTCGACACCTGCCATAGTCAAATATTCAACAGTCCGTTTTGCGAAGTGCGCTGAAGCATTGTCGTGGTGAAGGAGGATCCTGCTTCGAGGGCGCTGCTGTCGAATGTTTTCCAAGACAAAAGGCAAACAGCGATTGATATACCAGTCTGCAGTAACTGTCCTTCCTTCTTCTAGCACAACTGTCGCGAAATGACCTTTCCGACTAAAGAATGAGGCAATCATCTTTTTTCCTTGACTTCTTCCTTTCTTTACCTTAGTTGGCCGATCCTCGAAAGGAAACACCCACTGAGCTGATTGTCTTTTGGTTTCGGGTTCGTAGCAATATATCCAGCTTTCATCACCTGTGACGATGTCAAATACAGCATTTGAGTCACCACCGTTGAACTTATCTAACATTTGGCGACACCAGTCCATGCGAAGGTGTTTCTGGTCGTCGGTTAAAGTATGGGGAATCCATCTGGTACAAAGCTTCCTGCCGCCTAAATGTTCGTGTAATATTTTTTGAACTTGACTCATACCAATGCCTAGGCTTGCCCGTATCTGTTGATAGGTCACTCTCTTATCTTCCTCTATCATGCGTCGCACAGCATTGATGTTATCTTCAGTAGTCGCTGTTAAAGGACGTCCCTCACGGGGATCATCATTGAGATTACTACGTCCACGCTTAAACTCGTTAAACCAATTGTAAATAGTGCCACGAGATGGGGCTTCATTAATAAATGCTAATCGCAGCCTATCATAGCTTTGTTGTTGAGTAAGCCCACAACGAAAATCATAATAAATCATTGACCGAAAATTTCCTCGTGTTAGGTTCATTTTCACGTGTAACAAGAGTTTTAGATTTGCCGCCAATTCACAAAAACAAATGACAAAAGAATGCAATATACTACATTAGGTTACCAAAGAGTTCTAAAATTGAAATTCAAAAAAAGTTTTCATTAGCAATGTTTCTAACTGGCCAGTTCTAAACATTTTCAGTGTGACCCACGTAGTAGGAAGGTGCTATATCCGGTGAATATGGCGGATGGGGTAAAACTTCCCATCCCATGTTTCCAGGCAAGTTTTCACTGGTATCCATGTGGCCGAGCGTTGTCGTGCAACAAAATCACTTTCTCGTGCCTATGGTTGTAAAATGCCCGTTTTTATTTCAGGGCTTGGCTTTAAGGCATCAGTTGTAGTCTATAGCGATCTCCTGTGCTAGTCTCATTTGGTTTGAGGAGCTCATAATAAATAACACCTTGCTGATCCCACCAAATACAGAGGGGAAGCTTAGAACCATGAATATTTGGCTTTGAGTACAGTGTAGAGACATGGCTGGGCTTACCCCTCGATTTTTTACGCTTAGGGTTATCATATCCACTTTTCATTGCCAGTCACGATATGATGCAGAAAACTTTTTCTTTTGTATCGTTGAAGCAAAATTTGGCACGTTAGAAAACGCCGTTCTATGTCTCTCGGTTGTAACTCATAAGGGACCCATTTTTCTTGCTTCTGGACTATTCCTAAGCTTTTTAAACGTTGCTAAACGGTCGTATTATCTACTTGTAATGAACCTGCCAGTGCAGATCCAACACAAAAAAAATTCAAACCTGTAGTTCCTGACTGAGATTAGTGCGTTCAACCAAACAAACTTTTCAGCAAATCATATCAAAAAAAATTACTAAAGGGTACTTTGAAGTTTTAAAAACCGATTTTTTTGTCATAATTTTTTTAAATCCTCAAAATATTTTTTTTTATATATTTTATGAAACCCCTTTTAGCCTATTACGATCTTTCTTTTTCATGGAAATAGCTGGCAAATGATCTGTCAATGCACCTTATGATAAGTAGCTATCAGCTCCCATGGATATAACATGCAATACTAATGTGTTGTCGTCCAAGAAAGAGAGAAGAAAAAGAAAGAAATAAAGAACTGGCTCTCAAGCCCTCAGCTGGAATGCAACGAGTAGTTTCAACTAAACGTTAATGTTTGAGTTTACTCAAAGCTTAGGTTGAGTAAATTCAAAGATTAACGGAACCTTTAAACTTCATAGCATTTCCTTCACATAACCTTTATGATGTTGTATAATACTGTTAAAAGCACGTTAGCCACAATTGAAAACAACATTAATTTGTCCTATTAGTAGAACATAAAACCAAGCATAGCCATCAAGTTGTTTTTATTCCATTATATTCTAAACAGGAGCCAGAAACACAGGTGAACAATAAAACGCCTTTAATTACAGTATGAACGAGCTTTTGCTTTTATCGTTCGCACATAGCTAGTCATTTACCCTAAAATATGGTTATAATTAACAAAAAATAAAGGCCTTTTAATAAGGTGTTAAATTTACTGTTCAGTATTTACCTAATGGCTAGTAATCAGTTACGAACGTTAAATAATCGTTAATTTACCCGTTAAGATTTGATGTTCACGTTTTCTTTTTTTTTCTTTCCTTAAAATGGTTAAAAAATAATTGCGAAAATGCGAAGATTGAGTAATTAATTGATATTTAAACGTATAAACTTCACAAAAAAATAATGAATTGATATTAAAAAAAATACTCAAAGCAATTTTAGTTTGTCTTCTATTTCAAATAGGTTGTGTTTATGAAGTATAATATTTTTAACCATTCACAAACTACCTACGTACCTATTAGAAGCTTTTAAATTAAATGAAAATTCACGTAAGTAATATCATTTTGTTAAAGTCATCTTTGTGGAAACTATGTGTGACACAACCATGCATTAAATGTTTCATGTCTTTCATGTTCCATTCTCGAATTTTGTTTTGTCTCGAATTTGACCAACTTTAACCCAGTTCTCATTCACCTCGCTCGATTTTCATTCGCATTGTAGTTACCCACCAATTGTAATAATAATACTTTATTTATTTGCTCTCACAAAAGGTTAAGTATAACAAAATTAATCCTCAGTGTATTACATAGCTAATCTTAAACCTATACTGTGAGAGCCTGGTGCCTGAAATAGTTATTTTATAATAAAAACCTGTGATACAGGTCAAGAAAGTGCAGAAGTTTCGATATGACTATATAAGTTTAACTTTAGTGAAAATGTAATATTATAAAGTTGATTATACTAAGTACAACAGTAAATATGGATAGTAAATAGAGTAGTTAAGGATTAAACAGCAATTGTCATAATAATATGTAACTTACTCGGTATCAAAATATAAATAAACGCATTAGAATAGCATAATTCTGTAAATTCCTTATCTAATTTTCGTAAACATAAAAAACTGAAATACAAAATAAAGACCTATTTTTGAACTTAAACCCTTAAGCTACAACGCTTAAACTACATCGAAATTCATTCGAAATATTTTCGCACATTAATATACTTTTAAGCTATACTTACATAGGCTAATAAATAAGCTATTTCACTAGGAATTTTTTCCAGATTTAGCTCCACCCACGCAAAGTATTACAAATAAATTATGCGCAAGTAAAGTGAACAACGATTTCCCTGAGCGTTGCACAGCCGCGCCTAAGTGCGCCGTTACTTTAGTGGAATGGACCGTTTGTTACGCGTTGGCATGCGTTGAGCTAAATGAAAAACTCGCTTGATGACCTTTTATTGTTTCGTTTTGTTCAAACTTTGTTTGGAACAAATTTCACTCATACCGTACCGTGCTCGGGTACGATCGCTAAAAAATATTTGTCATCATCTTAAATATCTTAGAATTTGTCATCATCTAAGATATTTAAGTTTACTACCGTGAACGGTGTCAAGTAGCTGTTAGTTCTTAACAATTACTAGTTAGTGGATACCCCGCGTGTTCCACTACGCTAAAAACTTTTCTGATAAGAATGACAGATCAGTGTTTTGTGTTGACGTTCACGTTGACGCGCAATCTTTACATATTATTTTCAAATTGTGGGAAAAGTGAAAAATCGACTTTATCAATCGACCGAATGTGCCAAATGCATTGTTTTAGTGATCTCAAACCACTTTCAGATTATTGCCTTTCAAATGAAACCATTTTGAAGCATATCGAGTGGATGGTTTCAGAATTTGTACAGGACATCCGTACAAGCATTTTTTGTGTTTTATATTAAATACGTATATACAGATTTAACCAATTTTAAGATCTCTGCGATCTCAAGATTCGATTTGAGATGCTTATATTAAGTCAGATCGTAAAATGTGACATTGTATGATCTGAAATCGCCCTCTTGAGCCGAGATCGGTTTATTAATTCAGGCTTAAGATGCGATGCGATGTATATGTCAAAAAATAGAATATGTTTTAAAAATCTGCAAGTCTATTTATATGTATAAATGCCAGTGGTCTATGCACACTCAGTTTAATAAGTAGGTACGCCTTTATTTCAATAAAATGGACCACATGTTAAACATTGGCGCGAATAAATGAAAAACTTTATACTGACCTGCAACGCTTCATTAGTTCACTAATTCACATAGGTTTATGTGCGTTTGTCTTTGTATTTCAATTAGAGACATTACGATACTTGAACCTTAAGTTGTGTATCTATTATCGTTTAATCTAATAAGTATATGGTATTTGTGGTCGCACTCCTCCGAAATGGCTCGAGCGAGTTTTATGAAATTTTGTGTATATTTGGTAGGTAAGAACAGGTCGTAAAGTATATTTCATACAGCTAGGTGATTAGGAACCCCAGGGATTGGGATTTACGCGGAAAATGCTCCCATGTGAACGGATTCGCGGGCACATCTAGTATTGATTATATTAGACACAAACTCAAATTCACCCATTTTCGTACTGTGAAAATAAGGCTACTCTCCGCAGGGTAAAACGTGACCTAAATTCAGATTTAGGTCATAGAGTCCTATAGAAACATTTCATTTTTCACTTTCAATTTAATTTATCGTCGGTCACTATTAACAAGCAACTACAGTGGACCCCCGGTAATCCGACAAACATTTTGCAGGGTAGTGTCGGACTATCGAATTTGTCGGATTATAGAGTACTCTAAGACCCTCTATAGTCCGGAATTTTTTACAAAAGAGTACCTTGTAATCCGACAAATCACAGATCTAATGATAAGATTCTATATGTTATATGTACTGTGAAGTACAAATCATACTTCATTATGTATGTCAAATTCAGTAAATTAAACAACACAATAGAGAGCTTACCTTTTATTATAAAATTAACGTCATTAAAGTGACGACTTTACTAATACCCTACGCGTCGAGCACAATGTGGTGGTGCATACAAGTTATAACTTGTTCAGTCATGCATTAGCAAAGATTGTCAAAAAAATATTCAATAATAGACCATGTCGGATTACAGGGGGTGCCGGATTAGACAGGGGCCGGATTACCGGGGGTCCACTGTATATCTATTCCATCGTCAACTATCTGTGTCATTCTGTCCGCGTGAAGCTATAAAGGCTGCAAGAGCCAACAGCAACTATCCATTCGAAAATATTAAAAAAACTTTTGACATATCGTAAGGGAATAATATCTTAGGAATCTTAGGAATAATATCTTTATTTTTGGCCAGCAACGCGTCAGTAAGACCTCTAGTGTTATTGAGGTTAAGGCTAAGGCTTAACACGCATTACGATTTTTCACCGCGCGATTTTTTCCGCAAAATTCTGTGAGATATGGAAATTGTATGAAGCTGTACGCACATGCGAAAAAAAAATCGTGTTGATTATGATTCAGTACGCGATTTAAAAATCGTCAGAAAAAAAATCGCGCGGTGAAAAATTGTAACGCGTGTTAAGCTTTATGACCTCAATATGACGATGATAAGGTTAATGACCTTAATATTATATTATTCAATAATATTGTATAATTTATATAATATCAATGTTCTGCTTTTTTCCAATTTAACTGGACAGAAATATGAAACAATATGTATAACTGTACTACGTAAGCGTGACTTATTACCTATCTAATATTTACCGGTCTTGTAATAGTGAAATAAACGTATACATTTTTCACCTGTGAAATACAAAGGCAGAATAAAAACGAATAATTATCTTTAGGGGAGTGAACACCTTGTCCTATGCTTATGTATTTAATGCGCTGTCAGAACGAACAAAAGGTCTTTTTAAAAGATTGTAAAAATATGACGGTTCTCTATTATGAGTCTACTTTAATCGTATTCTTTTTCCTTTCCTTTATTGTAGTGAAAGGATTAACAATAGTACAGGTATTGTAACGTTTTTTAACCGTACTTTCAACCGTAGCAGTCCTCTCGACTGCTATTTATTAAACTCATTTCCTTTTTTGGTATCATCCTACTAATGTTATAAATGTAAAAGTATCGATGTTTGTTATACTTTGAGGCTACTGGTACTGATAGGATTTTCATGAAATTTAGAAATTTGAAAACAGGTAGATAATGATTTGAAGTAAGAGATAGGGTACTTCTTATACTGAAAAACGCAAGTAAAGCCGCGGGATGAGTGCTAGTTTGAAATAAGAAGTATAAAAACCTTTTCAATATAGGTCATGTGATTGCTGTGGTTTGTAATCTTGTGATCTTTTTGAAGTTTCGCAAATGTATTGGTTTGGTTCCTGGAGGGAAGTTATTTTAGCTTTTTAGGGTTCCGTTGTCAAAACGGAACTGTTATAGTGTATTTCCGTCAGAGTTGTACCTACATTGAGTATCGATTTAAAAATGACTAGAATGAAGTTTGTTTTCATTAGCAACTTCGGGTACTTTTAAACTTAACAGTATAGATGCTTAGCAAGTTTTTGTATGATTTATTTCTTCATATTTCTTACGCTTTTTATTGACTTCCTTTCATTTAATAACTTCACCAATCTTAAAATTTATAAGAAAAATGTTTATCACAAGTATGAAAAACTTCATACTTATGACTTTTGCGCTGTAAACAGAATCGAAAAGTATTAAAACTTACTCGTAGTTGTAGGTACATAAATTAGATCTTTATTTTCTCGTGTAAAAGTATTTTGACCTTCGCAGTTCAAATTAAGGACGTACAAGGCCGTAAACTTGTTAAAAGAAAGAGTTTATAAGCTACGAGTATTCAGGTGCCCCTTTTAATGTACTAGCTTAGGTATCTGATTTTTTTCACGTTTTAATGATCCTTAATATTCGTCATTAACCATTCCTTTCGTGCTCTTAGGTCTCGTCTAGTTCTCGGTCTCTTCTTTCGTTCAAGTCTAAGTCATAATAAGGAACAGGCCAAAATGCACTCAAAAAAAATTGGCTTTTACACTAACTTTTCAGAACATTGTGGAGAATCTTAGGTTTGCAGGGTTCCTCACGAGGTTTTTCTTCATAGAAGCAAGTGATTGTAACTTTTAAATTGGAGCGACCTGGATTTCAATATATTTATACACTTCTATAATAATACGAGTATACAATTTTAATACGATAAATTCTTCTTATTACAATATTCCGATTATAGCAACACAGTATTGCGATTTTATGTAACATCGGATTAAAAATGAAAAAAAAAATTAAAAATGAAAAATGATTTGATTGATTAAAAATTCATGCATAGATTTTTTAAATTCTTATTATAATCAGTACTAAAGATATTCTTAAATCTGAATATTAGAAAAAATTAAAGATATGTTAAAAACTAATCGAATTAATAAACGCCTTAACGTGATGGGTGGTGAACTGGTGATAAAATAATGAAGATGACTTATAACAAACACCGATCTTATAATCAATATCTGCTTTTCCAAAAGTACTATATATACCAATTTTTTTTTCTACTTGTAAGACAAAATAATTCTTAATTTTATCGCTATCTTTTTTATGTTTATGCATAAGGTATATGAATAAAGAGTTTTAAAAACGTAACTAAATCATGATTACTCATGAAAATCATCTATGTAAAATGTTCTGAAAGTCGCATCGAGATTTTTAATGTTCTTATTCCCCAAATTGACGATGAAAAGGAGTCAAAGACATGTTTTTAAATTAATAATAATTTTGTATTGTTACAGCTTGCAACAGAACTTACATGGGAGACGTCGGTCGCACATATGAACTAGAGGTGCGAAGGCCTAGAGAAGACCATCTACCTTTCGTATGCCATCTGAATTTCACTGCCACTGGTGAAAACTATGGAGATATTATACAGGTATGAATAAGTCACAAATAAGGAGATGCAGCTTGTTTTACTTACCCCAAGTAAAAGCCTAGCAAAATTGAGCCTGCTACGGTTAAAGTTATGTTTAAAATTCATATCAGCATACAAAAAGAGTCTATGTCTCGGAAATCTCCTGCTCATTAGGTTTGTGACTAATTTCGAATAATTGTGATTTAGGTCTTTTTTCCATTTCTGGAATGCATGCCAATATTTTGACACTTTTCTAAGCCTAAGGGACTTTACATCACAGTCATATTGGGCAATGTTCTTTCGAGAGTGTTTTTTTCGACATTGGCAACGAGCACTATAGCTACATCATTTACCTATCTGTTGGATCTTACTGTGCTATGAGCAAATTATTGTGGTAATTACACAAACGTTTACACATCGCAAACTGCACCCGAGAATTGGATTAATGATAGTTATTTCCTGGAACTTAATATGACCAAAATGTGTGATAATTAGCAAACCATCTGGTCTCAATAATGACAAGTGATACAATTTCAAATCCCAATGATTTGAATTATGTTGAATATTGGATGTTAAGACTGATCCACTTCCAAAGCTCCAGTGGCCAATGTTAATGGATTATATACTATTGGACTCTAACCCTGTGACAAATTATTTTTTAAATATGACCTCGTAATTTGTTAGAATAGACTTATAAACCTTTGTGTCACAAGCTAGTGTTCGGTCATCGACATTTTTAAGTTATATTCTATAACTTTCGAGCGTAATTGACTTTTTACATGACAATATGTATCACATTGTGGAAATGATAACAAACATGTGTTCAGTGCCACCAACCTGAGAAAGTAACAGATTACTCTCCTGATATACCTGTATTATATAGATACAGGTATATAAAACACAAAAAAAAATTGTACGAATGTCCTTTAAAGACTCTGAAACCATTCAACCGATATCTAACCGATCACTAGAAAAAAAAATTAGCGTGAAACACGCTGGGTATCCATTAGTATAATAATAAAAATTAGAAATGCAATAATAATAAAAATATTATTTTTATATAACTCTCTCGAATTTTTTGTTCATTTCATTGTAATCTCATTAATTTTACCAAATGTTAATAAAAGCAAGTTCTTGAAACTTGATTGGCAAGTAGCGCTAGACATCATATCGACCTAAAGGTTAAACAACTAAATTCAGTAATAATAAACTTTCGACTACAGGATCATCCATCAAATTTGATGCTTTATGCCCTTAATAACCAAATATCAAATGCAAATTAAGTAGGGTAATATGCTGTTTTCCATTGTGTAGCCAAATGCCAATAACAGAAGCCATAATTTCGTCATTCGTTGTCAGTCCGTGTGTCAAAGCAGATTTAGGTACTCGAAAAGGCCATAGTTTATTGGCTCCATATTGAATGAAATTTTGAGCTTACCAAGCAGATAAATTACGAATAAAAATAATAAGTGTTAGGTAACAAAGCTTACAAAGGTTTATGATTAAAGTAAAGATTGTATTTTAATGTTTCGAAAACATTTAGAGAAACCTCTTTTATTATGGTTATAATTTTGATTTACCAAGCTACCATAATGATACCTCAAAAGCATGTCGATACTGTCCTTTTTCGTTTAATAATACACCAACAACAAATTGTCGTCGTAGTTTTTGCACAAACTCAAATATCCAAATAGTCAAATAGACGCTAAAATATTTAGGTATTAAATTTTGAGATTGAAATTGATTCAAGTTATTTTGTCAAAATAATTATTATATTATATTTAAATATAGTATAGACTTCGGTACAGTTTCATAATAATGTAGACACTATCCGTGGTTATTATTTGTTTCTGAAACTTCAAAAGCGATCGACAAATTCAGGTGTAGAATATTTTAGTGTTAAAATACATAATTGATAGGTTAAACATCGAGTCAGAGTTTATCATCTGTAATTTGTTTGACCTAAGTTCGATGTGAAGGTTGCTTGCCAACCAAGTCAGAACTTTGTTTCATTATCGTAGTTATTGTTTGTTTCTGTTGAATGATTAATTCTGTCTAAAACACTTTTATTAGTAGAGGGCATTTTCGGTCGTAGACGGCCATATAACTTAGCAAACAAACTAGAAGCTAGCTTGTACATTTTTATGAGTACGTTTTATATTATACATTTTACAACCCTTAAATAGGCACTCAACCTTTGATTACACTGATAAACTATCGCAGTCTCCACGTTTTTACTGTGTACTTTAGGAACGGGTTGGAACAGTGGTAATCTTACCATGCAAATCATTACATTAAAAATAATAAAATAAGTAATAAATAAAGCACATGTCGATGAGGCCATAAGAAGAAGAGAAGAGAAGTCTTTAGAGAAGGTCCAGGGTTGGATTTCTTTATTCTCAACGCTCTGCCGATGCAGAAGCTGCCATACATATAAGAAATATCATGAAGAAAAACTAAATATTATAGAAAAAATAATATTATGTCAATCTATTTGGAACATACGTAGGATATTCTATGAGAGAATTATTGATCACGTAATGTTGAAGTACTTTGATGATTGATGTAAACGTTAGGAGAACTGGAAATATGTTATGGTGCAAAGTAAAAGGAATATTATTGAATAACCAATACCATAGAATACCACCTTCTGCTATACACATATAATTTCGTTTCTAAATCAATTGTTATAGATTTGACCTACCTGCAGCACAGTTTTAATTTTAATTTCATAATATTCAACTTGACCTTTTTGATGACTTTGTAGTTTGTATTTTTTGTAACAAAAACCTGACTTGAGTTAGTTTATTGACGAAAATAAACCAACTTCATTCTTCTTTTTGGCCTTACCTATTCTTCTTGTTTTAGATGACCTTTTGTTTTGAGACTGACCTCGTGCCATTGTTTCAGCTAACGTTCGACACATTTACCGTAGGCAAGTTCGTGTCCTTCACATCAGACGGTTGCCCTGACGGTCACATGACCATAGTGGAGCGGAGTCCGTCACCACCCACGGGACAATGGTGTGGCTCAGCTTGGGGCTACACGGTATACTTCAGCGAGTCAGATTCTATTAACATGACACTAAGATTGGACAGGCTGAGTCAGCAGGTTAGTATGATATATTTTTTTATTTCCATCTCTTTAGTCCTCAGGTTATTTTTCAAATGATAACTGGAATTTTAAATTGTTAATTCAAGGTTTTTTAAAAACGTAGATTTTAAACTGCGCTAGTTGTAGCTTATGCAATACGATTTGGTTTAAGGAGTATACACTTTAATATTATATACAATTTTTTTTAAATATAATATTTTTTTTTATTCCTATGATAATAAGAAGTAGTAGAAACATCAGGTAGGATTTCATTGTTCTCAAGCATTATCTTACCTGATTAATTTAATGTAGAAAAAAATATATGAATTGTTACTATTCGTTTGGAATAATGGTATTCGATAATATCATGTATAATAATATAGTCAACCCTACTTTCACATAGTAAACATTCCTCCGGTCATTGTTCCTGAACTGTAATATCAGCCTAGAGTGGTTGGAACTTGGATCGTAGGCAGTTATTATATTCGTCTTTGTCAACAATAGTAATTACGAAGTGGTCCGTAATAGGTATTTGTTTATTGCTTTATCGATCCATCGGTAGTAATGTCGTTGTACGATGGTAACAATGCGTATTTGATGGTCTCGCTCGATAGACATTTAGAATCATTTAATATTATACTTAATAGGTTTTTACGCTGTTATTTTATTATGCATGATCAGTTGATCACGCTAGGACGAACCCAAAAAGTTATTCTATATTTCGTTTATCAGCAGTAACGATGAAAGTAAATATTAGTACCTAACTTATGGCTTTGTTTCGATGGATTTTAAGGCTTTCCTGGGAACCATTAAAGTTTATAAGACTCGTGACATTCATAATTCTCTATAAGCAACTGTTGGCATCCACTTTAATAGACATAAACTAGATATTTATTAAACCATGTACTCCTTAACTTAATTTGAAAAAAAACGAAAGAAAAATACACTGTTCTTGTATTTTATTTACAGATTACTTTTTTAGCCAATTTAGTCTAACCTTAAATAAAATTACCTAGAGCCTTACATCAAACCTAATCTTCGGTAAAGAAAAGTATAAATAGCTGAGAACGCAAGACGGGGTAATCAAATTTTCCAAGACAAACAGAACAGCGAGCTTTTCTATAGCCAATAAAGCCGGAGATGTTCTTACCATTTGTTTATTTATCTCAAAATACTCATTCTAAAGACGATCCCTAACAACGTGTTTGTTTAATATGTTCCCATCTGCGAAATCGCAACAATTTACCACGCGTCAACATCGATACGCCGAGTTAATTAACAGTTTCAGCGTACGGCAAAGTTAATCCATATAAATGAACAACAGTATTTATCTTCATTAGAAGACTCTTACTAAGCATCCCTTTATGTTACAGTGACGTGACGTAACTAACTACATGTTTTCGCCTGTGACTTGGCTAATATTTCACAGCGCCCCGGTTTTAACGGTTCGCCGCCTTTACTTTATCTGCTTTTAGCAGACGTATTATGTGCACCAAGGGTTGAACTTTCGATCAATTAATTACTCGGCGATTACGAACACCCTCGGGATCGCCCGGATGATTCTCTACCTCTCCAATTACTATAATGAATATTATTAGGACCCAATCCCATAATTTAATAATGGCAATTTTATTCGCGTCAAAGAATCCATTTTGAAATATTCCCCTGCGTTAGCCGGATTTTCAGGTTAATTCGATGTCAATTATTTTAATGGGCATATTAAGGACTTAGATAGGATATCCTAAATTGACGCATATTATAACACCGTGACGAACGTGCTGTAATATAAAATATATTTAAATAGACATACTGGATATTAACTGTGGTTACTGAAAATTAATATTTTCTTATATATTAGTATATAATTTGTTATGAAAAGAAATTATAGATTTATTTTATGTATACTGATTTATGTATTGTAAGGGATCGAAGTATTTACATAATGGCATAATGGTTAGTAATAATGTCAACAATATTATTAATTTTTTAACTATATTGTCACCAAATAAAGTTATAAAATACATCTCCAAAACGATAGTAGATATTATGTGTGTAACTTTTATACATAAATTATGATTATGAATTTTACAAAAAAGGTTAAATAATTCTTATAAGGAAAGGGGTTATAAGTCATCAATGAAGACCTCAGACATTAAGTAGGATTTCAATCCTACTCAGAGTTCGTCGTAGGTATTATACTTCAAAAGTTCTTAGTCGATTGGACACTTCTCTTGTCTTGTACCTTTAATACTTCAAGCTGAAGGACCTTCTTTGTGGCACTTAATAGATAGTTGATCTTTCGAAACGAACTTTATCAAGGTCCAAATATATAGACGTATTTGCTGACTTATTTTTTTCAGCCCCAAAACTCTTTGTAGGCGTTGCCGTTAAGGTTTTTCTATTATGCTTTGTCTTCGGTCTCTCATCTCCAAGATATAAGGTTGCCCATTCTCCAGTTATACATCTCTACATATTCACTTTTTACAATTTTTTTATTTCTAACTTATTCTTCTACAGGGTTTTTACATTCGCCCTTCATTATTTGTACAGATAGGCCTCTCCCATTGAAGCCTTCGAGAATAAGAGGTTGTTATGAAAATACAAAAATTATTTTATCATTATTTATAAAAGCGTATCTATTACCTATTATTCCAAAAATATAAATTAAACAGCTATTGGTTGGATAAAGTTATTTGAATATTCGCAGCATACTACATGAGGTTCCGTTAACTCGTATTCAACCCAACTAGTTATGTGAGATACATTTTAACTGGGTATTCATTGTCAAATTCGTTCGCTGCACATATAATATTTTAATGTTAATAGTTCATAACATTTTATTTCACCAGGTCTTGTTCCAAAACTAATTGGTAGCTTTTTTGCAGCAGGTTTCTCATTTTTAGTGGAATAATTATACTACCAACTATACTGACTTATCTTATTTATACTTATCTTTCGTAAATTGCTCCACATGTTGCAGAATATACTAGTCAGAATTTACACCCTTCCAGCATTGAAGTATAATGACATGGAACAGACATCTCGAACAAAATGTGTGTCCCGCCCGGGAGGTTCGAATTTCAAAATTGAGCCCCGGTTCTACTTTCAAAATCGAACGAATCCATTGAAGATGGAAGCCACGTGGCGCCAATGCATTGGGACATACATGGTGTTCGGGGTGTCTGTTCTATACGCTAGTAATAGTACCTCAATGCCTTCCAGTGATGCTTTTCTACACATAAACCTAATTACAAATAGTTACGACCCGTATTGGTTTTAGGGCGTGGGATACAATTTCGACTTCAAATTGGCGTACAAGTTTCTGAGGCGGAGTGAAGCTCGCTTGCGGTACGGTAACGCGACGGTCGGAGCATGGCGGGGGGAGAGGGTGCCCGGGTCGTATTGCGACCGCATCTTGAGCGATTGCGACTTGCGTGCATGTCGCATACAATCGCCGAACTTCCCCGGCGTGTATCCCCGCAACGCTACGTGTACATACCGCATTGAACATACGAAGGTATTATTTTATTTAAGTTTTTATTAGTATCAAAATATGTATTCACAATTTTTTTTTCTAACACTACATAAGCATGAATCTAACCCTGTTTAATATTTTTATAGACGTGACAGTTTGTATGAATGTTTCTCTCTTTCAAGCAAAAACATATTCATGAAATTTAGTACACATGTAAGACCCTGATCTGGAAGGAGAAATAGGGTACTTATTTTCCCGGAAAATGCAGGTAAAAACGCGATCAGAACGCTTGTATTCTCTATTCTATCATTTGTTCTTTGACAGTGTTCCCGTTTGATTATAATGAGGATCAAAATATTCACACAAACTTTTTGCTAACACTACATAGCATGAATCCAACCCTGTTAAACTACACCATAACTACACGCCCATTTCTACTATCTAAAGTGGTAGGATTATGTTCACGAACACCGAACAGTCATGAAGGTAATTTACATTGTAGGTAACGTATTTATGGGTATAATTTTCTACAATTACACAGCACTTCTGCTCGACGCAGACATGTTTCCAACTTTTAATTAAAGCGAGTATGCGCCCATTCAGCGCAGAATTTACGAAATCAACTCAATTATTTGTTGCCGAAATACTATTGTATACTGGTGGATTAAATACAAAATTTAATATGTGCAGCTACTTATGTTTATTTGTATTGGGTTAATTAAGTTTGGGTGTGTGTTTTTCAAATAATTTTTATAATTAAGTTCTTATTTTACAACTTAAAATACACTTAGTATATTAAAATAAAGTTATATAAGTATTTAAATAATTTACTTATAGTTATGTGTATATTTCATCATTATTATTATTATGTATTATTACACCATATTATCCTTTCCAATAATTATTGTTACCGCCTACCACACCTTCTCACCTACACCATGGGTTGACTGGGAGAGAATGCCCCATGGCATTAAGTCCGCCCTTTGTAAGCCTAGTTTGTAGGTTTTACAATAAAGCTTATAAATAAAAAAAAAAAAAAAAACTTATTAAGTACGTGGTCATGTCTAAAATTTTAAACATGTCTTGCAATTTCACGGTAGAGTTTGCATTATAAATTATTTGCAATATAATTTAAAGTTTAAATTATATATATTAATAATGGTGTTTTGAATTCACAATCAAAACACCATTATTAATATATTATGAGAACCACAGACATACGTGTAGATGTGATGAGAACTCTAGCTTGCATATAGGTAGTTACGTACAATTGCCTGCGGTTGACGCGTCCGTCTATATTAATATTTCATTTAAAATTCACACCACTCGGTGCCGCTGTTCCGGCAACGATCCACATAAATATGAATGGGCTTCCAGTGTCAAGCTGAAACCAACCCTACATGTATGCATCATGCTACAATTTGCAATAAGTAAAAATTTGATATTGTAATGATGAACATTTTTTGCAGATACCAGCCGACAAGCATGTTTTACTGGCTGTGAGGCAAACTAACAGTCATAAAATACATATCAAGGATCAAATAGTGAAGTACGATAGAAGTCAACGTGTTCTGAAGTAAGTAGATAACATCTATTTTTTTTAATAAAGTCTATTGAGTTATTTAAAATTCTTGACAAAAAATAACCGACTTCAAAATTAGGGATAACTCAAAAACTAGTCGTCAGATTTCGCTCAAAAAGTGGAACTACATAACAAGCACCAGCTTTCGATAAAAAAATGATCATCTAAATCGGTTCACCGAGTCAAAAGTTCTGAGGTAACTAGGGTTTGCAATCTAGAAAACCGGATCCGGCAATCTGACCGGATCCGGTGTTTTTAAAAAATACTGGATCCGGTGGAATTTACCGGATCCGGTAACCGGATGTGCTTAATTACGGATATGTTACGCATATATATGTACGTGTAATATATAACGTATATGAAAAGAATAACGAAGAGCTAGAGCTCTTCGTGTTACTGAACTATTGGCTAGAGCCAATAGTTCAGTAACATTCTGTATGAAACTTTGTATATTTCGATAACGGCCATTCATGCATATTTTACCTCATCAGCTGTTAGTATTCCCGTTCTTAATTGATTGGTTATGAATAAGCGATATTCATCACCAATTTGATCGGTCGATTACCTTTGTTTATTTGTCTATGAATTCCATTGTTACGAATTCGATTACGCAACAAAATACCGAGAATGGCTCTTTCCAAACTAGATTTCTAAGGATTGAATATTCAAAAGCAATCTAGAAAAGTTTATTTAGACTGACGGCTATTCAATGTAGGGAAGATTGTATATGTAAGTAGGAGAATTAAAAAAAATACAAATCGGATTTGGTATGAAATTGTGTCAATATCTATACTAATCTATACTAATATTATAAAGAGGAAAGATTTGATTGTTTGCATTAAATAGGCTCCGAAACTACTGAACCGATTTGAAAAATTCTTTCACTGTTGGGAAGCTACACTATCCCCGGGTGACATAGACTATACTATGTATATATTATTTTTTTTACTATTTTTCCCGAAGTGAAGCGAGGGCGATTTCCTAGTAATATTATAAAGAGGAAAGATTTGATTGTTTGCATTGAATAGGCTCCGAAACTACCGAACCGATTTGAAAAATTCTTTCACTGTTGGGAAGCTACACTATCCCCGGGTGACATAGGCTATATTATATTTTTTTTTACTATTTCTTCCGAAGCGAAGCGAGGGCGATTTCCTAGTATATAATACAACTAGGAAATCGCCCTCGCTTCGCTTCGGGAAAATTAGTAAAAGAAAAAACTATATAATGTATGTTACCCGGGGATAGTGTAGCTTCCCGACAGTGAAAGAATTTTTCAAATCGGTTCGGTAGTTTTGGAGCCTATTCAATGCAAACAATCAAATCTTTCCTCTTTATAATATTAGTATAGATAATTATTATATATCGTGCGATATATTTCGTTTCTTTTCATTATTATGGTATGAATATCCGTGTTGCATTGCCAGATAATTTTATATAAGTATAATAATACTTATTACTAGAAAATAAAATTACATTAATTATAAGCTTTATATTATTATTGCACTGCCCCTTCTTTACTTGTCGAGCTTTATTTCTGCAAGCTTATCGCAGATTTAAAGTATTCAATTCTGAATTAAATTTATCTTGCTTATTCAAAGGAAAATGTTAGTGTAATTTCTGTTCAACATGAAGGAGAACTACATTCCTTTACTAACTTTGGACTTCATCTCCATTTTGTAGTGGGTGGTGTTTTCTTTATTTAGATTAGAGTCTGTATACTACTTTATAAAATTCTATATAGACCTCCAGAAACCTTCAACTAATAGTTTTTGATCTTCCATTGTACCTACGGAAGTACTACTTAAGTCTTCTCACGAAAGCCTAAAGTTGAATGTTAGAGAACTTTTTAAGGCATTAACCATCTTATTTTGAACTGTGTCGTCTAGGTCACATCGTTGTATACTTTTTTGATTATCATCCTGTATCTTCTTCTCTTTGATCAAGTATTCTGGTCATGAAGTCAATATGTTACTTTTATGAACATATTAGTCTGGAAATAGTGCTAAATGTGTAATAATTAAAACACATATTTACACGATTAATTTAGGAATATCCTTTACTATGAAACATTATAATGATATTATGATATTATGTGAATATTATATTCCCGTGCTAACGGAATCCGAAGTGTACGTGTTTGGCATCACTGCAGAGCACTTATTATTGCGGTTATCACTGAAATCAGAGCTACTATAATTTGTAGGTACCTGCATTTTGTACTCTTGGCAATACACTCAGGAAATAAAATGTAAATGGGATGAACACAAAACAAAAGAGATAGATATGCAAGGCATTATTTAAAACCTTCCGTAATGTGTATTGTGTAATATTACATTTGTTTACGTTATTACCAAAGTTAAATCATACCTTACGTATAAAGAAATTTAAGTTCTAAAATTATGTATAGGTCTAGAAGATTTTAATATTCGATATAAAAGTAACAATCACATGTTTGTTTGGATTCTGACGTTGCAGATGTTGACAGATGGGTGACGATTATCACAATTTATTCTTCGTACACGGTTATTTCTAACTAGGAAATCGCCCTCGCTTCGCTTCGGAAAAAAAGTAAAAAAAAAATATAATATAACCTATGTCACCCGGGAATAGTATAGCTTCCCAACAGTGAAAGAATTTTTCAAATCGGTTTGGTAGTTTTGGAGCCTATTCAATCCAAACAATCAAATGTAAACTCAAATGTAAAATCAAAAGTAAACTGCCGACAAACTGGCTTACAGTTTGGCAGAACTTAATTCTTTTTTTTTTGTAAGTCTTCATTGGTTAATAAATAAAAAAAAATCTTTCCTCTTTATAATATTAGTATAGATAAACAATAGCAAATAGACATATGTAGGTGATTGATTTCATCATTTAACACCCGATAAGCTGCATGTCTAAAGTGGAGATTTCTGATATTTCAACTTTTCAAACGAATACTAAATATCAAGTTTTATTGAGCACCAATAAATCCCATATGAAAACTGTCTTTTATTGATAGTAAGTTGCAAGCTCAGTTTCAATAGTTTTATTTTTTTCTAGAATTTGGGATCAATGTAACGTAGTCCAAGATTACCTAACTGTATGGGATGGTGGGACTCGTGATTCCCCAATACTTGTGCGTCTTTGTGGAGGCGATGCAGTACCAGATATCGTCAGCCGAGGACCTAATATGCTACTGGAGTTTCACACATCGCCATACGATAACCCGTTTCATCCGGTGCCTTTAAGTTACTTACCAGGATTCGAGCTTGAAGTACAGGTAATACATATTTTAGATTGCTACGTTATTTGTGTTCAATTTCAGGATAAGTTATTCTTGTGAGTGATGATGCTTATACAAGCAATAATGATTTAATTCAATTTCTGATACATTATCTGATAAATTATCAGGATTAATGTAATTTATATGTTTTTAAATAAATTTAACTGAGTAATTGGAAGAACTCTTGGTACAACTTTCCACAATGATTTAATGGCGTGAGGCTGTGAAGAAGATGTTGTGGTCACGACCCTCAGAACTGAGGACAACGAAGCAGAGAAACTGAGTAACTGCATTATAACATACCAAACACATTTAATATAGTGATTTACTTAACAAGAAGTTGAGATACCCTAATGTCTAGCGTAGTTATGGTAACGTTCTAAAGTTTTATTTGAAACAACCTTCAACAAAATCTGTGATAACACAATCCAACAATACAATCCACTGTCTAAGACAATCTATATTTGTACAAATATTATTTGTGAAAATATTATTTCTTTCAAGTATTAGCGAAGATTTCTGCAATCCCTCCCTTCGCTTGTCTCCTCGGTTCTGATAATATTTTATTCCTCGCAGGTTCTCTATGTGGACAAGGATTCGCACTCGTACGTGCGCGCAGACGGACGCTGTCGCTTTGTACTACGATCTTCTGATAAGACGAGTGGCGTGCTACGAAATCCTCGGCACTCCTTGCCACCGAATACGTCGTGTGTTTACTATTTTCAAGTAAGTGCTTCCTTTTTAACCGAGTACTTAAATAATTATTTTTAATTGAAGGCTAAGTACAGTGTACTTAAGTAGAAAATAAAATTGCCAATACAATTTATAGTGGACGGCTATTAATATGCAAGAGTAGTCATTATAAAATGTATAATGATAGATATAAAGTGTGGGGAGAGTGACAGTATATTTTGGGAGATGACAATATTATGGTAAGTGGGCACCACCACATTAATGAAAATAATGTGCTGATGTGATGTGGTTTTCCAAATTAATTGATGGATAGTTTTAAAACTGTTCTAGGATATGAGGGGTATTTACAAATTAATGAAACAATGCATGCCTGGCTTTATTTATTTCATTTATTCACCTTTATTAAAATTATAATACTTATGTTTTTTTAATATGTCTATTTGATTATATTTTTCATTCATTAAGAAAATGTTTCATTGCTTCTGTTGTATTCGTACCTTCTTTACAACCAATATTGTTAGAGGTTACAAATGTATTGGATAAGGTTCTAAAGGAAAAATGGAAGAGTCTAGCTTCCTTTTGGAGTGCCTATCGTCTTTAAAATAATTACTAGAATTGCGCGTTTACATAAATATTTTAGGACTATAAGGGTAGGTACTCCTGTGGGGGATTTTCAAAAGTTTTTAAATGGTCATAAATTCATTTCTAACCTTCTAAGAAAAGGAAAAAAAATATGTCGCTTCGATGTTGTTTATTCCTTTATAATGAAATTTTTTAAACTTCACTCAAGTTTAAAAAAAATAGTGATTCGTAACAATAGTGATAGCATAATTAATAGTTTTATGTTAATCGTTGGTCTACCGTACAACAGTTTGGTTTCAATCCTGCACACACCCAATTACAAATTTTAATACAAAACTATGTGTACATTAAAAATTACATCACTTTGCTTCAAGTACAAGAAAATATTGTGAGGAAACCTGCACACATAAGAGTTAGTCATATTCTCAGTTATTGGTTGGAATCATGTTAATTTGTTTGTGAATTAATTAATGGAACAATTACTCTAGGGGCGCCCAAATGAAATTGTATGGGTGTCGTTCGTGAAGTACCATGCCGCGGGGGCGGAGTCCGCGGGGTTCGATCAGCAGAAGGACTGCTCTTCACAGCTGACGATTTGGGATGGAGCAGCTCCTGACGCTGATCTTGATCGAAAGGTAAGGAAAATGACGGTTCTAAGTAAGTCTAGGAAAATTAAATTTAATATGGAAAATAAGTATGGCACGATCAAAAGTTCATGCTAGGTTTTATATATTACAGTGATGTGGAAGTCTTCAAGAAAAAAGTGAATGAAAAGTGGAAAAGTTTAGTTAATTTGAAAGCACTTATTGAAGCCGCTTGATTTACAGTATAAACCAAGAATTTTGAACACTTTGGTAAAAATTCCAAAATCAATTAAATTATATTGAACTAAATAATAGTAAGGTTAAGTTGTTAGCAGGTTGCCTTAAATACTATTTCCGAAATACATTCCGAATGATAAATCGCAAGTTGCAACTTTGAAAGTTAATTTATCAAACCGAAGTTTATCCACCAGTTAAGTTCCCACGATTTTCATAAGTTGATGAACACGACAAAATTCTAGCCAATGCGCAGCGAAATGAAACGCGGATGAAGTTAGTTTGGCGAGTAAAACTTCCTCATAGCGGAAGACTAATGTGTTGATACAAATACAGAAGCGATATAAAATTGGGTGGCGTTCCCACCGCCTTTATTCGTACCATTTCACTTTGCCAACAACCGTTACCTACTTGACGTTTGGAGCCAAACATTAATTTTCTTTAATGTGCCTGAGCACTCTTACTATCTACTCCTATAACTGCACTGCGGTGTTTCGTTCCATTCATTCGGTATTCCTCCGCTTGCATTAAGAATGGATGAGAGCTATGTTGAAGTTATTTTTTGTTAGCACTTTAATCAGAAAACTTTTCATTCGTCGGATACTCTCAGTAAATAGCGCACCTGGTCGGCAAATCACTTCCTGCTTCGAGTTTATGTGCTTCAAAAAGTAGGTTACGTTTTATTTATCGAAACTGGATACGATAAGTGCAATTCCGTCCTGCACTCTCGATATGTTACCAATGAAATTTTACGATAAAAAGCACAAATACACTATATATTTCAACACGAAGCTGATGCAATATTTTAACAAATGCTTACATTGAAATAAAATTGAGCAGCGTTTCACTACAGAGTCCTTATACGATATTGCTGTTATACAATACTATTCGTACTTACCTTAAAAAAAATAAAATCTATCAATATTGTTTTGTATAAACAACCGACAAAAACAGCAAAAAGACATGTGATTGAAAGCATTTAATTCTTTTGTAATGGGCTCTCAGACACGGTTGATTAAAGAAGGAAAGATATGTATAAAAATCCCTATCACCAGACATAAGAATCATCGGTATTGGCCCTAGTGATAAAGGGCCTAGGACCTCTGACAGAAGGGTCCCATTATGGCATCATCAATTGTTCACCAGAGACTACTTCAGTCCACGAGTAATTGACTTGGATTTGGACAAATAATGAATCGAGCTTCTTGTCTACTTACACCTTAAAAATGCTAAACTATACTTATTTAGAAAATGTTTGTATCGATTTTTTATCATAATCATCCACAGTATTTAATTGACACTGAAAAACAACGTATTCTTTTCACAAACAGCTGGAAATGAGCGACAAAAAGTCACTACTCGGCTCGTTCTGTCGAGAAGAATCACCGCGACTTTGCGACCATGCGTTACTTTCGAACGCAACAAGAGCTACTAGACCATGTGCCCCTACTGAGAGTTACATCACTACTGGACCAGCACTCACCATTTTACAGGTAAGGTACTACTCACTTATTTGTCACATAATTATGAATAATAAAACTTATCATGTATTACGTAGGTACTTCTCTTCAATAATCCGTTATTGGCTGTGAGATAGTTTGTAAAATGCATGTATACTATTTCCTTTAGGAGCTGTGGATTTTGTAATAAAAAAAAAATATTAATAAAATTATCAATTAATATTGAATTTAGTTGCATTTTAATAAACCAGTTTTTATACTAGGTATTGAAAAATATATTTTATTATAAAAAAATGAAATATAGAATGCATCCTCAAATATTTGGTACCTATGAGACATCTCTTTCATAATTACTTAAATGTAAATAGTCGTCGTTTTCTTAGAACTTCAATTTTGTAATTTTTCTAAACATAAAACTATATTATAAATATATTGTTTCGATGATAGAAAGCATTTAGATGTTATTAAAGGCGTGTGAAATCTGCCAAAGTAAACTTTGGCATGACTGGCAGGAATAGAGACTTTATTTTTGAGAAGGGTTTTAAAAAAATTACGCTTGAACAAATTAACGATACATGTGTAGTTTATTGACTCGATCTATTGTTTAATTCATTAGCTGCCTATTAATTAATTAGAGAATTACATTCCCGTTTTCATGATAAACAATTGCTTCAACTGATGATTTGGTCATCACCAAACAAAGGATTGCTATAAACTTAATGCTTAATTCATTAGTAATGAATATAATATGCGTAATGAGTACATTATCTAGGAATCTATTCACCCTACATTCTCTTACTTTATACTTTTTTAACTAAACTCTCTACTTTTCTCGAGAGATAAGTTATGAAATTTGTTGTAAAATTGATAAGATTAGTTGTAATCAGCTAACTATCTAGAGAAAAAAATATCAAACAAAAAGTAATAGAAAACACCCCTTACCCTAAAAGGTAAGCTTAAATACGACATGGGTATCCAGGTTCGATCTCGGCTGGGTCAGATATATCTGTAAAATATTGGGGTTTTGTCAATAACGTGGTACATGAAATAAATATCATAGCTGGAATTTTGGTCGGGATATTACCGATTACCTACTTGAAATCTGTTTGACCGATTAGGATAGTTGAAACGGAATTGCTCCTTGTTGAACTTCTGATGATGGATTCATAAGATGACTGTTAACACTTCAGTAAGTAGCGTTTATAGTAATGTTTGATTAAATTAATAAACAGGGTGATCAATTTTTCATTTAATTGTTGGAACGAAGTTCCTTATCGCGCGTTGTGAAAGGGGGCTAGACGGAAAATTTCGACACTTATTGATTTTGCGAATGACGACACTTTTTTTGAAGTGATTCAGTTAGTTTTACAGAGATGGCGCTGTACTGTACAACTTTCTGAATCACGCTATTTTTTTGTGAAGAATTTTAACTTTACACAAATTTTTAATGAAGTACTAGGACATCATGAGCGACTAGGAGGTTCGACTGAATGTATTCACTGAACACAGTCGCATTTAGTCGAACCTCCTAGTCGCTCGTGATGTCCTAGTAACTTATTTAAAATTTTTGTGAAGAATTTTAACTTCACACAAATTTTTAATGAAGTACTAGGACATCATGAGCGACGAGGAGGTTCGACTGAATCACGCTAGCGTGATTCAGAGAGTTTTACAGTGCAGCGCCATCTCTGTAAAACTCATGGCGCTGTACTGTATGCTCTGTATAATGTATACATGGCGCTAGCGTGATTCAGAAAGTTGTACAGAGATGGCGCTGTACAACAAAACTTAAATCGAAAGGAACTTCGTTCCATCCGGGTTTCCCTTGACACCTCTCATGTTTTTATTTTTAATTTTAAAAGTCACTTTGTGTTTTAATTTAGCAGGCGGTTATTTTAAGATTTTCATAAAAACAGAATGTTAAAAATTATACACGACACTTGGAGATACGACGAAAAATGTTCTTCAACGATTTCAAAAATGTCCTCATCATGTCATCCTTTGATAGAGCCTGCATTCACAACTCATCCTGTAGTATTCAGATATGCATGGCGGTGCTCTTGAAACAGCCGGGTTTAACTGCTAGGTATTTGCGTGACGTAATGAAAGTACTAGGTAGGCCATTTTCTAGATTGGATTTACCACTACGACTAATACAAGGTTAGATGTAATAATCTAACATTTTAACAAAAAATTAACCGACTTCAAATGAAGTACATTGTACTTTTCACATGGATGCCATTGTCAAATCTCGTTCAAATTTATGTGGGACCACACGACAAGCACCAGCTTTCAATTAAAACAAAAATCATCCAAATCGGTTCACCCAGTCCAAAGTTCTGAGGTAACAAACATAAAAAAAAAAATACAGTCGAATTGAGAACCTCCTCCTTTTTTTGAAGTCGGTTAAATAGATTCTTTACATGTAACGAAACTGGAAGTAATCCGTCTGTACTTGGAAGATCGAAAATATTTATTACTGTTTGGGTTGATTATTAACATAATAGATCGATTTGTAACAGTTTTCACTGAATTGTATTGTTCCTTACTGAATTAGGGTAATAATTAGTGTGATTTCAATCGATTAACAAATAAAATAAAATAGTTCGTTAGTTCCAGATACCAACATTTAATTTAAACATTGAAAAGTCTGCATCTTCAATGAGTAATTGCAACTATTAGTAAGCTTACCTAACTGTAATATAAAGAAAATACTAACAGCATATTTTATACACATTGGCATTCGCTATTTATGTTATTGGTTTTTTAAAGAATCTATTATTTTCATACATACGTAGTAGGAACTAGAAAAGGTAAGTAAAAGAGGTCACAGCAATAAACGTGCTACAAAAGAGGTTAATATGTTGAACAATATAAATCCCTCAGGACTTCACATAACAAATTTCGGTAAACTTTCATAAGCGGAGAAATGGGACATCAAGTCTATACACACGGGGGAATTTTAAAATATATGGAACATTTATTTAATTTTATATCTCGGCATCGGTCCAAGTGAATATTTCATCGAGGCTTATTTTCTATGGGTGGAATTTTCCAGTACGCTCGGGCGTTGCACTCCATAGTGAATAATGCAAGACGTGCTAGATCCACTCTTTAGTAGATGAGCTTCTGTGATGGTAAATGAAAGAGTTTTATACGAACGTACATACGGTATAAGGATGCGGTTATCCAGTGCCTTGGGGATATGGGTATATTTATTTATACGTAGTGGAACTAATTTAAAATATTTTAAACATTGATGGATGATATGATATTAAAACTAAAATGAAGATGAACATTAATGATACAAAATTAAAAATAATTCTACAAAAATTAAAAAGCAATGAGCTGAAATTTTTCTGTAATGAACTCTAAATTTAAAATTAAATCAAACCTTTTTCTAAAAAAGCACCATATATCTATTAATGCTTATAAGCCTTTTCTACTCTTATATCTATATTGTTCTTTATATCTGCTGACATTTGTATATTGTATATCTATGTACTATCTATGTATCTATATTTCTTTCGACTAATTTTTTCTACTTTATCACCTATCTGCGAAAACATGTAAATGGCTTTCCTTTTACTGCTCAACATAACATAAATATTGTAATAGCTGTAAGTTTTCCTAAGAAATAAATAAATAAATATTTATGGAATTTTTTGGGGATAAAAGATTTTTTTACGAAGCAACTGGGAACACGAAACTTTTTAAGAAAGTACCCTAGTCTTAGTAACGAGCAACACCCTTAGTGGTTTGAGCCACTGGGAATCTATAGATGTTGAGGTAACTTGTATGCAGTTACCCTCCCCACCATTACGAATTACTCCATGTGGCGTATACAGTAGCACATTACATTATGCGGCAGGCATTGCGTTTTGCAGTACAATTAATGGTAATAGTTGTCATAAAACGCACGCTGTTTTCGCTTCCATATCTGTGTTGTTCCACCTTATGAAGGATTTTGATAAAAGAGGTGTCGTTTCATATACACAGAAGAAATTTTGCATTCTAATTTATACTTTTATTGATTCATCCATTCATTTATACCTTGATTCGTTTAATCATTCGTTAGTTTTTCCATACATTGACTCATTCAATTTATCAATCAATTAACCATTCAGTATATCATTCATACATTCATTCGTTCAATAATATATTCACTCATTTATTTTGCAACAGCCTGAACTAGGGCATACAAAGGCAAAAACTTAATGCCTATTGATATTCTCTACTTAATGCTTAAGGCCCCCATTTCCGTTGCGTAAGAAGCTAAGAGCCTGTACGCACTACACACTATACCTAGCAAACAGCTCGCGGGTGTCAAAACCCCTCTTTAAGTACGATGGAAGTAGGTTCGTCTAATACTAGTCTCGATAACTTGACACAACAGATTTTTTAGCTAGTCTAGACAGACCTACTCGGTTGTGTTTTAAGCATTTTCCTGATACTTACTACTACTTTCCGTGATATTTATGTCTATTTTGTACGAAAAGTCTTTTCTCAAGCATATAAATATCCATATGATCCCATGGGAATATAATAACCGGGATAAAATTTTAAGTCAGGTCATGTTCTGTCTGTGAGCCAAGTCTCATCTTATTGGTCGTAGCACACATATCAACTCGGAAAGGGATCGTCACCGGATC
The DNA here is from genome assembly GCA_963932265.1 of Thymelicus lineola. Lineage (NCBI taxonomy): Eukaryota > Metazoa > Arthropoda > Insecta > Lepidoptera > Hesperiidae > Thymelicus > Thymelicus lineola. Next base: position 7,845,202 of record OZ010692.1, read on the forward strand.
GCCTCGCCGTCAACCAAGCATCAACCTAACGTAAGCGCGTTACCAACCAACCAGCAGCTCCGAGTCGACTCGGCTACGGCTAAGCGACGCCGCGCTTACGGCTCGAATGACAGCAGTTCGCCGACGCAGCGGTAGCCGCGGCGCGGGGCGTGCACGAGGAAACGGAAAGTCGAAGGATAGCGTACGGTGAGACGTAAGCGCGGGTACGGCAAGTCGTCCACGCATCGCACCGCGGTTCGTGAGCTTGTCTCGAGGCGAGGCGATTACGTTACGGATCCGATAAGTGTGCTTTACAGTAGGGAGTTTCATACAAAGAATACTGAAATGCAAGAGTTGATACGTTTACGTTCCGTTTACGAGTTGATATGTGTGCTACGACCAAATCCGTGCAACGGTTAGCGCGTGATGGTAACCCAAACATCTTTACAAACTTTCGTATTGATAATATTAGTAACATTGTGCATTGAACTACATAATAATACAACACAATTGTTTACTTACTGTTAATTGTTAAATCCATAACGTCAACTCGCCAACGTCGGTACGTAAATACGATAGTTGTTTTATTTTATGAGTTTAACAGCACCCATAGGAGTACTTATCCTCTGTTCACAGTAGATAATTTTTAACATTAATACGTTTTTAGTTTCGTAGTTAAAACTGAAACCTTATAGTTTTGTCATGTCTGTCCGTCCATCTATTCGTCGGTCCGCCCATCCGTCTGTCCATCAGTCTGTCCGTCAGCTGCATAGCGCAGAGATCCATAGTGCTAGTGTTAACCCAAACAAAAAGGGACAAACTTTAATTACATGTCTGATCAAAGTAAATGACGATTGTTTTGATGCTATTTGTAAACGTTTTTTAGATGCAAAACAAGAGAGGTGAATGTTTGTTGCAAAAAAAAGCGCATCGTCGCTCTAGCAAAAACTTACCCCAGTTCACGTTGCTTACACAGTATGTAGTCTGTGGGAAATTAGTGCATAAAATGAAAGGTCATACCGGCTTATCAAGCTTGCAGCTTCGTGTGTTTAGCATACATTTTGACTTTGACGGTTTAAACCAGCATCCCATTAGACTACTGATACAATTTTTAGTTCAGTAGACCAATAAAGCTGTTTTTGGCGTAGTTTAATATTTTTTCTTATTAGGTAAATAATGCCTTTATTTCTAAGATATTAACATACGGCGACCATATCGTACTTACTATTATATAGATGTGAAAGTTTGTGATGTTTTTTACTCGTTCTCGCAATAACTACTGAATGGGTTTTCATGAAATTCTGCAGATAGATAGACCATGATCTGACGTGAATTATTATCCCGGAAAACGTAAATTATCATTCCGGTATTATTATCCCGGGAAACGACGCGGGCAGGGTGCTAATTCAAAATAAGTATATGCTTATGCATCATCACATACATTTCAGCACTTTTCCCTGTGCAACATAAACCATGATAATAATTATATACGAGTAGAATCCAGACCAGCGGTGAAGGAAAACATCGTGAGGAAACCTGCACACCTGAGAGTTCTCCATAATGTTCTCAAAGTTGTGTGAAGTCTACCAATCCGCACTTGGCCAGCGTGGTAGACTATGGCCTGTACCCCTCACAATGTGAGAGGAGACCCCGAGCCCAGCAGTGGGACAATTATGGGTTGTTGCTTTGCTTTTTTTTTAGAATCCAGACACTCATTTATTCGTCTTAAAAGATACATAAAATCTGCCAGGCCTTGAAGCCGGGACCCTTCGTTTTGTAAGCAGGGTAACTGCCAATCGCCATAGGATCGCTAATACATTTAATCAAGTTGTAATAAAATTGCACAAAATGGAATTGCAAAAAAATGGTACAAGATGTCATTCGAAAATTTAAATCTTAAAATACTTGGTATTCGTACACTACTTTAACTACTTCATTTTAAAAAATACCACAAAATAGATAAGAAAAAAGAAAGAAAGTGAATTAAAACGACAACGCGCGCTGTGCTCTTCAGATAATAGAATGTCCTCGTCGCATCGTCTTGTTGTGTACAAGAGTTATTAAGACTTTTCTTACTCCCTTTCTTTCCTTATTAAATTTCAAGACTTGAATATCAAACGTTATATTACTTACTTTGTTTATTAAATTTTAAAAGTCGACAACCTAATATAGCGTTAGTTTCCTGCAGGGCCCTAGACTCTCATGCCCTGAAATTGCTTGGTAGATTATTCTCTACACCTGGTTAATTTATTATTATTTATTGCACCTTGGAATCATGAGGAATAAAAAAGAGAACTTAATCCTAAAAGCATTCTCTGCCTTAAGACCAGTGTTCAGAATATGTTTATTGTAAGATACTCGTATTAGTGAAGTACTATTCCGCAAGTACTAAAGATATTTTCTTTGTAGTGAAATATAGACGATGTTGCAGTATATTAAAGAATGCCTGCCAAATCTATTGTTTTACACTATATGTTAGTTACCTATATTGTATGTACCCGTCGAATACTAAAGTGAATAATGCAGTTTCGCTCCCGCTGTTCACTTGATGGAATGCTTAGCGCTGTATTATTGCACGTTCTGAAGTAAAACTTTATTTAAACTTGGTTATACACTACCGGCAACTTTTTTAATTTTAGCTGCAGTAGTAAACAAGTTTCATATAAAAATGAGGTGACGAAGCTTAGCAGGATTTGATAACGTTTACTGAATTAATTGAAACTATACATATATTATAAAGTTATATAATTTATAATCATCTTTAGTATATAATATACAAACCAATTTTAAACAAAAGTATCTTTTATGAAATTATTTTACTTATATTACTGTAGCTACATATTTAAACTCGAGTTGAATATGCTAAAAATCTATTGGATCAATGAATAATTTTTAGAATTTGAAGCATTTTCATTTAACAATTTTTTGCAGTTATTGAAATATTTTACGTAGGAGAGGCACTTTGTTCTCTTTAATACTTTCTCAGACACAGGTTTTTACGGATATAATATTTCAAATAAAAATTCATTTGATATCTAAAAAAATGATAGAAAAAATACACACAATGTAGAGAAAACCATATAAGTATAGAATAGAATAGAATAGAATAGAATTCATTTATTGTGAGATTGTTTACATTTTACATGTTGGTGTTAAAATCAGATAGGTAAGTATTAACAGTCTTTGCATTTAGTACGTGCGCGACAAATGTACGAATAACTCAATATGACGCCAACCGATTTCGATGATTATTTTCTTATTGGAAAGAATGTACTTCATTTGAAGTCGGTTTTGTTTTGTTAAAATTTTAGATTATTAACTTTGCCGCATTTTTGAAATACTTTAATAATAAGCAGAAAAACCAACATAAGCAACTCTTCAGCGGATATTTTAAACTTGTCCTTAGTGTCTTTGCCATTTACACTCGTCTATACTACAATCTCTATTACCCACAAGCTATGCTCTATTTTTACCATTTGGCATACTACAATATCTTTTACCCACAATCTATGCTCTATTTTTACCATTTCGCTACATAATCCTTGGAAAGTCATTAACATTAGTATGCTAACTGAATTTAAAGTAAGGAGCCATAGTTAATACAAGAAACCTGGTCTTAAGCAAGTTGCTGAAGTCACAAGTTGAGCACTGCTTTATTATTCAATATTAAATTCAACAGAGGAAGGACTCAAGCAAGTTCTCTAACTAAATATTTGAAGTTAAGGTGTAGAAGCCTTGTGTTTCGATAATAACAACCATTCATCTTGTTGAAAATGATTGATGATTGCTGAGGATTCGTTTTCATAATGGGCAGAATATCTTGTAACGGTCATAGACATTAGTATTTAATTTAAAGTTAAAATATTTTTATCACATCTATTAGAAAAAAATGTTATTCAGAAATATGAAATTAAATAGATCTTTTAATCCTTAAGGACCTAGAGTGATTTGAATTTAGAATGTAGATATTATTAGTAAAAATTCTAATACCCAAAGATCAAGATCGAAGACGAATATTGCATGAAAAAGTAACAGGCTGTATGATAAAGTATAAGTATAATAAGTTATATATAACTTGCTCTGCCCGCGGCTTTGACGCGTTTTTTAGAATTATAATTCTCTTTATTCTATTCTAGATCACGGTCTATCTGTGTGCTAAATTTCATGAAATTCCGTTCAATAACATTACAGGACAAAGTAACAAACATAAGTCCTCACAAACTGCACTAAATCTTATTGATAAATAACTATTTACAAAGGCCTGCTTCAGTGGAGTTTAACAAAAGTTTTATAAGGTTTTATAAGTTATTTTTTAAGATTCGTCCGCAACAAAAACACTTCTTAAAACTGGTCGAGGAAATCAGACAAAACTACAACGCTACATAACTTTTATTTATCATTAAGATCACACTCGGAAATTATTTTGTATTATTTTTGTAATAATCTTTGTAGGTTTTATCTGTGAAAATATACGTATCGTCACGCACCTGCTAATTTCGTCATGCTTCGCTAAAAAGTTTTGAAAACATCTTCACTTAAAAATAAAGCTTTAAATCTGTCTGGGTAGCAACATCTGTGTCTCCTGATCTCTGTAAATTGCAGTAGATTTAAAATCAGGTGGACAGCATCATTTAATGCTCCTGTACAAATAAAAAGTAGTTTAACGTTTTGTCTTGTTTCTTGTATTTCTCAAATGATGTAGAATAAAACTAAAAAACGAATGGGTTTATCAAAACGCAAGGCAAAACTTAATAATTTTTTGTCTTCGCAGGAACTTCGTCAAGGTTCGGCTCTGTATCCAGTTTCTTTCCTGCTTCGATACGAATTCGTCGACGTGAGTGAACAGGGACAACCATTGGCAGACTCTCAATCTGCGTGCGATAGAGTTTTCAAATCAGCACAGACATACTCTGGAAGGTTCCAAGCTCCCAAGGCGATATTTTACTACGGACGTGGCGGAGCCCAAAACCTCACTTGCATTTTACGGTAAGTACTAATATTATTTGATGTGTGATGAGGCAATCTTTTCTAAGAAGTAATTTTCTTTAATTCAATTTCATTGCCTACAGATTTGAAGCGAAACATGGCGAAAGAGTACAGCTTACATTCACAAGTACTTTCTTTGGAAATAAACATTGTAGTACACACAAAGATGGTAGAACTAGTCGTTGGATTTGTGACAGGCCTGAAAAGAGGACAGTTGGTGGCGAAGGCCTAGCTCAGATAATAGTAACGGAGTATCCTTGGCCAGGAGTATCAATACAAAGAGACTGTTTGTGTACAAATCGATCAGAGCCTTTAAATATCCATACTCTGACAGCTCCTGTTGTGGAAATCAATTTCACAGTTACAATGATGAATATCACTGAAGATTACGATGATTTTACTTTTGAAGGTGAATATAAATTTGTTTCCACTGGTCCAGGCGATGAAACTGTTTGTTCTAGTGGTTGGGGAGAAAGAAGGCTTAGAGGTAGCAGTGGTGAAATTAGGTTGTTTGATAAAAGAGATACTTCTGTCACGCCGGAAATTGTAGGCGATAGAAATGTCATATCGGAAAGTGTTAGAGCAGAAGTTGCGTGTGTTCATAGACCTTGGCTTATTGAACCAGGGGGAGATGAAGTTACTCCTGTGCAAGGAAGATATTTGTATTTAAGAATACCTGGACAAGATATAACAGTAGCATCGCCTTTTTGCTCCACTTCTAATAGGTTATTTATTTATGAAGCCCGTGATACATCGCGATATAGAGAAATATGCCCAGATGGCCCCAATTATATTGAATTATACTCTCCTGGATGGAAGTCTTCACAAACTAATTTGGAGTCTTCTCTAAAACCCCACGCAAAAAGTTATGTTATAGATTTTTTGCAACATGAGCAGGCTGATTATTCAATTAAATGGATTGAAATTATGAAAAAGCCATCAATTGAACATGATCCAGAATCAAATATTTTACCTGCTTCAGTAACACAGGAGTGTACATTCAAGTAAGTAGATATTGCAGTGATATATTTAGGGTAATTAACAACCTAACCTTAATTTCTCTTAAAATATTTTTTTTCTTTCTCTTAGTTGCCCGGAGCTTAACGCTTGCATTCCTGTAGCGTTATGGTGTGATGGAAGTCCACATTGTCCTTCGGGATATGATGAAGACGATGGCAATTGCTCATTCAGGTTGTCACTACCACCTCCATATTTAGCAGCAATGGCAGGAGTTGGCCTCTTAGTATGCGCAATTGCTGTAGCGTTGTGTGCCTGTCGAAGACGTCGGAAAAAGGACAAGGAATTCAAAGCCCGTCTGGATGGTGCTTTACCTCCAGAAGAAAGGCCTTATGATCGTGCTAAAGTCAATGGTGTTCAAGAATCTGCCCGTCAGTATGCAACAGTTCAAAAATACGCTACTATAGACAAATACAGTTTAAGTCAAAAATATAGCGCTGGAATAAATGATGCAAGATATTATGATGAAGTCGCACAGAGAGACAAACTTGCAGATACAAGGTATGCTAGCTTAGGACGAGCAGGTCGAGGTGCTCGTTTGGATAATTCCAGAGGAAACGGATCCAGAAGAGCAATGCCTGATCTCGGATATCCAGACCTTAAAGATGGGTTTTGTTGACAATATCCGGACCTTTTAGAAACGACGTTGTAAGCAACTCACCTTACAAATAGAAGTGACGGTCGTGTTTATCGTATAATAAAGACTGAATTGGCAAAAGTAACTGAACAATTTTCGTCGAATCAGTACTTAATAATTTGTGAAGTTACAGTGTGCTGTTAAAATGTTACTTTAGTAGAATTGTATACCAAATTGGCTTGTGATACAATGTAATAAATTGTTTTTACTGGAAGCCATATCTTATTGAAAGGTTGTTTGTAAATAAGAGGTGAATCGTTTACCATTTAGCGGTAGAGAATGCCTTCGTATCCAAATGTTATCACTTCTGTTCTTCGTATGAAGTTTTATACTTATACTTGTCTCATCAAATAACATATCTGATTGTATATACATTGCTTGACAATACAATTTTAAGATACGAAATAAATCATTATGATCATTATATTAATTAAATAAGTGGGATTATAATGTGGATAGTGTATCTTGCAAATCTACAAATTGGACACGTCATTTAAGTAAATATTTCACTACATGACTATATGACACAGCATTACAATGTTTCATAAAAATTTGCCTGTAACATTTATAATGTAACTCTTTGTAAAATAAAAATAACTGCATTTTTGGTACAGTGTAATAATATTAAATAATTCTAGATATAAAATGAAATGTGATATAGATTGTAAAAATAATAGGTTAACTGTCAAGAACTGTGTAACTTTAAAATAATAAAAAGATAAATGTATCTTTATGTATAATACTTATTTGAATGGTATGTAAATGTAACTTAAACTTAATTGTTAACAGTAATCATCTGTAAATAAATTATAGAATAAGGTTTTTAAAGTCTGTAAGTAATTTCCGGGTTTAAGGAAAATAAAACTCTTTCTTAAAAATATCGTGGTAGTTTTATTGAAAACCAAAACTTAGTTAAAATGTGGATGACATTGTAATCAACTGTCACTTATACTCATATTATGTTTCATTATTTGCTAGTTAAAGATTTTTTTTATTTGTCTTAACCAAATTAATTAGTAAAATAAAAAATGTGTTTATTGGGAAACATAATTCTATTGAATTGCAAGTCCTACTCGAGGAAACATGTTAATTTCTGTTATACATGCAAAAAGTATTGGCTTCAACCCATTAATGGCCCATTACTGGGCACGGGTCTCTCCTCTTAAAGAGGCCTAGAGCATACTCTACCACGCTGCTCCAATGCGGATTGGTGGAGGGGTTAGTGGCCAACCCAGGTGTCGGAAGTTTTCAAACCGCCCGAGGGCCTCCAACATGGCTTAACGACTGGTATGATAACAACCGGGACCGACGGCTTTACGTGCCCTCCGAAGCACGGAAACGCTCAAGAATATTTGCCACTAGCTGTCACCCATCCGACCTACCGACCGCGCCCGCTGTTGCTTATCTTTGTCGATCACTTAGGCTGCGGGCACGAGATCTGCGACGAGCGGCGCGATGGCGGTTGCGGCGCGGCGCGGCGCGGGGCGATTAGCAGCGGTGTCTTGCGGGGCACGAGAAAACGATCGTTCAATCGCGCCAAAGTAGTGTTGTGAATAATGATAATATTATATTCTGTTTATTTATACTTTTATTGTTGAAGCGATAGTGTAAAGTAACTTTCGGAAAAAAGTGACGCTTGGTTTTCATACAAATGGAGGTACCTACATGTTTCATTTTGTGCCAAACATCGTTGTGAAAAACATGAGTTTACGTCGAAGAGAATTATTGGAGCCTAGTATCCTGATGAGAGCTGAATTATTATAACCAAGAAATGGTGTTCATCCAATAAATAGCGCTAAATAGCGCTGCATAGGACCACTGTCCTATGTCAGTACAAGCTGAGCCACTTCCTTTTGCCCACAAACCTTTTTGTAACTAGAATTATTTTTTTTTCCACTTATTGTAACGTTACATTCTGTGTGTGGCAATAAATATTTATTATTATTATTATTAAATAAAGGAAGAAGTAATTTAGGCTAATTTTCTACTCTTTATAATTAGTTATAAAGAGTAGAAAATTGTCATTCAAAAAATATTAAAACTATACGAGAATGAGTACATTTTGATTATATTTTGGAGAATATTTAGAGAATATTTATATGGTGCAAGTTTTTACTGTCCCATATAGCAGCTTTTGATGAAATACACGAAATAAGTTCTTCATTATAAATTTCCATTACTTTAAAATTATAATTCAATACAATTATAATGTACTATCAATCTAGTTTGTTCCCATCTCTTCCGCGCCGCCGCGCATCGCCCCGCACCGCCCGTGCATCGCGCATCGCGCCGCTCGAAATCGCGGGTCTCGTGCCCGGTCCCATAGTACGCCATACTGTTGATTCCATCGCTTCAAATCGCCGCCGCCCCGCAACCGCCATCGCGCCGCCCGCCGCAAATCCCGTGCCCGCAGCCTTAGGATCGGCGCAGGCTATGAGCGCTTCAAAAAGTATTACTCTAAATCAACAAAAGAAGCTCTAATTTTCTTTAGGTAGCTCTAGGAATTTCGTGTGGTTTAATTAGTATATATTCATTAAAACAAACGTTATATTTAAGAGCAAGTTTTAGCCTTTCTACAAATTACTTATAATAATATGCTTATTGTATCTTTCAGTTTCAACAAATTAGTATCCTCCTCGTCTGTTTGTTCACAAAAATCTGAATTTATAGATGTAAATCATGAAAAGTAAAGGAAAAAGAAACTACAGCTTCTGCACTACACATGTCGCAGCTTTTTCAATGTTTGTAGATTTTGGTGAGCGACAATAAAAGAAAGAAAAACGAAATCGTCTATAGATCGACGAAACGAAAAAGCCAATTGGCAATTTGAGTGAGCTATTACTTTTGTGTATTGTTTTGTATTGGAGTACACGTATCGTCAGTTTGCGCCAAAATTGTTTGACGAGAAATCATTGTATTCGTATGTGATCGACGGAAAATAGAAACAGAGATTGCAATACAAAGAACATTATAAAAACCACACATTTTTACAGAATATTTGCTACCTGGATTTTGATGAAGTGAAGTGATTTTTTTCATCCTTAAATCTATCGTCCCTTAGGCGTAGTATCGTCTCCCATGGACATCAATGACACCAAAAGCATCACTGATGCGTTGCCGAGCCAAGATGGAGAAAGAAAAAAAAGAAAGAACTGACTCGAGCAAGAATGGAAATCCTTAGCAGTCTTAGGAAAATATGATATCAACCCATGGTGCTGGATTATAATTTTTACCATTAAATGTCGAGGATATCATCTGAACAGTTCCAAAATCTTTAGTCTCTAAGAACAGGAGTTTTGATAAGATGGATGTAGAAAATAATCATCTTCTCGTTTTCTGACTTGAGATACAAGAGACTTCATCAATGCTAAGATCCATGCCAAATTTTCTGGTTCAAGGTGCATAATGTATGAGAAAAAGACATCAGATCTCTTCTGTTACAGGTTCGGTAATCTAACAGTTCACAGTGGAACTCTTTATCCAAAAGGTATTCGTGTATGTTGATAGCGTTGCCAGGCTCACCACTTACATATTATTAATTTAACCTGAACTGTGACACGCCCTAATGATCTAAAGGTCTAATTATTTTCCTCCCTCAATTAGAAGGTTCGAGAAACGTGACCTGTGAATCTGCTTCATTACCCGAGTCAAGTTTTACATTCCCTTTCATGTCTATTACGTGAACGCATATATGACCAGCTTAGGAGTGGTAAGCTAAGTATAATACGTAATAGCATTAAAATTAAGTATTTTACAAGAATTTTTTTTACTGTGATTGATTAATGGTTTTAGGTATTATTTATATTAAATAGCATTTTCACGTATATTTTCAAATATTAATATTACAAATACAAGAATCGCGTGCTTCATTAAATTTTTATCTTTTAACTTTCAAGGCAAACACCACGCTGTGGATGAACGGACGGATGGATGGACATGGAGCAAACTATAAGGGTTCCATTTTGACTACGGGACCCTAAAAAAGAATCGCGGCATTTCCTGCCCTAATAGAATTTGGCTTAAATTTGGAATAAAGATAGCCTATAGGTACCCTGGATTATCATTTAGGCTACTTTTTATACCGGAAACGTTCACGTTCTCGCGAGATTTGTAAAATATCGATATCCACGTGCGCGAAAACACGGGCATCATCTAATATCTAATATTATGAATCCTCCATCATAACACTTATAGGTGCACTTTATTTTTATGTGGTTCTATAAAACTAAATTAATTAATTAAAAATTTCGTTTCGAAACCACTCTACCGTGGGCGAAGCCGAGGGCAAAAGTTAGTATCAATATAGTATAATATTTGGCTTTTAGTGATTGAGAAGTTTGATGCTCCTAAGAAGCGCAACAAAAACACTGTTTACTTTAATAATCTAAAATTTTAACAAAAAAAAACCGACTTCAAATGAAGAACATCATTTCCAATAACAATAAAAAAAGAATCATCAAAATCGGTTGGCCGTATCGTATTCGTCCATTTATCGCGCATATAATGCAAATAAGACTTATATGGTTTTCTCATGGGGCATCCATGAGTCCAGTATTGTCAGATCTAGCTGAAACTTAAGTGGGACCACGTGACAAGTACCAACTTTCGATTAAAAAAAGAATCATCAAAATCGAATGGGTGACCATTCGAAAGTTCTGAGGTAACAAACAAAAAAATATTTGATGTCTGTTAAAAACAAACAAATAAATGCTGATTCTGACCAAGTTTTTTTGTTTAAAAGGTGACTTAATCGAGATTATTTTTAGCTATTTTAGTGTAAATACAACTAGGTCAGAGGTTTTTTTTTGAAGTGAAACTTCTTTAGAATCGTTAGTGATTTGAAACCGGATGCAACGACAGGTAAGATAATATAACCGCTAATTTCGACTTTCAATTTAACTCCTCCGTAGCTCAATGGTCAGGACGTAGATACACAATACCTGATGCGCAGGTTCGCGTCTCACAATATTTCTTTTTTTTAGTTTTATTTTTTTTAGTTTTATTTTTATACTGTTTTTAAATACTTTCAAATGCTCTTTTAAATATTTTCGAAGAATTTATCAACAAAAAATAAGAATTTCATTCTTTCATTCTATCTATCGACCAACCGATTATACAGACAGTAAAAATGCTAAGTTGTATTCATAGATGGCGCGAGGAATAAGATAGAACATTCGTTTTATTGCTAGATAGATTTTTAAAAAGTGCTAAGTTGTATTCATAGATGGCGCTTCGATTTATTGCTTTTTCATCTCATTAAATTGAAACCAAAATTTTGGAAAGTTTCACTTCTACCACGTGTGAATTGCACACATTTTCTTTTTAATTTAAGATTATGAGTCGTCAATTTGTTTCTAAATAATATAACCCTTGTTATATCCCTTGCAAAGTTATTTTGAATCGTCCGATTTACAGCATAGACAAAATGTATTAAAGAAAACCATATCGCAGTAAATTTCGTCACTCAATGCAACTAAGTTCCTAGTTGTAATTAGGTCGTCAGCTAACTAAGTTTGCACCGAGTCAGCAGACTGGACACGTTCAGTTTGTAACATGATTAGACAAGACAAGCACTGATTAACGAAGCAGCTTAAACCATATCTGAAGTTCATAGTTTCTATGAAACTTTCCTCTGTGGCGTAGCGGATAACTGATAATTCCGTAAAGCTTCCTTTATGTAACATTATAGTTCTAGGTTTTTGCGTCCGCGCTTAACTTAAGCTAAATTATTGCTTATGCTAGGAATGTAGTTCTTTAGTACGTTTTCATGGTTTTATATCTAGTCGGCAAAATAAAGTACCTGATAGTAAACTATGTAAATAAAATTATGTGAGTAAATTGAACGGCGGGTTTCAAATTTCTTTTTACTATTCTTCTTGGAATATACCGATCTCGGTATTAAATAAAATTTCTTCAAAGATAACGATGTTGTTTTTTGTTACAACTCATTTAGCGAAAGGTTTTTCTTCTCGAAATTATTTAATTTTCATATTAATGTAATTTAAATTTCGTCTTACGATGAAAATATCTACTAGATGAGTTAGTTCTATACATACATTCAATTCAAAGAAATGAAACAGAAAAGGATAATAATATGCAATAATCTGTAGAAAGTATGGTCAGTGTTAAAAAACAACATTGTACATAGACAACCATCACACGGGAATCGAACCCTGAAATTTTGATCTGTCAATAACTCTTTTCATTTGGGCTACCAACAAGTCCAAAATCTAATTTTCCCATTATTATTCACGATCTTAAATACTAATAAAGCTATTCTTCAAATGTATCTGTAATCAAATGATTTCCAAATAGAATAAAAGCAAAGCAAAGCAACAACCCATAATTGTCCCACTGCTGGGCTCGGGGTATCCTATCACAATGTGAGGGGTACAGGCCATAGTGTACCACGCTGACCAATTCACATTGGTAGACTTCATAAAGTTCTCAAAGGTGTTTTGAGAACTTTATGAAGAACTCTCCGGTGTACAGGTTTCCTCAAGATGTTTTCCTTCACCACAGCAAGTGATAATTAACTTCTAATACGCATATATTATTTGAAAATTAGAGGTGTGTGCCAGGATTTGAACTCGGGCCCCTTCGTTTGGGAGACCAACGTTCTAACCGCTAGGCTATCACTTATCCAAATAACAATCAACAATATTTGGTAATATACCATTTAACTATGTAAATAAATAGTAGCCTCACTAAAATCTTCAATTTCGGTATATTGTATACCGTTCTTGTCTCACTGTAACATCATTTAGCAATAACGAAAATTGTGAGATAAGCACCAATTTATCCAGATAACTCTATAAAATACCAATATCACAGATTAGTTAATCAAAAAAATTGGATGTCAAAATTTAAATTCATTGTTTAACTTCAGAACTGTATTTGGAACAAATTAAGTAATTGGCATAATAAATGACTTACCTTTGTTTCTTTATCTCTAACCACTTACTGGCCACAGAACAAACACTTTATTTCACCGAGTTTAATTGACTGAGCTTAAAACTAATACTATAAATTCAGAACATTGTTAATTGAATTGGTCAGTCCTATCCCGAACTTAAACAACTAATAATCGAGAAACCTCTGACTCGGCAACATTATTATAACGTTTATTCGAATCGCTAATTGTAATAAAATAAACCTTCGGACTTTGTCTTAATACTATCAATACAGTGAATAAAATCACATAGTGGAAATTAAAAAGTTGAATAGATAGATTTATTAATTCGACCATATTCTGAACAATGACAAGCGCTGTAATACAACTTTAGTTCCAATTAAAACCTACATACATACATATAAACCAATTGTTCGCACTTCGTCGGATTCGCAAAAGGTCGGATTCTCATTTCGTCGGAATACAGTTGAGAAGAAAAGAGTAGCAAAACCTGTAGACGATAATAATAATTTCTGGCTAAAAAGGGGAACGCAAGTCAGGGACACGGATATTATGACTAGGTACCCGAAGCGATGCGAGGGCGATGACCAGTTTACTTATTTCGTACATTTAGTGTGTGTGTGTGTGTGTGTGTGTGTGTGCGCGCACGCATGTGTATGTGCGTGCGAGCGTGCGTGCATTTGTGTAAAAGTAACAACAAAGTACATTCATTGATTGTTAGGCGATACGAAGTTCGCCGGGTCAGCTAGCATTAAAATAATAGGTAATTATCACTAACGAGTTAACAGTTTGAAATGAGATTATGCATATTAAATCAGTTTAGGTATCAAATTGATTGCGTCATCCACGTTACTACTACAGCATAATGGATTAACGTTTGAACTCATTAACGAATAATATACCAAATAATAATAATATTATTATATAATAATAATAATAATAATAATATATAATAATATTATTATTATAATATACGAAATAATAATAATAAAATCTATTTATGCCTTATAAAGTTACAATGACATCATTATACATATGTATAAGGTCTTCTTCTTCTTAGTCGTACACTCCTGGCGGAGTGGTCGTGGTCATGGAAAGTCTTTCAGATTGGCAGCAGCCTTTGCGACACTTCTCCATCTCTCCCTATTCATGGCACTGAGGGAGTAAGGGAAGGTAATCAACATCTCTATCATTCCAATTGTCAACCTCACCTGCACGCGCCGGATGGCGACGGAAAACATTCGGATTCCGTGGTGCTCCCTGCTAGATAACAAACGAGGTACTGGCGACCGAACAAGTGGCGGTATAACCACTACCAGCTACCTAGAGTAGACGAGGCTACAGCAGCCTTGAGGTCTAAATAACCTCTAAAAGTACTGGGGCAGAAGGCAACGGGAAACCACTGCTACTACTTTTTCCCATGAGAGTTATGGAAAGGTCTAAAAACGTCTTGAATTTGCCGAGTGATCCGCGTAGCGTCCGGCGCCATGTATAAGGTACTCGTACTTAAAATCAACATAAAATTATTTAAATTATTATAAATTAAAATGGCAATAGGAGCTGGCTCAGCTTTTACTAACGCGGGGCTGGGCCCCTGTTAGCGCTGAATTTCAGTCAATCCCAAAGTTACCAGTGGATACTACTTTTTGCCAAATTTTTTCATATAATTAAATGTCAAGAAGAAAAACATAATAATTAAGATATAATTAATATCTTGTTTGTTGTTATTGTTCGCGTCAAATACAATGCAATGTTATGTATACTGTTGAATAACGTTTATATATGGGTATTTATTTGTCACTGTAACTAGATATTTTCCTTGCCATGTTAAACGGGACCGTAAAAAATCATCGTCAATCAATTTCATGGTTACAACTTGTTCATGATGAAACACGGATCCTCAAGACAATATAATATTTGGAACTAGACTCCGAATGATTCCGATCAGTAGTGTATTTAGTAACCATTCAGGATTAAAGTAAATTTTAACGCAAAGTTTTCTTTTATTGGTGAATCACTTTCGAGATAAAGATTTTCACTGAATTATTATCCGCGCATTAGTCCTATGTAAGCGAAATCCCGCTATCGTACGTCTGCAGGATCACAGTACAATATTTTGATATATTATTGTGATATTATATTGTATTTGATATATTATTGTGGAAATTATATTACAAGCAGGTTTTAGCGGTTAGTTAATTTTAGTGTCTATCTAGTATCCAATGCCTATATGACCAGATAAATAGATGGCATACGCTACTAAATACTGTTTGACATGAAACCCTTAAATTCTCGACAAAAAACAACTGACTCCAAAATTAGGGATAACTCACATAGTACTGGTCAAATCTCGCTCAAATTTAAGTGGGACTACAAAACAAGCACCAGCTTTCGAATACAATAAGAATCATAAAAATCGGTTTACACAGTCGGAAGTTCTGAGGTAACAAAGATAAAGAAAATACAGTCGAATTGAATACCTAGACCTTTTCTGAAAATGGTTAAAAATTAAATGGAAGTATGATCTATTCCGCTAATAGCCAGCTTTATATTTTGGTTACATGGCAGCTGCGATGTCGTACACACGCTCCGAATTTCCATATCTAAATGGGAAACGGCCCTATACAATCAATTTTGCCCACATTCCATTTGAAAAGTGCACCTGTACCTACTCAGAGTAGGTATATTTTTTTGTCTTTGTTTGACATGAATTGAGAATTGCAATCTATGGAGAATATCACTATGTAGACTTATGTAGGCAGTTGGTTTTTGAATTACCAATACGGTTAGTATCGAATTGTATTTTTGTTGTTCAATTCAATATACATACGTAGCTATACCAACTCTTCTTCTAGAATGAAAAAAGATGTTTATATTATGAGTTTCGATCGGAGTGTCAAAAATAATGTAAGTCTCTATTTTTTTGTCCGGCTACTCATCGATCTAATGTCCTTTATAATGGTAATAATTTTCCAGCAAGTGGCTACATCATAACAGAAGAGATCTACGTAGTGAGGATTTCAAAAAGATATCTATATCAAGATAGATTTTTAATAGCAAGCGGGTTTTTATTTTTAAATACTAATGTGTGTTACGTCATAACGTTTTACTAGGTATACAGATTTTCGCTATCCCGAAAATAGGGAAATTTTCGAAATTGGGCTTGATCTTACATACAATATAAAAGGGACAAAAGAACTGACTGCATAAAATTATACGCTTCATAGAAATTATGTTCGGTACGTACTTCATTACGTTTAAAGGGCCATTAAATTTCTTCTCACAGAATTTTATTCTGTTAATACTGAAGGCCTCTTACGACAAGCGTGTGTGATCGACTGAATTAAATGCTTTTGAGTGTGGTCGAGACTTGGATGGGTACTCACCCATCACAGTCGCTAGCAGTCGTTAGCTGTTGTGTGAAGATATATTATCCATCTAAGTTCATAGTTAGGTAGCAATCGTTAAATTATATCGCAATATTTTTTCTCTTTAAGGGTACTAAAGGTGCAGTTACACGAGCAATTGAAATTGCTGAATTGCTGGCAATACTAGGCAATTTTGACGTCACGGCCACATAATATGTTGCTCCATTGTTGCTCTATTATTGCTCTAGTATGAATTGGGCGAAATGGAGCAACTAAATAAACTAGGCAATATGTTCTATACGAGCAATTCAATGGTGCAACAAATGGCGATGGACGAAGTTCTTCTTTCAACGGTAGCTTGTAGTGCGCTATATTTATATAGCACAGCCAATTCCTCGTTGATCCATCTCAGGATTCTCTGGGTCTGATAACGTGACTTAAAGACAAAATATGTAACTCCTCAACGGATTGAAATACTTGAACCGCATTAAAAAAATGTTTTTGGTAATATTTAGATACTAAAACCATCATTGACCATCTCAGGGTTTGAATTTTGGAAAAAATTTAAAATTGAAAAATAAAAACTTTTAAATAAAAGGTCGAAACGCTTTCAAAATTAAAATAAAATGACTTAAAAAAGTAAAAAAAACAGGCCTTCCTGCTTATTCATTTACTTAAAAAAGTATTTTATAGACTAATGAAATTAATAGAAATGGACGTGTATACACCATATATTATGAGACAGATACAAAAATTGCCTTGAATTTTCCAAACGGTTGGATATACCGGTAATCAATTGCCGGCGACACAAGCAACACGTATTATAAGTATTATATGGAGCAATAAGAGAAATAGTTGCCCAAATAGTTGTCGCAATTTTTATGAATTGCTCCAGATTGTTCAACTAATTGCTCCATTAAGTTTGACAATTGTCGCCGGGCAATAATTTCTGAAAAAACTGCTCGTGTGACTTCACCTTTAGGCATGGGCCTATGAATATGGATTCATAGGAGCGATACATAATAATAATATACGTCGCAAATATAATGATGTAAATAGTTATAAAATTATAAGTTAAGACTCACACAAGCAATAGAATTCCCCAAGTGGTGTTTTGCTTGCTTTGAAATAACACATTACTCCATTGAATTTGCATAAAATTTCAATGTTCACTGTAAATATCCTGAGCAATAATTCAATATTAATGAGAAAAGTTATACTGAAACAAAACATGAACATGAACAGTTATACGATCCTTTCGCTTCCATCACAGTAGACTTGAACATGTAAATTACTTCATTTTCCTTTTACACTTTAAATAAAAGAGGTCGAGAAAGCTTTATTTTTTCCTTGTCAAAATTTAATAAAAAGCCACTTTAAACGCTGCCTGCGTGCCACCCGAAATGTTTTGTGAATAATAATCGAGTAACTTTACTTCTATAAATAATATTGTTAGCTTTCACCAAAACTGACGGAAATCAAATTATTTGTAATGCCTCAAACAAAGCACCTGTCAAGAATTTCACAGCGAAATTTAGGAACTCATTCAATGTACAATAATTGAATTTGTTATTCATTGAACGCCTCGCTTTGTTTTTGTTTTATTCACTAATTGAATACTTATTATAATCAAAGTTTTTCCTTCAGTTCCACTACATCGATAAATTTAAATTATGTTGGGCAATTTAATAATAATATGTAGTAATAATAAAAGTTACGTAATGTATCCGAAAGATACTTTAAAGATTTTGAACGTTTTTCGTTTGCAATGTCGGAGAATCGGTAAGTAAAAGGCACCTCTGAAATGGTTTAATCACTGCTCTTTAATGATTACCACTGTGCTTTCCGTCTTCTTCAATGAACGCAGGCACTTCCGAAATTTCGCTACTATCGGTCATCCTTCCAAATACCGTCCGGGCCCGCTGTTGCTTAGCTCGATCAATCACTTAGAATCGATAAAAGCTGCCGTCAAGCACTAACTAAAATGCATTACTTTATTTACTTGTGTCTCACTTCACGGTGAAAACTTGAATTACGTGTGTATTTTTTGAATCGTCAGCCATCAAGAAATATTTTAATGTGCAGAAAATACTTTTAAATGAAATGTTTTTTTATTCATTATTATAAACTAGCTGTTGCCCACAGCTTTGCTACGGAAATTGTGTTTTAACTTATTCAAACTTTTATCCTGTTTTCCCGGGAAACCTTTTAATTTTCCGGGATGAAAAGTTGTCTAAAATATCAGTAACAACTTTATCAATTTTCATCGAAATCTGTTCAAGGGTTTTTATGTGATAGAAAAACAGACACCTAGAGTTTTGTTATAGTATAGACTACTACTACAAAAATTATATTACAAGTTTCATTTAATACAATTTTTTTATTTAATGAAAAATAATGCACATTATTTTACATGCCAAAATGCAATCTATTGCTTAAAACGTAAATTTTTGGTATTCCTTGAAATGAATATAAATGAAACTTCCATCTATAATATCAATGTTAGTCCAGCTGTGCAATCTACCCTAATTGCTGAGAACTGCGTCCTTTGTGCTTATGTTGTGACATTGACCGTTCTAAACCACTTGACTGCTTTGCTTTAGAGGGGGCGCTAACAATTATTATACAGCGATGTCGGTTACAGGTCGCTCACTAATTTTTTCCCATCTCAAAAATGCCCAATGCGCCTAAAGAAGTTTTCACTTCAATAATTTAAGTTAATCATACAGTGTTTAGATATCATTGAATTTTAAGTCTAAGTATGAATTTTAATAGCCAAATGAACTTAAATCTCTGCACAAGTTTGGACTTTAATAGACAGAGATTTGGCTCTTTCGTGTGAAACTCAGCGACTATCTTGGCATGCAGTCAACATACGGTTATTCGTTGATTAAAAATGGCGTAATGGTCTCATGAACATTTTATGTAATTAAAATTATTTGCATTTTGATTTGCATAAATCATGCGCAATACTCAAGAGAATTTATTTCTAAGATCTGCAG
Organism: Thymelicus lineola; assembly: GCA_963932265.1. Taxonomy (NCBI): domain Eukaryota; kingdom Metazoa; phylum Arthropoda; class Insecta; order Lepidoptera; family Hesperiidae; genus Thymelicus; species Thymelicus lineola. Next base: position 7,865,104 of record OZ010692.1, read on the forward strand.
CGTATATTGTAATGCTGAATTAGAGGCCAATTTAAGCGTCGGAGATTTACACGTGTCTTTACACAGTTACTAAACAGTTTAGATAGTATAACGACGTTTATCGTGCTTTAGACTGCAATAGACAAACGAGAACAATTTTATTGGTCATCTATAATACCTTCCAACAAGCAATTCTTCCATATAATGTGTATTTTCTGAATCTCGGAAACAGCTCCAACAATTTTCATGAAATTTTGTATGCAGAGGGTTTGTGGGGCGATAAATCGATCTAGCTAGGATTCATTTTTATTTGTATTTTCAGGCAATTAAACTGCTACAATAGACTCTTTCTGACATCTATTGGCGAGCAAAACTAAAGCTACTTCAGTAGATGGCGTTGTTAAGCAACACTAAATCGAGCAAAGCTTGGTCATCCGGGTACTGTGTTTACTGTGTATTAAATTATCGTGTGAATTAAACTCCTTTACTAAAGGTGGAAAAAGGCTACAATTCAATCCTTGAGTCGCTTTCAAATTATCCACGCTCGTTAGGCTTATTGTTCAACAGCAGACGAGAAACTTTTTTTTACTTTAAATATGATAATGCTTGAAAACAATCACTCCTGATGGTGAGTGGTGATGAGGTCGAGAATGGTGAGCACAGAACTTAGCAAAAACTAACTCACTCTTTTCTTGAAGACATTCACGTCATAGGCAGGCGAGAATGCCAACGGAGATCCGGCACACCACTAATTGCTCTGGATAACCGTCAGCTGATAACCAAGCAAATAAATATAAATTTTGATTACAAATTGCTTACAGCTAACGTTAACCAAATTATAAATGTAAGTACGCATAAAACGCGACTAAGCACATTATATAATGCGACAAAATTACAATAACGTGTATTCACAGAGGTGAAACTTTACAATACGCATCAAATTGGCTCCTAGCCTAGCATCGCGGTGCTCTCCGAAATTACTCCCAGCACGAAATTGGTATAATTAAACGTGTGATTCGATCGAATGCGCAATATTTCTCTTTGATGTTGCTGTTAAATGAATATTCGGATGTGGTTCGTATTATTTTGTTAATTACGAGTATTATCGAATGCTATGCGGTCTGTTCATTTCCGTTGGGTTCGCATTGTGCAATATTAGCCTTCAGGCAAATCCTATGTAACGTAGATATCCATTAAAGCAGAATAAAACAACAAGTTTATACTTCGATGCTGAAGCGAAATTGAATCTGTGTAAACTTGTTTTGACCAACACAAAAAACCTTGTTGTAAGTACGCCCTATTGATCGAAAAGTAGCCTTTTTATAACAGTAGCGACTACCAAGCATTGGAGTTAGATGTTTTGTTCCACCGCTGTGATATTTTATCACCTGATATCGCCCATAGACAGTCATACTCTCTCTGTGACTCTTCGATACTGCTATCAAAAATGCAAAAAAATCATGGTCGTTAAAACTGAATGTAGCTACATAGTCAGTTAAGATATGATGCGTTTTTACGTAACCTGTTCGAGCCCGAGCCGCCTGCGCCGGTCACCGAGCGGGTGGCGGGCGCGCGGGACGAGGCGCGCGGTGGGACACGGGCACTTCGTCTCTAGCCGCCATCGACACCACGCGCGTACCTAGTTGTTCGGAGCTCTTATTTGTGACAATTCTTCTCGCTATTACAATTATTTATACAGTCCACGCTCTTTTATTGAAGGACCCACCACCATATGGTCCTATCGCCGTCTTAAGGAACCAGTTCCTGGAGAAAAATAAGCAAGAGAATTCCTGTTACTAAGCTGCCGGACCGCGGTCGTTGAACTTTGCGACGTGTCATCGCTTCGCCGGCTGTGCAAATTGAAGTCGCCTTACATAAAGAAGAGGATTATTTCGTCAAGAATATTGAAAATATACAACTTCTACTAATTTGGCTGCCTGGTGGATAAGAATTGGGTATTTGTAAGTTCGTTCCAATTTTATTTCCTTTCTTATCCTCTTCTAAAGGTCTTCAGTTACCTACTTATTTTTCAATATTCATATATCCCTTCCCTTTCACTGCCTCTAATAATTGAGTGATAGTAACAAAACAATAATAAAGTGCACAACAGTTCATTCAACTCGCATCTGTTGCATTGCATTGTTTCTTATCGCATTTTTTATGATACTCGCAACATCTGTTCGCTTACGGTAACTACGCCAGGTGCGCCTTGATCGTAACAAGTTCAAGGTCATGCGCATTCATTAGATCTGTCACTCGCTATTTCATTGAGAAAAAATTATCAACAAGCATTCTATCTCTTTCATTTTATTGCCCATTCATTAACGTCTTTGCTTTCATTATGGCTGACTTAGACATTTTATTAAGAAAACGTAGTGCAATGAAAGCAAAGCTTACAAACTTCTGCAACTATCTTAGCATTCTTAGTAGTTCCCAATGCATTTCAGACCTACAACGCATCGAGTTGGAAGGTCGCTTAAGTAAATTTGATGCCTTATATGATTCCTTTGACGATTTACAGATGGAAATCGAGGTGGTTTCAGACGCGCCAGACGAGGCGTACGAGGAACGCACCAAGTTCGAAGAGCGGTACCATTCATTGGCTGCTCAGGCTCGAAATCTACTGGTCCGCACCAGCCCAGTCGCCGAGGCCGGGTCTGTAGCGGGCTCAACTTGCACACACACAGGTGAATCGTTCCATCGTGGTTTTATTCGCTTACCTAAAATTGATTTGCCTCATTTCAATGGTAGTTATCAATGCTGGCTTGAATACAGGGATACTTTCTTGTCACTAATCCATAGTAGTAAGTCTATCGATGATATTAGCAAGTTCCACTACTTACGTGCATCACTCACAGGGAATGCACTCGAAATTATTAAAAATATTGATTTCAAAAGTGACAATTATCAGTTGGCGTGGAATTTGCTTTGTGATCGGTATGACAATAGTCGGCTTCTAGTAGATAACCATGTGCAGGCACTATTCAATGTTGAGCCTATACCATCTGAGTCAAGTATTTCATTACGTCGGCTAATTGACGTCATAAATAAAAATATTCGTGCTCTAAAAACATTGAACGAGCCTACTGAGCACTGGGATACACTTGTAGTTCATATGATGGGAACCAAATTAGACGCTGTTACTAGTAGAAACTGGGAAGAATATCGTTGTAGCTTAACTAAATCCCCTACTTTATCGCAATTTTGTACATTCTTAAGCAATAAGGCTGATTTATTAGAAACAGTAGAACATAAAGACAAAAACAATTTAATCAATATAAAAACTAAGCCTACTTTCTTAATAACTAATACAAATGAAAACTTAAATCTAGTAAAAACAAGTAAAAGATACAATACAAATAATAACAAAAGTAAAAATAAATGTCCTTTGTGTTCTGATGAACATCTTTTGTACACTTGCGAATTGTTTCGTAATTTGTCCGTTCAAGTAAGAAATACTAAGGCAAAAGAATTTAAAGTTTGCTTAAATTGTTTACGTCCTGGCCATGTTGCTAACAAATGTAAACTATCACACTGTAAATATTGCAAGGGTAAACACAACACGCTTTTACACATAGATCAAATCAAATCTAGTCCTTTACACGACCCTATGCCTAGTGTGTCCAATAGCATGTCTAATAGTGTTGCCTTGCCTATTTCTATCCCTCCTACTTGTTCTACAACTTGTAAGTCAAAGAATGTCGCCCTCACAAGTGATAATTCTATGCAGTGTACTACTGCTTCGCAAATTTTGCTTTCCACAGCGTTGGTGAAAGTGGTGAGCGACAACCGGGAAAGGTTCGACGCCAGAGTCCTCCTGGATAATGGTAGTACGGCCAATTTTATTACCTATTCATTATGCGACAAGCTGGGATTGCCTCGACGTAACACGAGCTCTACGATAACAGGTATTAACAGCCAAACTTCGACTAGTACACAGTCTTGCAATTTAACAATTGAATCTCGCAACGGCGCCTACAAAGCAAATATAAACTGTTTTATCTTGCCCGAGATTACAAAAATATTACCATCTAAATTAATAGATATAAGTAACATTCTTATTCCGCATGATATTCAATTAGCGGATCCTTCCTTCAATGTACCATCAGGAATTGATATTCTTGTAGGTGCAGAGGTCTTTTGGAATATTCTAGGTTCTGCATTTATCAACCTAGGAAAAAACCAGCCCAAATTAACTGAATCTAAATTCGGTTGGATTGTAACCGGCTCTATAGCTCTTCCATCACAACCAACCTCTTCAAATCACTCTCATCTTTGTAATATATCCTTAAATGACATCAACGAGAATATCAATAAATTTTGGGAACTCGACTCAATTTCATCTAAACATTCATTATCTCGCGAAGAACGTGCTTGCGAGGAAAGTTTTAAAAAAAATACCATTCGTGATAAAACCGGAAAATTTATTGTTACAATTCCTTTAAAAAATGATCCAAGTTGTTTAGGCGAATCATATGCAGTTGCTAAACGTCGATTCTTATCTTTAGAACGTCGTTTTCAACGTGATCCTATATTTAAAGACCGTTACATCAATTTTATGGACGAGTATGAGCGTTTAGGTCACATGAGTGAGATAGCATATACATCTAAAACACATAATTCAGAGAACATTGAATATTTTTTACCACACCATGGAGTTGTAAGAGAGTCTAGTACAACCACGAAACTTCGCGTAGTATTCGATGCTTCCGCTGCTACTACGTCTGGACTCTCCCTAAACGATATTCAAATGGTGGGTCCTACTGTCCAAGACGATCTTCTTTCGATTCTTATTAGATTCAGACAACATAAATATGTTATTTCAGCTGATATACAGAAAATGTATCGAGCTATATCAGTAACACCTTCGCAACGTTGTTTGCAGAAAATCATTTTCAGAAAAAATCCTTCCTTACCCCTTAAAACTTATAGTCTTAATACAGTGACTTATGGTACGTCATCTGCGCCGTATCTAGCTACAAAATGCCTCACGAGTCTTTCATCAGCTGCCACAAACAACGACGTAAAAGCGTCAATTGAACGTGACTTCTACGTCGACGACTTTCTCAGCGGTAGTAATTCTTTTTCAAAGGTAGTAGAGCTAGGCAAACAAGTCACTTGTATACTAAGCTCAGCTAATTTTCATTTACATAAGTGGCAGTCTAATAGCCCTCAAGTTTTAGCTGAAATCACAGGTACCTCTGAAAGTTCTAATACTTTAAATTTTTCTGAAAATCAAAACGTCCCTTCAAAAACTTTAGGTTTGCATTGGTTGTGTAATACAGACACACTATCTTTTTCTATCGGTATTAACAAAGTTACACAAGTGACAAAACGCCATATATTGTCGGTTATCAGTCAGATCTTTGACCCACTAGGTCTAGTTGGTCCTTGTGTAGTGGAAGCTAAAAAGATCTTACAAATTTTATGGTTAACTAAATGCGATTGGAATGAACAGGTACCACAGGAAATAGAAAACCTATGGCAATCTTTTATGAACTCTCTTCCATTCCTTAATACATTGAGAGTGCCACGATGGGTAATCTGTGATAAGTCAATAATAAACGAATTGCATATTTTTACAGACGCTTCAGAAAAGGCTTACGGTGCATGTATCTACGTCCGTTCGGTAGACAGTAATGGTCATGTTACAGTAAATCTATTAGTCTCCAAAAATCGGATTGCCCCAATTAAACCTACGACGATACCTCGTCTTGAGCTTTGTGGCGCGCTGCTAGGATCAAGACTGTTTACAAAAGTTCGAAGCTCTCTTACGTTGCCTATAAGTAACTGTCGTTTTTGGTGCGACTCAACAATTACATTAAGTTGGTTATCTATGGCGCCAAGTAATTTAAAACCTTTTGTACGTAATCGTGTAGACGAAATACAAGAGCTTACATCAGGCTATACGTGGAGCTACGTGTCGTCGAAGGACAATCCGGCAGATCTTGTTTCGCGCGGGCTGAAGGCTGATCTAATCAGCGAGTGCTCTTTAGGGTGGACTGGACCGCCCTTTCTCTTAAAAAATGAAAGTTCATGGCCAGAGATGCCTAATTCAAATGTGAAACAGGATCTACCTGAAGTAATATCATCCCATTTTATTAATAATTCATCCAATCAATCATTATCACATCACAATCACGATCATTCATTATTCCAATCAGATAATAAATCTTTCATTCATCAAATCATTCATAAATATTCTAATTTTAATCGTTTACAGAGAATTATTGCTTACATAAAAAGGTTTATTCATAATTTGAAACATAAAAATAAATTACAAGGCAATCTTTCATGTCAAGAGTTAAGTGATTCCTTTAATTTTATTATTTACAATGCTCAACTTTCAATGTTTCCCCAAGAACATGCTTTGCTTCAATCAGGGAAATCATTGCCAAGAAAAAATAGGCTCACTTCTTTAAGTCCCTTCATCGATAGCAGTGGTATCATCCGTGTGGGGGGAAGGCTTGACAATTCCTTTTATGACTATAATGTCAAGCATCCCATTTTACTTTGCAGTAAACATCATTTGACAAAAATTATATTTCACAAATTTCATTTAGATTTACTTCATGTTGGTCCCCAAACTCTTTTAGCAAACATTGGCCTCTAGGTGGAAGAAACCTATCAAAATCCATTGTCAGACAATGCATTAAATGTTTCAAATATAAATGTACCGCTGTGCAGCCCATAATGGGTCAATTGCCAACATCTAGGACAAATTTAGAATTTCCTTTTTTAAATTGCAGTGTCGACTACGCCGGGCCAGTGTTGATAGCTGACCGAAAGGGAAGAGGGTGTAAGCTAATAAAATCATATCTGTGTATTTTTGTTTGCCTCGCAGTAAAAGCTGTGCACATAGAGCTCGTTACGGACCTGACTAAGGAGGGGTATTTGGCTGCTTTAAACCGTTTTGTCGCTCGTCGCGGCAAGCCTCGGACCATCCTTTCCGATAACGGTACCAATTTCGTGGGCGCCTGTAATGAGTTGCAGCGGTTTTTGAACGACTTAAGCATTTCTAATGAAATGGCACAACAAGGCATCGAATTTTCTTTTGCACCTCCATACTCTCCTCATTTTAATGGCATTGCTGAAGCTGCCGTTAAGTCGGCAAAACATCACCTTAAAAGACTTCTTCAAACGACACATTTTACCTACGATGAACTGGCGACATGTCTCACTCAAATAGAGGCAGTATTAAATTCTCGTCCCCTTACTCCTCTATCTTCCGATCCTCTTGATTTCACCGCCCTTACGCCTGCTCATTTCCTTATTGGACGACCACTTATATCTGTTCCGTGTCCACAGGTAGCTGAAATTAACATTAATAGACTCGAACGCTACCAGAGAATAGAGCACGTCAGACAACACTTTTGGAAGCGATTTCATATTGAATACGTGTCTCTATTACAACAAAAGGTTAAATGGACATCATCCTCAGGAGAGCTATCTGTCGGGGCCCTAGTTCTCATCAAGGAGAAAGGTCAACCGCCGCTTCTGTGGCCCTTGGGACGGGTCATCAAGGTCTTCCCAGGCGTCGACGGGACTACAAGGGTGGCCGAGCTGAAGACCAAGGGAGGGACACTTCTACGAGCCTGCCACAACATCTGCCCGCTTCCTCTTAGTTGAAGGCTTCAACGGGGGGAGGATGTTCGAGCCCGAGCCGCCTGCGCCGGTCACCGAGCGGGTGGCGGGCGCGCGGGACGAGGCGCGCGGTGGGACACGGGCACTTCGTCTCTAGCCGCCATCGACACCACGCGCGTACCTAGTTGTTCGGAGCTCTTATTTGTGACAATTCTTCTCGCTATTACAATTATTTATACAGTCCACGCTCTTTTATTGAAGGACCCAACATAACCAGAGTGGTTCTTTTTTACATCTTGCAAAGATTTGTGATTTAAGTTATCTTTTATTGCACGTGCATTAATAGGAAACTCAAACTCACGTTACTCACTCACAATTTTCGCACCGTGTAAAAATGGGCTACTTTACGCGCGGAAAAACGTGATCTAAGTGCGTGCTTAGGTTAAAGGTAACATTGCGTCAGGTAACTGTACTGTCTTTATCCGTTGTAGAGTATAACATTTCAGCAGCTCCTTGTAATTTTGCCATATCGAGCTTACAACTAAACACAATGTGAATTTTATACTATTTTATTTTGACCGTTGACAGGTATGTACAATAATAATAATAATCTCAAAGAGGTATCTGCGTGTTGGACCTGTGTCCCCACGCAAGCCTACCAAAGTACCGGGTCCACTTACATCTAGGAGCCCAGAAATTTAAGACACATTACATATTACATCTCCACACATTACATAGTACATTTTTGCAAGTTACATTCTTATGACAATTACATTAAAAAGCATGTAGAATTTAATAAAAAAACATACGTATTCATTCCAAAATAATATACCAGAGACGTTAATGTAATCCTGTCAAAATCGTTATTCGGTACAATAGATCTCTCCCCTTGTAATTACTAAAGTGATTGGCTCGAAACTCAGTTAAACCTGATACCAACTTCCAAATATAATTTCCTAATCTTCTGCTACGGAAACTTGTATAGGAGTAGCATGATAATAAAAACATAAATACATGTAAATATAAAATAAGTCGCTCACTCACGCTCTCGAATTAGGAGGAATTTTTGTCGAGAGTGATTCTGACAAATTACTTATTGGCCAATAATGACCAAAGGACCAAATAATGGCTCTATGCAGGGCATGGGTCTCTCCGCCTGAGAGTGTCAAGAGCATTCGTCCACACGCTGCTTCAATGCAGATTTATAAAAAAGTTAAAGGCCAATGCATCGGAGTTTTTAATAATAATCATATCATAATCATAATTCATTTATTTTCAGGCATCAAAGACCCATAGAAAAAATACAAAGTTTGTAATATCTGAAAACTATTACTGTTTAAAGTTAAAAGTGGTTAAAAGCAAAAATATTACTGTTTTATTATTTATTTTATTACTGAACAAGGAAAAAAATATTAAAAAAACTATTCCAAACTCGACAGAATGTTTCAAAGCGCCAACCTTACTGCAAGTACTGTATACCTTTCACTATTAACACCTTCACTGCTCCGATATGTCCTTAAAACCACTTAGTAAGTGAACATATTACCCAATACAGAGAAGGACCTTTAGATCGAGTTCTGGCTGTTGAGGCAATTCCATTATTGTCAAATCAGTTATCAGTTAGCTATCAACAGTCAAAAAGACATAGTATTCGTAATTTTGGACCAGAGATTATGCATAGATAATATTAGATAAATTATTGAAAACGGTTTTAACAGCTATAATTCGCCAATGGTACTGCGATGAACATTCCAATAATATTGACATAATCAATGCGTTAAGCAACCAGACCGCAAGTTTATAGATTCGATGTGTTTGTTGCCAAAGTGAGAGAGAAAAAATACATAATAAGCAAAGCATGTTCATCACTTATTAACTGGCCAGTGCATCAGTGGCATGTATGATATGGTCATTCAATAAAGAAAAAAATAAGTCCAGTAGCTTAAAAAATGTATGACAAACATTTTTGAGACTAATAAATCAGACGCCTTCTACGTATAAGGGTTTCTTTTTATCGGACAAAGGCACAAAACGCCGCGCCTCGTCTTATCGAATGGTAAACTAAATCGTCCCTGCAGTGAAACTGTTAACAAGAAGTTATTCGGGCGAATCATGAACTTTCGAGTAAATGTAGCATGTGTTTAACCACGGTCATAATTCCAGCGTAACGACCTTCTACGTGCGAGAGATAAGTCGAAGTTTTCGGTAGGGAAGGTATTTCGGACTGCTTTATCGTACGCACGTTCCGGGAAATTTTAATGAACGCTATAGTTTGTGAGAGATTTATACGTGCGTACCGTATTGCGTGCTACGTCAAATTAGATGCTTGAGCTTAGATTTATACACGGAGCTCAGGCTGTTCTTTCGGTTTGTAAAGGAAGTTTTGGAGCGGATCCTTATTTATACAATGCAAATATAAAATATTTCACTCTAAGATTACGAGTATAATTTTTTACTACGTGGAGAACATGTTAAAGTTTTTTGACGATGTTTGTTATGTACTCTGTCGTGCAAAAAATATTAAATGGATTTTTTTTTAATTTAGCACATAGGTAGACCATGGTCTTGATAAGATATAGTTTAAAAAAAAAACCAATTACCGTAGATCAAAATACCTGTGATATGATATTTCAATTAACAAAATATTCGATATAGATTTTAAGGGACAAGGGCCAAAAAACATTTTAGTAAATATTTCTGTACGTATATGTTTTATAAAGAGCTGATTCCCAAATAAACTTAGCTGGTATGTATGCTTCAATCTATTAATTTTTCTTAAAATGTATTAAACATGTTTGACCAACTCCAAGCAGGACTCCATTGTGTGTTTTCAGGACTGGTTTCAGTTTCCACTTACCACCCGATGAAAGAGAATTTGCTACTTCGATGTTATTATTAAAAAATATTAAGGGTGAATTTCTAGTACAAATATTTACTGCGAAGGCCAGGGTTGCGTGTTCTCCATCAAATTGGATAGGTACCTTGCATTGATTTATAACTTCAGTTATGTTCAAAATAAATGGTGGTCGGAACTACCTGGAGGATTTAAAACACAAACATTGATAATATCAAGTTATATTAATGATACAAACAGTGAATAAAATGGACCATAATACTCGTATTTATTGTGATATTTCTGCGAGGAGGCTCATTTTTTAATTAAACATCAATTATTTAAACATTTTCGACAAAAAAATTGCCAGAGATCCAAGTAATAAGGGTCAAAGGAAAATTAACCCTAGAATTTCAACCTACGTTAAGAGTAACGTACATGAGTAAACTATAATTGAAACACTTGATAAATCTGTGAAATATATTTTTATCTTAGTAATTAACTAAAACAGGTTATTATTTTAATTAAATAATAATTTTGCAATAACAAAGTAAATATATATTTGCTTTTAAACAAAACAAAGCTCTGTAAATAAACATTAACTTTAGTACGAAACATACTCATAAAAATCGTGCCATCAAACTTAAAATCCTTAAACATTGAGACATTATATAAAACAGAGTAATTTATAACAATTTTGTATCCAATAAAATTTAAAAAGATAAATAATTAATTTTCAAAACGTCGGATAAAATAATAAGTCGTATAAATGCTTCAAGGTCTTCTTTCGTAATATATTTGTTATTGGATTTATATTTTCCCCTTTGTTTTTCTATTTCTTTATTGTACGTATACTTTACCAATTATATCATCACTAAGACATTCTAATGAAGAAAAAGCTTTTCTAGCCAGGGAAGTGGGACTTGGCTGGATAAATATATAATATACTATATTTGTACCGGGAAGCTATGGAAAATCTTTTTACTTCATGTACTAAAAATAAAACAAAGCATTTAAAATCAATCGTAACAATTAACCTCAAATCTATAAATGCACTCAAAACAGTTTATTCAAATCAGTTTTATCACTAATATTCAATATATATTATAGATATAATAATAAATAATAAATTATTAGTAAATACTATCACCGTTGTATATGAAATTAATTTAATAAAAACACCAAAATAATATTTATTTATTCACACTGTTTTAATTGTACTGTTACGAAACACGTGTTCTAAATATAAAAATACTAGAATATACAACTTGAACATAGTTATCGATTTTCATGCCACCTAGAACTAACTTCACGATGTAGAATTTAGGTGTCGGTGTGCGCGCGCATCGTAAAAATTCACTCTCATCGTTTTTCTCCATCGCGCCAAAAGTAGTATAACTTCAAAAACGTTTGTTATTGGTAACAAGTAAAATTTACTCACCTCCTATTCTACAAAAGCGATTTTAGCTGGTATCTGATGTCATCTGATGTGTGCTAGAGTTGAATTACGAAAGGAGAGGTGAGGAGAGCAATTGCGAACCCCAGGCGATGTAACATTAAAATTGACACCACTGTTAACTTTTTATTCCAACTTGGGAGTAAAATTTAAATAAATTTTTATTAACTAACAAGAATGAGTAAATTATCCTTATTGGGTTAACCAGGTATTTTAATCACCTTTTTTAAGAAGGCTTTAATATGGCATGATTATTTATACGTACATATTTATAACATCTACAAACTTCGTTCCTTAAATACATAGTAACAGCGGTATACTTATGCACCATATCAAAGCTTAAGGCACTGATCATATTATTAACAAACTTATTCGCAACAAATCAACGCATTCATTCCTTCAGACTTTCTTAATTACGAAAAGAGTTGTACACTAACTAGTGGATATGACGCTTAATAATAGTATAAACATTAAACATAGTATCACAAATGTACTGTAAAAGTGTACAAGTACTTCAACACGTCAGTAATCAAGATAGAGAGCTCGAGAATTACATTAACGCAAATAAATAATGCATACGAATGAGTGAAATGGTCTTTCTTCTCTTATGGGGTCGAACGTTAGTACTTACGAAGTCGGTACATAAACTTATTGAAAGAATTGTTTTTTGTGTTAACACGTTCATTGCCTCACTCGACGTCGCGCGTTCTAGGTGATCTTCAATTTGGCCCATAATGCGACGTCGCGTGAAATTTTCAAAGGGTTTTGAATGAAGATTATTACCTGGGCCGAAGCGTTATCGCAAATGTGTTTCTTATGGCCCACTAGAGCAAGGACTGAACTATTATAAAAGGGATGAGGTCAATATAATTATAGGATACTTTTAGAATTACATAATTGATTACTGACTCCGCTGCGTGCGGATGGATGTCCTTTTGTTTTTAGTTATTTTTGTATAAATATAATGTTTTGTTTCTGTTTTAATTACTAATAATATTTTTTATAATAAAAAAATACAACGAGTGATCAACCTGGAACAGTAATTAAAGTAATTTTATTCCAAGGTTCAGCTCTTTTTAATATTAACGGGACTCCACTGAATGTACTAATTATAAATAGGTTTAAGAAATCGAAAATTTCCTCTCATAAAAGTTAATTCGATTTATTTTTACTGCATGCTTTTGTTTGTTCTAATATATCACTGTCTAATAGTCTAGTGTAATACGAGTATAACACTGTCTAGTTTAAAATCGGTTTATAAATCAAATCAAATATTTTATAAACTCAAATATCTCAGAAAGTATTTCAAATATGACATTTCATCACTGAATACTTTTTGATTGTAGTCACTCCGTTGATTGACAAATGTTTCATCACTGGCCGCCGAAACGAGGTTTTTTCAAAATGGCGGACTTGTAGGTATGCCAGGTTCTATACAAAAATGTTCAAACCGCTTTAATATTACCATTTATTTTTATATCTTTCCATACCTATTCCCAAGATTTATTTGTTCGACAGATGTCAGTAAATCTGCGGTGTCAGCACTGCGACTAATGGTGGTCTGCCATTGACTTCCCCCTTTATAATACGCGCGACGACTTACAATAGCAAAAACGAGTAGCTGTTTTCTTTTATCGATAACAATTCATAATTACAATAAGTATGATACGAACAGTTCAGTACACTGATTTAAAGAGAGAAAATGTAAAATAAATGTAACTTTTTTTAGAACTTTGACATTTATTTTTATTTTTAACATTTATTTTCTATCTTATCCACGGAATACAGAGACAATCTGTATTCCGTGATCTTATCAAACATTTTCAAACATCAGCTAATTGATAGATACTTACTTAAATAATTAATTTGTGCTAATCATGCGGATCTTAAATAGCGTTTGGGTGCTACTTAGTTAAATAACATATGCAAATAACATATACATGTGCAACAAAGGCACAACAGCTTTTTTTGTAATTTTACATGAGAGGACTTTAAGATTTTTTCACATTCGCATTTATTTTCATATTACTGGATTACTATCTGTAATAGGTTAAAAATATATATACTATTAATTGTTTATAGTTTTTGCTATAGTTTCACGTAAAATGCTTGTTTTATAGACAATTTGGCATACTAACTCAATTTTACAGTTTTGGCTATTTGTGACTTTGTTGCACCGAAGGTATTATAAAATCATAAAAAGCCTACGTGGATTATACACTATGCACAAACCTGCCGGAATGATGTAAAATTTTAATAATTTGGCTCTTCTTATTGGACTGTCATTATTATTGGGCGGTTTTATTTAATGCTTGGTTTATTATGACGTTATATTAAATGTTGTATATTACGATGATTATTTTAAATATCCTTTTATTTTAATGCTCTTTCATTAGGCAAAGCAAATAATAACGTGTAGCCTTCATGAATAAACGATTGTGTTAGTTTTATATTATTCTTTGGCGAAAGAAGACGTAGGAATAGAATACATTTCACACCCTCAGTGGAAAAAAGTATAAGTCATCTTACGTTGAATTTTAGTGATTAATATGATTGGAAAGAGAGACAAAAGCTGCATATGCTTAATTTTTTTAAATTTTTATCATTAATCTTGACGGTTTTGTGCAAGAAATCGTAATGTAAATTCCTTTGACTTACTTATATTCTAAAAGGTTTTGCTCTCCTGCAAAATTAAAATTTTCATCTTATGCTTTTTTTCCACTGAAGGTGCAATTTCAGGATTAATTTAAAATCGATACGTCGATTAGATTTTCGAACTTTATTATTAAAATATTTATCGACCTATCTAAAATTTATTCATAAACCAACACCATCGCGACTTACATCCTGTTCAATTATTTATTCCGCAACATAATGAACTTTCCGTCCTGTCTCCATTGGGAATGCTGCCGTGTCTGAATAATATAATTTCTGCGCAAAATTGAACGTATGACTTGGAACAACCCTAAGGTTATCAATTAGAGTCCCCACCAATGTCGTCCGATAAGCGTGAAATTTCCTTTGTTCCCCGAAAATGTCATATTAATGAGAATATTGATGTGTAACATTACATGTGATCATTGTATTATTATGAGGATCTGAGAGAGGCAGTATTTAATTAAATGAATTGAAATTGTGTTATAATATAAAAATAAGTAAATTCTTTCAAAATAGAAGTTCTCTTTTTAATATCCCATTATTTTTTTCTAGGGACCAAACTTTTCGTACCTTACAAATAGTTCCAGAAGATACTTAGTTTACTATTACCAAGGGGACCATAAGGGCTCTCTCATCAGTAATCCGTTACAACCGGAGGGACACTCCCAATTACATAATTGTCTATTCGAGCGTCGAGCAATTTCAGATGTCAACGGAATACAGGATAATGCTTTATCATATTGGGGAACCCGCAATCTGTGGCGGATTTGTGGCAAATGAAAACTGGGATTTAGGCTTTATCAAACGTGGCCGTGTTTATAAAACTAGTAAAAACCAGAAGAACGTTCTTACAAATTTTTCATATGAAAAATATTCACTGGCCAAATGGAGAAAGTCTTGACAGAGATTTATGACATTATGGATTATTCACAAAGTACTTAAACTATATGTGGCTTATTTTGTTTTTAATTTGTCATGAACTTGATACACATTTTAGGATAATATAAATTTATTTAATCGATTTTTTTTTCTTTACCTTACTTTAATATATTTTACCAAATTGAATGATTATTATGTCTATAGGCTAGTACAGAGAGCCTAAAAAACGCGGCAACAGACTACTGTCAAACCATATTTTCTATTCACAGTTACATTCAAATGTCTATTCATTTTTTGTTTTCGTCTGGATGTTTCAGCATCGAATTGTCTTTCCGTTGCCTTCGATGAAAATTATTTTTATTAAAATACATCATTAAAGTAACAGGGAGGAAAAGTTAGCACCAAAATGATAGGTTTAACAAACATTCGATGTGTACGGACATCGATGAAGATTAGTAGTAAGGTTGATGAAACATTTGGTAGATAAGTACTTGTTTTTAAAAAAGATTTACCATCAAAAGTTTAAACTAAAGGATGCCGTCTATATTTTTGTGTTTTTGCTTATAGCATAGGTTTCCCGAAACGATGCGATGGCGGCGACTAGTTCTTATAAAATATTTGCCATAAACTTGTCTCCCAGTAATGAAATGGCACAAGTATTCCATTAATTAATTGAATTGCCTTGAACGAGCGGAGACGGAAAACTTGAAATATTGATAAGTCTAAAAAGCACTTTGCGTTGCGAAATAAACTGAAATACTCTTTAATATTTCATGAAGTAACTACTTTGTGACTGCACTAACCTGTTTAATTCTGCTCCGTCAAACAGTTGATGTAGGAAGATATTTAATATTACATTACTTCAATTGCAGTTTTTATTGCAGAACTGATATTTCTTTGCTTTAGATAAGTATTATGAACCGAGGGATATTTTAATACAGTAGTTTAATGGCAGTTAATAGGTCTTAACCTTTGAAATTGGAGATTATATAACCAGCATTTTTAGATTTAATTATATATCTGTGATATTATATGTGGGATATATGTATTATATATCTAACCTATTTTATTTATACTAATCTATCATGCGCAATTCGAAATCCAAATATTTTTTTTAAGTGGCAAGTTTCCCTCATGACCTTTCAGTTCAGACAGCGACGGCGACGGCTGAAATATCGACAAGGGCGTTGTAAAATATGGAAGTCTTAAAAGCAAAGAGTCGTACTGTTTCAAAGTGCGGGCAACACCTTGATTTATCGGCCTTGGATGTCCCAACTTTACTAATTAAGAGAAAGATTAATTTCCTTTTTCCCTTAAACAATTTCCCTTAAAAACACCACTTTAAAATTCTTTTCTTGTAAATTCATACGAAATTCAAGTTTAACCTTTTAATTAGGCCACCCTGGAATCTTAAACATTATTTAAATACCTACATTAAAATATCGCTATTGTGTATTTATTTAAAATATATAAATTAATGTTTTAAAAATACTTGCTTTTTAAATACACCCTGAGCGCAACAGTTTGTTTATATTGTAAATGTAAGCTCAGAACGAGCTATCATATTTGAATGCGTATTATTTCATCTATGTAATGTTATACATATTGAGTATATCCCGTGTCTGGAACCAACCCCAAGTATAATAATATCAGTACCCTAATTCACGTAACTTTAAGACGCATCGATTAAGTTGCAGTGACGCTGCAATCAAGTTGGAGTGACGCTACAATCAAGTTGAAGTTTGGCGTCTAAACCGTATTGTCATAATTTTTTGACTGCGCGTCAACTGCACGCCAACTGCACGCAAACTGCATGTGAATTTCACTTCTCCTGCACGCATCCTGCGCGCCTGTCAAACTTTATGAGACTTCAAACTTCAAAAGTTTATGAGAATACCAATCAAACTGCGATCGGGAACACGCTATCTTGACGCGCATTATCAGAATACCTTTTTGTGACGTGAGCGCGCTTGAGACGCGCTCGCGTGACGTGAGCGTGTTTGACAGCGCAAGAGAATACGGAAAGTGTCATTTTGATCGGAACGTCGCTGCAACTGCACTGCAATCGAACTTCTTAAGTTACGTGAATTACCCTGCAGGTCACCATTATCATTAAAATACATTGTCATCGGAACCACAGCAATGTGTGAAATTTCAATTCCGTAGGGTGACAGGAAGACGTAGTTCAGTGACAGTTTGTAGTAGCATCCCCAAAAATTTAAGAATAAAGCGAATTAAACAAAACTTTGGATATATTGAAAAAAAAAACGTGTTTATGCACTTATGTACGCACGTAAAGCTGGCCATACACGATCAAGTTTGCAGTTTGACAAAAAAGAAAAGAAAATCTTAAATGTTTTGAAAACAATACTTAAACTAAATTACAAAATGTATTTTGCATTACCAACTTGAAGGTTCTGTGGATATATATTTCCAAGCTTCCTTATAATTTTTATTCCAATGACGATAGATACAAATAGGTTTATTGATGTAACAATTTCTTTGGACAGCCTTATACAAATGATTACGGTAGTATCAACAACCAACCAGGTCTGATCCCTAATAACACAATGAGGGGAAAATTATTATCACGCTATAGACTCATTTGCCCTAAATTCTTGCTGAGCCATGCGGCTTACGACTGCGGTACGCGTTTGCGGCAGACGTGATAATGTTGCTAGTAGAAATGGTAGGACAGCTCATGTGATTTGTCGTTTGCAAAAGCTGGAAACATGTGTTAAGTTTAAAATACGGACCTTCAAAAATACAATACATCTCTATAATCTCCAAAAAGAGAGTAAGTAACAGCAGTGATAGCCTACCGGTTAGAACGTTGGTCTCCCGAACGCGGGGGCACGGGTTCAAATCCTCTAATTTTCAAAAAAACATTATGTGCGTATTACTAGCGCACTTGCTTCGGTGAAGGAAAACATCGTGAGGAAACCTGCACACCGGAGAGTTCTCCATAAAGTTCTCAAAGGTGTGTGAAGTCTACCAATCCGCACTTGGCCAGCGTGGTAGACTATGGCCTGTACCCCTCACATTGTGAGCGGAGACCCCGAGCCCAGCAGTGGGACAATTATGGGTTGTTGCTTTGCTTTTTTGCTTTAAGTATACTTGGGTTATCAAGACGAATCTAACGGTATCTTAATTATATAAATCCGTTCAGTGGTTTGGAAGATAGGAGGTAATAAAGAATATTACATGCATATATACAAACATACGTACAAACATACATACATACGCTTAAAAAAATTCTAATGAGAATGAGAGATCAGTGTTTTTGTGTTGACGCTGACATTAATGCGCCATCTTTATATATTATCTTCAAATTATTGTAAAAGTGGAAAATTGACTTGATCAATGGACTGAATGTATCTAATGCATTGTTTTAGTGGTCTCAAACCACCTTCGGCTTATTGCCTTTCAAATGAAATAATTTTGAAGCATATCGAGGAGATGGTTTCAGAGTCTATAAAGGACATCCGTACAAACATTTTTTGTGTTTTATCTCTCTCTCTCTTCAGTCAGGCCTCATTACTGAGGATCGTGACTCTGACGCGAAGCTTTTTCAATTGCTTGTCTCCACTTATAGCGATCAGCAGCTTGGTGAAGTGCCGTGCTGACTGGTATCTCCAGATGTTTAGATACCTGATCGGACCATCTCTTAGGACTGCGGCCCCGAGGTCTCTTGCCCTCAATTTTTCCTGTCACCATCAATTTCTCTATATTGTCATGCGGTCTTCTTGCAATATGTCCAAAGTATTTGAGAATGCGGTGCAGGCAAATGCTGGAAAGTCTTGGGGATTGGTGTATCTTCAGTTCTTTGAGTATAGATACATTGGTGCGGTGAGCTGTCCAGGGGATTCTTAGTAAGCGGCGCCAGCACCACATTTCGAACGCATCCACTCTTTTTCTGTCTGTGGCTTTTAAGGTCCATGATTCTGCGCCATATGAAAATATGGAAAAGACGAGCGTACGAACTAAGTGGACTTTTGTACGGTTGGAGATGTTTCTGTCTTTCCATATTTTATTTAGCTGGGTCATGCCGGTTTTAGCCATTGCGATGCGTCGACGTATCTCTGGCTCACAACTGCCCTTATTGTTGATGACAGACCCAAGGTACTGGAATTCTTCCACGATTTCGTAGTCGTCAAGTAAATTGGTTTGTCGGAGACTGTTGAGGCGGTCAATTATCATTATTTTGGTCTTATTTTTATTTATTGTGAGACCTGCCTTTAAACTTGCCGTTTCCAGACGCTGTAGGAGTTCCTTCATTTCAGCCTCCGAAGAAGCGAAAAGAGTAGTGTCATCGGCATAACGCAAGTTGGACAGTTTAACTCCACCAATTTTTATGCCACCCTCCCATTCCTGTAAGGCTTCACGTATTATATATTCGCCATATATGTTAAATAGGATAGGGGAGATGACACAGCCTTGACGAACTCCTTTCTCAAAATGAAAGGGATCAGATGTAATGGGCCCAAGGTTTACGGTACCAAACCCGGTCTTGTACAGTTCACGTATTAGCATTGTTAGATGACAAGGCACTCCTGCAATTGTTAGAACTTCCCACAGGTTCTGCCATCGTACGCAGTCAAAAGCCTTCTGGTAGTCTACAAAACAGATTACGACAGGAGTGCAGTACTCATAGCATTTCTCTATAATTTGCCTTACGTTTACGATCTGTTCCCTGGTGCCTTTTCCTTTGACAAAACCTGCCTGTTCTTGGGGGATCTGCCAGTCAAGGAATGATCTGAGGCGACTGTTGATGATGTTAAGCATAACCTTGCTAGCGTGTGATATGAGGGCGATTGTTCTATAGTTACCGCAAACCTTTGCCGATCCCTTTTTATGTAGTGGTATTATGGATGAGTGTACCCAGTCAGAAGGCCACTTGCATGATTTCCATACAGCGTTGCAGATCGAATGAAGAACTGTCACAGCAGTTTCACCAAGGGCTTTTAGTATCTCAGCTGTGATGCGATCCGAACCTGGAGACTTTTTGCTTTTCAACTTTTTGATGGCATCCTGAATTTCTGAACGGAGGATGTCTGGCTCGTGTTCAAAAGGTGTTTCATGTACTTGCGCACCAAGTTGTGTGTCCGGGTCGTGGTATAGCTCGGCGCAATAGTTCTTCCATCTGTCCGCGACCGCAGTAATATCGGAAATCAGCTTACCTTCTTTGTCCTCAATAGTCCAGGAGTGAGCCTTGATATTTCGGGTAATCTGCTTAATTTTCCGGAAGAGATCTGCAGTTTGCCACTGTTCTGCATGATGTTCTATATCCCTACAGATCCCTTCATAATAAAGGTTTTTATCCCGTCTGCATACTCTTTGAATTTCTCGACTTAGTTCCGAGTATTCGACATCACAGCTTTCCGAGTTTTCGCCTTTTTTGAGCAGCTTCCGTTTTTCTATCACAGCCCAGGCCTCATCCGATATCCAGTCCTTTCTCAAGTAAGTTGTTTTGGGCAGAGCGTCTAAAACTACGTAAATCTGGTCCCGAAACTGACACCATTGTTTATCTGGGTCATCAGAGTTTACGCAAACATTGTGTTTTATATACAGGGTGAATTTTTCAAGTGTGCCTGTGTTTTAGTTTTCATCAAAACTCTTTTGAGCATTTTTCGCTATTCCTCGTAGTTTCGGATTTGGCCCTCCACGCACACTT
The DNA here is from genome assembly GCA_963932265.1 of Thymelicus lineola. Lineage (NCBI taxonomy): Eukaryota > Metazoa > Arthropoda > Insecta > Lepidoptera > Hesperiidae > Thymelicus > Thymelicus lineola. The sequence goes on from OZ010692.1 coordinate 7,886,167, forward strand.
GTAAAATTCACCCTGTATATAGATTAGTTCGATCGGATACGTACCTGAGTTATAGAGCTATTACCATAGAAGACATAATAGTAGCATAATAGTAGCATAGTAGCTTAGCTCGGTTTAGTATTGCTTAACAACGCCATCTGCTTTAGCTTTAGTGTAGATACTCGCCAATAGATGTCAGGAAGAGTCTATTGTAGCCGTTCTTCATTGCCTGAAAACATGGATAAAACGACATTTTTTAAAAATGAATCTTAGCTAGATCGATTTATTGCCCCCGAAACCCCTTGCATACTAAATTTCATGAAAATCGTTGGAGCCGTTTCCGAGATTCAGAATATATATATACATATACAAGAATTGCTCGTTTAAGGGTATTAGATTAATGCAATTGCATATCAATATGGATTAGGAGAAGCTAAAAACTATCATGTAGCCTATTTGTAAGGTCTGGCGTGAGGCAGGGAGGGTTAACATCCCCTAGGCTGTTTAACCTGTACATGGACCAGCTGATTGAGCAGCTGAGTAGCATGCATGTAGGATGCTGGATAGATGACAACTGCATCAATAATATAAGCTATGCAGATGACATGGTGCTGCTCAGCCCCTCAATTGGTGGTCTTTGAAAACTGCTAAGTGTGTGTGAGGCTTATGCTGAGGAACATGGTTTAAAATACAACGTCAGTAAAAGTGAATTTATGATGTTTGTAGGAGCAAACAAAAAACCAAGCAGTGTACCACACTTGACACTTAATGAGATTGAGTTGAGCCGTGTTTCTCAGTATAAGTACCTTGGTCACATTGTGACCTATTGTGACGGAAAGACTGAAGGATGACCAGGATATCGAGAGGGAACGGAGGGCACTGGCAGTACGTGGGAATATGCTTGCTCATAGATTTGTTCGCTGCACAATCAATGTTAAACTAACGCTTTTTAAAGCTTACTGTCAAAGTTTTTACACGAGTGGTCTATGGGTCAGATACACTCAAAAGGCTTACAGTGCCCTTCGAGTTCAATATAATAACATCTTCAGGGCTCTGTTGAGGTTACCACGTTACTGCAGTGCATCATATATGTTTGCAGATGCACATGTTGAGGATTTTTATGCAATTATGCGGAAGAAAACTACATCCGTTATTTAGCATGTGCGAGGTAGCAGCAATGGAATCTGATAGAATGGACTCAACTTTCTTCAGAAGGTTCCTGTATTTGCACGTGCAGTCGCGCAACTCTGCCTAAGGGATACAGTGGACCCCCGGTAATCCGACAAACATTTTGCAGGGCAGTGTCGGACTATCGAATTTGTCGGATTATAGAGTACTGCATAAGACCCCCTATAGTCCGGAATTTTTTATAAAAGAGTACCTTGTAATCCGACAAATTACAGATCCAATGATAAGATGTTATACATTATATAATGTACTCTGAAGTACAAATCATCCTTCATTATGTATGTCAAATTTATAGTAAATTAAACAACACAATAGAGAGCTTACGTTTTATTATAAAATTAACGTCATTAAAGTGACGAAAGTAGTCAAATTCAAACTAAGCAATCAGAATCAAAACAATATCCTACGCATCGAGCACAATAGTGGTGGTGCGTACAAGTTATAACTTGTTCAATCATGCATTTGCGAAGATTGTCAAAAAAATATTCAATAATAAATAATAGGCCATGTCGGATTACAGGGGGTGCCGGATTAGACAGGGGCCGGATTACCGGGGGTCCACTGTATTTAGAAATGTGATTTATTTATTTATTTATTTATTTTTTATTACAAAATCCACAGCTCTTAAAGGGAATAATATAAATGCATTTTACGAACTATCTTACAGCCAATAACGGATTTACATTTTTTAGTCTACATTTATAGATTATCACTAAGTACATCAATTAAATATAATTATTCTAGTGTGTTGAGTGTAAATAAGCGAAACAATTTATTATGGTGCGTGCATGCGTGTGTGTGTTTGTGTGTGTGTGTGTGTGTGTGTGTGTGTGTGTGTGTGTGTGGTATTAATGTTATATAATTAAATAAGGGACACAAATTTTGACATAATTAATTAATGAACATAATGTAGTTTTAAATTGAATTGAATTAAATTAAATTAAATTAAAATAAATTAAATTGTATTTACTAACCTAGTTTATAAGTAAATTGTTACTAACTTTTATGGGCTACAATTGCCTGAAATATTTTTTTTTGTTATTGTTTTATTACTAAACTAAAATAGTCTCGTCACCATCGCAATGCGGCTATTACAAATGACGCGTGACGCAAGCCGCAGCGACAAATCTACCCTTCGAAATTACTTCCTCTTGCAGTTAGTTTCTCATAGGCGGTGGTAGCGTGTAACTTGCAAGGAATTAATATGGGCTCAGCAGTAATGAACTACGCTCTCCCTGAACATGCCTATTTGATTAAGATTACGCGTGTAAGCCGGAATTTGTATAACTTATAGTGGTAGGTGGCAAGACGATTACTTTGCTTGGTTGCAACTAATTTATAAAGCTCAAAAAATATTATATCTGTAACTTTGAGGAGTGGTTTAAGAACTCTATCGCCCCAACTCAGAGTCACTAACGGTTACTTATATTACTCCTTCCGTTATACAGGAACAAATAATTCATACATTAAAATTCATACGTAACAATTCATACCCAAAATTCATATGTTCACTTAACAGTAAATTCTCACGAAAAAATACACAAAAATACGTGGAAAAAACCTATGTATGTAATTATGTACGCACGTAAGAAGTTAAACCTCTTACTTATAAGTACCTCTCGCTCGCATACATGACTCGACGCGCGCTAGCAATCTAAAACAACTTCAGCGAATGCTGTGCGCCTAGTATCATACACTTGAATCATTTCGTTTTTTGACTGTCGCATCGCAAAAAAAAATCATATTTTTTTCCAAACGCCCCAAAGAAGTACGTATAACTTCAAAAATTTATATCGTTTGTAAACGTAAACGTGATTCTCAGGACAAAAATATAATGTTTTATTTTGTCCCTCCACCAGAACTTCGTACATGGACATTATGTAGTTATAGGTATACAATAATTTAAATTCATATTTTGCTTTTAGGTAATTTATTTTTATGCAATGTATGGTACCTACATTGCACACTGATGTACATGGTGAGGCATTTCGTCTTTATATGAGAAGGTTTAACCCCATTAAAACAATAGCAAAAACTTTGTTGTTACTACAATATTAATATTTTTTAGGCTAAAAGAAATTAGTTTAGGCCTGTTACAATTTAAAATTAATTAATTTAAAAGTTTTCAACTAACAAACAAGTAGTAAGCGAATGAGATAATTCAAGGGAAATATATTGTGTGCGCCGGTCGAAATTTTTTTATTTAACTATCGTATTACTCCCAAAATATGAAATCATAATTTACCAAGAATACCTTACTAAAATACTCATGAATACCTTACTGAATAAAAGAATACCTTACTGAGAGAAGAAAGGAAACTTTATGTCATAATGATTGTAATTTTATACCTTACGATAAACTATCCTGATTGATTTCATTTTAAATCCGTTCATTGAAATTTTTTAATATCTTCAGACTTGAAATATTGTCTCATTAACTTTGTGCTTTGCACTGTAGAGAAACGTAAAACAACTTCCGAGCTAGCCGAAGTTCCTTTGTTATCCTAAATAGGCGGAAACTGAAATCATTCATTCTGAATTTTCAAACAAAAGGGTGAAGGACAAAGGGGCATTGAATCTGAATGCGAATGGAATGTACACTTTGACAGAGGATATTACAATCAATGAATTTCAAAGTAGGGAACTATATTTTAGAATGTTTGGCAAAGAAAGGAATATCAAAGTAAATAAAGGTGCGATAGATTTAGTGCATACAAAGACGTTACGATACAAAAACAAAACACGGAAGGAGAAGATAATAAAAGAAACAAGATGGATAGATGACGGAAACGCTGCTAATTTTGAAGCGTCTAAAAGCTGAAGCTAAACCTTCTTTCGTTAAGAACGATATTGAAGCAATCAAGTTAACCAATTAGGAATTCCATTTTAGTTTTTTGAAGTACTAACTTAACAATGTGTAAAGAAGTTTGGAATATTGATCATAGATTTCAATAGCAACGTAACACTAGGATCCGTAACATTTATGCTAGTTTCCTTCACCACGACTACCTTCCATATTAACACAAACCCTTTTAGTGTCATATTTTTGACATTTTTTGTTAGTGTATAATTGTTGACCTTAACCAACAACGGATAGGTCAATGACATCAATTCAGTCTGCTTGAAGGTCTCAATATTATCAAGCTTTAATCTAGACACACTTTCTAGTCGTTCTTGAAATTTTTTTTAATGTTTCGGTCGTAGTGTCAAAATTCATTAAAAATAATTTAAAAATGAATTAACAAGTGTCATTAATTGGTTACAGTACTCAGCTGCAGATGATTTTCAAAAATGTCGTGAATTCATACAATCAATAAAAATAAACGAAGGAAACTACTCAAATAAACGAGTAGTTTTACTATCAGTGAAGTTCGAGGCGTATGACTATATAAGAACTACTTTTGCGATAGTAAAGTTTTGCGGGCTACCACTTCATACATTTACTTACTCAATAACTACCCAAATGTTGCTGACACATCACATGTTCATGATCTTAAGCAGATAACTTTCGAACTACACGTATTACTGAGTCTTAGAGGGTAAAAGTGCTGATTTGATGGTGTTTGACCTCATCTCATTAAGGTTAGATCTCATTAGCGAGATGTAATATTAGTAGAGTTGTATCAGTCTCTCTCAATATGTATTTGGAAAATCTGCGGTTTGAAGTGTGTCCAAATTGTCAGTGGATTCACTAATGCCGAAGATCTTAGAACTTTTTAGATCGCAACTTATAGCAGGATAGTAATGCCAGATGTTTTTTTTTGTATATAGAATGTATGTTTATTGGTTGCATAATAATATTATATAACTTTAAATGTAAGTAAGAGTGGATAGATTCTAGGTAGAAAAAGGGGTATCAGACGATTATAGGCATATTATTGCCGTCAAATAAATAAAAATGACGAAAAATGAAAAATAACGAGTAAAAAGTATGCGTCAAAATCCTAAAACTGATTCTGATATTATACGGCTACTGCGTATTCTATTTCTAGACAAATTTGTGGCCAGGCCATTACAGATAAATATCACTCGGTGCGGCGATCGCATTCGTCCTGACAACGGCATATTTTATTTCGGTAATTATTACTCGCGCAATTTAACTGCAGTGCGACAGTGGTTTAAGTGGAGCCACATGAAATTAAGCTGCGAAGATCATTATGGAAATTCATATTTTTATTTCTGCTATCAAATAATTTGCTGAATAATATTAAATTAAAATTGAAAAAAAAACCGACAGTTTTATTCACACTAAACATAGCTGAGAACATTGTCGATTAAGTCAACTTTCATACAAAAAAATCTAGATCAAAATCGTTCATCCGTTTGGGACCTACGATGCCACACACAGATACACAGACACGTTAAACTTATAACACCTTTCTTTTTTCCTCAGGACTTAAAAAACTTATTTAAATTCTTTAAGGAAAAATTACGGCCTGTCAAAAAAAAAATTCTATGTTGAGTCTACTGATCAGAGGACTATATTTTTTAGGTTGAAAAGTCTGCAAAAAAGCAGTCTGGCCATCGTTACTTTTTTAATAGCTAGCAAATGAGTAGAAAATCCACCTAAGACTAGGTAAGTGGTCACCGTTGCCAATGACATCTCTACCACCAAAGGTATCCTCGAAAAAAAGGAGAACCCACCTTTTTTCGTGCCCTCAAACCCTGCTTCGATTTAATAAGGACTGTCGTAGCTTACTAGAACCATAGATGGGTAAATAACCCTAACAGCATGAATGAGTAGTCGAGTATAAACTAGGCATTACAGAGCCCTGCGATATAACCCAAGAGCCCTCCAATAAAATAATTTGATCTTCAGACAAAAACAGATGAATTAAGTATTCTTTGGATGTATATTCGCCAATGTCTTTTAACCCAATGTATCTATTATATTTTTTTAGAAATATAACGGACTAAGAACAAATAAAGGACTTCTAAATTTTATATAGAATTATTAGTATGTTTCGAAATTATTATACAATTAGAGTAATCAAAAAAATTAAAACATCGTGTATCACCAGTTTATCGCTAAGATTACTGTAAAGGTATATATAAAAACGACTCCTGTAAGAAATTTTACACGATCTCAATGTCCTATTTTATTCTCAGATGAATTCCCTGCATTACCTATTGTTTGTATAAAAAGCCTTCTCCCAACAAGTTGCTGACAACTTTCGAGACACTTTTTACTCTCTGCTTCAAAATTTGCGAATGTTCTGTGCTCTCGAGAATCAGAATAGATCTTTTGTTGGCTGTTCTTATTACGGAACTTTTTTTGTGCTTCTTACTTACCACTCATTTGTTTTTGTTTTTTGTTTCTCCTTTCAAATTTCAACATTTTTGTTGCTTCATTATCATCATGAAATATATAATAGTTTGTACACAAGAAGTTATAATTGGTGGCATTGCCTATTAAAATATAGATCTTTATCTATATTGTTGTATGTATTTTGCGATAAACTTCAGCTTAAGCTTTATGCAGCTTTTCAACAATTGATATTTCTAAACACAGGATCTTACAGACTCACAGAATTATTTATTGAAAAAATTCGGACAAAAATTTTCGTAAGAACAGCAAAATAGCATTTTGAACTAAATATTTCCACCGAATTCTAACCAGCGAGTAATGTACACGTCCATTTCCTGGAACTGCTTATCCGATATTCTCGTGGAACTTTATGCAGCTCCAGCACGTATTCCTTGGTCAATTTGGACGATGTGTTTTGTACATTGACAGTTTAGGATAAATAATAATTTTTCCTCACTGCCGTTGCACATGGTGCACATGAGGTTTTTAAATTACTTAGATCGTACAAAACTTGTCAAATTGTAATGATTTTTTTTACTTCCTTTCATCGAGTCTGAATTATTTTATTTTGATATACAGTTAGAATATTTTTACTTAAAGCTTAAATGGACAATAAATATCCCTTTGTAATTAGTTAGCCATTATTATAATACCTACTGAATTGAGCTGACTGATTCGAATTCACACCAACGAACCATTTTATTTTGCACTTCACAGACACATCATAGTGGGATTTCCTAGAACTCCAAACTGCTTCACGCAGGGTTCATTCAAACGTTGATTGAAGCTAGAACCTAATTACTAAATAACAATAGTCTCACTCTGTAAGAACGAAACTAGGTCTCTATTGGAGTTGACACAAAAATGTACGGTGCTATCCATTAAGCTTGCTTCTAATCAGTTTGCATTCAAGTCTAGAAAACTGGATAGGTTGAAAACTGTATGTGTATTTCTTGACTTAAGCAATATGGGATTATAGATGCTATATTTTTTTTTGTGAAACAATACTTACAAATTGTCATTCCCAGTCATAAAATGTGTATTTTTATATCAACAACGATGCATAAGCGGACGGGCGACACCATGTTAAGTTTACTACTTAAAGACAGGATTGTAGAAGTTGGAAGTAATTTAGATGACAGGAATGTAAATAATACTACCATATTAAAGACTGAAGGTTTTAAACGGTCTGATATATAGTTCAACCGTTTCCAACAAAAGAGATCAACTACCATCGAAGCAATAAATTGTAATGCATACATAAGTAGGACAATCTGTTTGCTACGAACTATGTATCCTATACGATAAAAAGTAAGTACATTTAATGTCAGTACTTTACCAGAAGTTTTTCGCAACATTGTTAGCAACTCGCACCTAATTGCTAAATAGCTTAATGGATGCAGCGGCCTCGTTACAGAAAAGAAAAAGTCGGCTACTATCAGACATGCTATTAACATTTTTTCTGTACTTCTCCAACTCCAGCTCGTTACTTGATAGTTTTGTCCTTGTAAAGTACAGTTAATACGATAAAATGTGTGTCAACTCCAATCCCTGAACGCTAAATAACATAGCTGGAAAAAATACTTACAAACGCGTATATCGTTGCCACAAAGTAATTCTGTTTTTTTCTCTGTTATATTCTGAAGCATTTAATTGCAATTAAAATATCATGGAACGAATTCCTGCTCTAGGTCATGCAGAAATACGAGTAAATGGTAGCTACTGTCAAACTAAATACACTATCTCAGCATTATTCACGCTTAAATAGCATAAAGAAAAACAAAGATTCCAAGAAAAATATCATAAAAATTCTGACTAACCATCCTGAAATCGATTTGACCACATTTGTGTAAAGAAAAACTTCAGATGACAGGGAATGTCTCATACCATTCCAATTTATAACATTACATTCCGTATTATTATCATACCTATTTCATTGCGTTCTATTCCGTTCCCTTTCGTACCGCTCTTTTCCGATCCCTCTCAAATAATGTCAATTTATTAATACAACAGCGAAGATAAATTAAGTTACTGTAATACAATAATTTGTATTACAGTTACAGTTAGAACTTTAATAACGATAACTGAAATATAAGCTTTGAAACCAAATGTCACTTAAAATCAGTATTCCATTGACATAACGACAATTTATTCTACACTGAATACGAGTTGAATAGAATTCAGTTGATTCACAGAAGACATAATAATATGGTTGAGTGCAAGTCGTGTGCCATAAGCAGGACGGCGATGCCACGAACTTCCTCCCTCAAGCGTGTGCAATGTGCACGTATGTATCTAATGCACACGATAATACGTTTGGAAATTATTTAAAAAAATTATTTCCTATGTGAAATTTTCCGGGGTGTGTGGACGTTTCTGATATTTTAATTACGAGTGTGTATGTCCAATGTCCATGAGACCCGCAACACAGGGCAGTTCTATTGTAATTAGGAATAGGCAAGCATGTGCGTTTGTTTATTACAATTTATGCAAATGTCGTGTTTGACATTTTTTTATTTGTATATTTTAAATATTTACTCAAATAATTACTTACATCAATTTTATTCATGTGTCTCGATGATCTTCATATATTTTATCTTCTCTTTTTCTGGCCCATAACGTCTATTATCTACCACTTACCATTACCTTGCCATTTTATTATAGTTTTCATTCGTATTAAAAATGTACGAATTAAAAATTTCATTCGTATTAAAAATAATACGTTAAAAATCGCGCAACTATATAGTACATCAAACCTCACATGTTTTATCAAATTTACACTCCTCTGACATGGAATCTACTCTCGTGAACGCAAAAGTGAAACACTTCATAAACGAGAACACGAGCCGGCAATGCTGACGGTGAAGTTGGAAACATTTCAAACTTGATATTCGACGATTTATTAATAAGAGTATCATCGTAAATACACACATTTGTTTGAGAATCATTGCAAACGATTACGTAAAACTTCTCTGCAAGTAAACGGAATCTAAGCCGGTGTAAAATTGGTCTGTTTATGATTTGGAAATTAATACTTTTTCAAGTTTTAAACCTTATTACTTAGGGGCATGAAAAATAGTATACGTCCTATTCTCAGACCAACTGAATATACACAAAAAATTCCATAAGAATCGGGCAAGTCATTTTAAGGAGTTTTGTAAGTAACATGTAATAATTTTAATTTTATATATTAGATAAAACTATCTACTATCTCATATATATCAGAACCACGCTAGTAATTATAGAATCAAAATGTAGCAGCGGAATATAACGTAGTAAGCACGACGTGTTCTGATGTAGTGCTGACGTCGCACGATACACTAGAACTCAATTTTTACCATTTTCTCGAAATGTCGGGGTAAACGGCAGACCATAAAAGTTTTACTGTAGTTTAGTTTATAAGGAATCAAATTCTTGGAAGCACTGGCTGATTAAAGCGCTCCAATTTTATTGCTCTAAATAGATCATTAGAAGTGTAGTTACTACCTTTACTGCTGCAGTTGCAACCATTGACATAGCGAAGCTTTGACGTTTAGTAATAATTATTTGTTTTAAAATTTAAATTGGGAGTATTTTTGAAATTAGTAATAACTATTATTCTATTCCACAGCGATTCAGCTACATTTACTAGCACTCAGCAATATCATGATCCATTTCTAATTTCTTTTTAACCGACTTCAAAAAAAGAGGAGGTTCTCAATTCGACTGTATTTTTTTATGTTTGTTACCTCAGAACTTTGGACTGGGTGAACCGATTTTGATGGTTATTTTTTTAATCGAAAGCTGGCACTTGTCGTGTAGTCCACATAAATTTGAGCGAGATCTGACAATGGCATCCATGTCAAAAGCATATAAATCTTAAATTTGCATTAAGTATGTGCGCGATAAATGGAAAATAATTCAATATCACGCCAACCGATTTCGATGATTCTTTTTTTTTATTTGATGTACTTCATTTGAGGTCGGTTCTTTTTTGTTAAAATTTTAGATTATTAAATTTATAATGTAGAACAATAAATAAAATTTTGTGAAAACATCTCACTTCTCATATTTCATGAACTTGGCTTACATTTGGTTTTAACGATGAAATGACAGCTTCTATTATTGGCGGTCTACCATCCAGGTCTTGACTGCCCCTGCGTCTATATCACACGACCCCGCTATTTTGTTGGTATGTAATAAACCATGTTTATCTATTTAGGCTTTAACAATGAATCTTGTGACATAAATGCAGACAAATCGATCCCATGCTTTAAACATCATTTGTGGTGAAACGTTTACGGCGACACTCGGTGGCGCAAGTTATTACCTCGCCATGTATCTTTGACGGAGCGGGAAATTTATCACTCCACTTACATAGGATTTGATCGATCTTATTGTACGTACATGCTACTGATGTTTGTTTTTATTGTGTTGAATATTGTGTGCTTACTTGGGACTGGACGGACAAGGTGATAAAAGACATTGTTAATTTTTCATTCAATTCATTTCGAGGTCATTATAATTTTTTATACAAGATTTTCTACTGAAGGCATTTTTCCCTTTAGCTATGTCTACACCAGTGCGTTTTCATGATTTTCTTTTTTCGCGCTGCAACAACTATAGCGCATGCCATGATCGTTGTCTGAAAAGTCATCGAAAATTTGAATATACGTAAAATAGAAGGTGGCTGAAATACTGGCTCTGGGAGTATATATTTTTTTCAACCAAATAATTAAATTAGTAATCTAGCTTGTTTTAATAGGTTAAGTTTGTTAGCTTGCTGCAAAGAGATGTAACAGACGAGAATCTCGAGAAGCGGTCGTACTAGATTACGTAAGTGTGCTTACTTTAATTCCTTAGGGGATTTGCTAGTACATACTCTTACCTAGTATGTTCTATTGAGTACTAAACTATCTACAAAATAAACACTTTGAGGGATTTGAGAAATAAATAATAATGTACATACTAAATAAAAGGCAAAAGTAAGTAACTGATAATATTAACACACAGGCCAAACCCTTAGGGCTAGAAATTTAAAATTTCGCACACGTATTCCTCTTATGACGTAGGTATCCACTAAGGAAGGATTTTTTAAAATTCAACCCCCAAGGGGGTGAAATAGTTTATATGTTGCAAAACAACGTCTGGGTCAGCTAGTATACAATATACGAATAAAAATGAGAAATTATTATGGCCCTCAACACTTAACTGCCACATCCGTATCATTCATTCATCTCCATAAAAAATTATGCTTAGCCATTTACGGGCACTCAGAGTGAGCATAATAGTGCACAGATTAAATGAAGTGACTTTATCAACAGCTGTATAAATCGTACATGCGCAAATACTTACATAGAGATAAATTTCATTTCCTGCCTTTTTATTCTTTGTTTCCTGACACTGTTAACTTAAGCGACATATTCAGGGCGCTTAAATTAAAAAAGTAGAAATGTGCATTTTAATTTTAAACGCCACTTGCGTGACATACTAACCCGACAGGCATATTTTTCTCATTTGAGGGCACAGATACAATGAATATAGATCATATGTTTTTTACTACAAGCATATTGAATATAATTTGGATTTGTGTTATTCATACTATGAATATTATTGTCACAGCGGCGGCGCAGCGAGTAGGTACAGTCGGCAAAAGAATTAGGTATACAGGCCATGGAACAACAACTTTCAGTAATGTTTAATATTACAGAATTTTTGTCTTATAATCAATGTAAAATGCTACATAGATACGCAAGATACGCTTTAACATTGATAAAATTACTTAGACATTCTGTTATAAACTAAACAATACCGAATTCCTTTGCCGACTGTACTACCATATATTTAAAAATATTCAAAAGGTTATTGTTTATGTTATAGGGCTAGGTATATGTAGAATAGCATAATATCTAGGTCCACAACTGTCCATTTATGTGTTACACTGTGTCCTTAACACTCGCTGCTCGATCAGCCCAGACATAAAAAATGTATTGTCCTTTATTATTCATACGTCCTATCTTTTACTTCGAAACATGTGAACCGTGCTTGAATGCCGTTGAAAACTATTTTCGTTGAACGTAATTTTTGAGTCCCCGTATATTTACAAGCCAACGATTAAAGTACATGACATACCTAAATCATTTTTCCAACTACAAATAGCTGTAAAATTCTCAATCTCTGCAATCAATCGGCATTTATTTTTGTGGATTGCTAAATAATATGTACGAAACCTTAGTAACGCTAGTAAAATAATTCTCCAAATTTCTTTCCGTATTATTTCTTATACCACAAGCACTACTAAAGGTCAAGCCTTCGACCATAAAACTGGCTCATAACTTTCGATTGTTTAGATCTAAGGGACGATAGTAAAAAAGTTTCGGGATGCGAGGGCAAAATCTTTTTGTATTTACGTTCAAGTAATTTCAATAAAAAATTGCTCTTGTGTGTAAAGCTGTGTGATGGCTGTAAATTGTTTAACAAGTAAGTAAAACTAAGTCTACGTTTCAAGAAGAACTTTGCCTTATCATAACCCGTAATGGTGCTGTTACACATATTAGAATGCTAGTTAAGCACACACGCTTAGAATATTTAAATACATACACAGGTACACACACGCTCAGACCTTGCCCCCTTCCACACACACCTCAGGTAACGGTAATAGCTCGGTAGATACTTCGCACCTTCAGTGGAAAAAAGTCATAAGATGAAAATTGCAATTTTACAGCAGAGCAAAAAAACTGTTAAAATATCAGTACTTAAGTAGTCAAAGGAATTTAAATTATTTCTTGCACAAAACCGTCAAGATTAATGATATAAATTTGAAAAAAATTGAGCATTATACAGCTTTTGTCCCTCTTTCCAATCATATTAATAACTAAAATTCAAACTAAGACGACTTATTCTTTTTTCCACTGAGGGTGCGACTTTATTGATTTTGACAAACGCATAGCAATGGATTTCAATCAAGTATTGCTTAAGAAATGGTTTTAATGACAATATACGAGTACACTTAAAGCTCTGTGAAAACTCGCAGTGTTGTTTCTGAATACGAGCGTTAAACACTATAAATTACGTTGTCTATTAAAACCAACCATCGATGTTCTAGGCTCTAAAGAATAAAGTTTGACATCGTAACATCAATTAATATTGCAGACTACAAGTATAGCACTGGACTACTAGTAGTCTGCAATATTAATTATCTACAGTATAGAACTGGACTACTAGTTAGTACTGGACTGTTTTTCAATCTGTTTTCAAAGTAATGATGCTAAATAGGTCACAATAAGTACAGCGATTGTTAAAGCTATAGTTCCCTTTCTTTAGCTCCCCTATAAGCTCCCTTTGCTTTCTATAGAAAAGTTCAAATGCATATCAGATTTAAAAAGAAGACCACACTATAACATTATAACTTTCCAAGTCGGCAAGAATATAGACTTTTACGTCTGTAGATTTTACGACGGTTTTGTGACAGCTCCGCTTTTCAAAGAAATGTTGCTTCAGATTATAGTCATAGGTAGATATCATGTATACACCAAAACTATACTATAATAATTCAAGGTTTTATTCACTCATATTATTTTTTGCTGTCCACGTTATCTTTGCGAATAATTGCACCCGCATTGCAAACCTAAGGCAATTTCAAATTTTGATAATGTTTCTGCAAGACAACTGGTATAAGAGAAAATATACTTTAAAAATTAAAAAAAAATAATTTTTAAAAGCAGCTTCAAAACCTATTCTGAACTTATGCAAACAATTAATCGGTTTCTCATGGTTAGTTTAAAAACTAAGTATACTTATTGTATAGACGAGGAGGTACTAATATGCTCAGTGATTATAAAAAATCGCTTGCCATTACTCGTTCACAGTGAACAAAGTACATTATTTCTACATTGCCCCGGAAAATTGGAGTTTCCGATAACTTTGTGAAAAATTAGGGTTGTATAAATTACAAGTTGTATAAAGTTTTGCTAGGGATAATAATCTCTCGGAAAAATACAAGAAAATTAGGTTATCTGAACTATCGTTATTTTTGTATGAATTTGTTTGTTATCAAATCCAACTATCTATCAAAATAAACCCTAATAGCATATGAAGCGCCAAGAGGGCCTTCACCAGAACTCATTTTCTATAATTATGTGGGTAGATGGGCGTGGAGGTTGAAAGAAATGTCCTTGGATTATAATCCAAGTATTTTAATAGTTTACACTAAAATCACGATACGATAAGATGATTATTGATCGTCACAATAAGAAATCAACTTAATTAGATTTAACACTAATTTGATCGCGAAGATGCAAAGCGATTCGTCACAAGCGTGGTGCGCGGGCGCCGTCTCGTTCAAAAGTGTCATTCAAGATGGCTGCCCGTTCTACCAACGACAATGACGCTCCGCTAGGTTGACATCAACCGTCATGTCAATCTGATGTTTGACGTAAACGCTGTCACATACATATTTACCTTTATTTTTAAAACCCAATTTCCTTGAACCCACACTGGATAGGTATTGTAAGAGGCGACTACATAAATCCGGCCCACCGATGGTATGGCCCCCCACAATTGATAATATTCATATATTATTTTTATCGGTTTTAAGTTGCCTGACTAAAATCCCACCTGATGGAAAGAAAAAACATTATTCCTATTATTATTTCTCCGTAAGGTTCACCTGGATATTCAAAGCTAATAGGTACTTAATTATTCCAATAAAATTTTCCATTCAGTTGTAATAAATTCGTGTTCACAAATCTATTCATGAGTTTCTGAATTTGAACATGAAATATAAATGTTTACGATTGATTTCATTTTACTTCAAAAAGCTATTTATTTAGTAACTGTATTATCTAACATGACAGTTTGTAACACCTTAATATTTGTGGTCAATTCAACTAGGGAAAATCCTCAAATATTGTAGGTACTAGACTAGTGTGTATAATACTAGTCATAGTATGTGCCATACAAATCTACTAATTTTTGACTGACCCCCCTCCCTCCCCAAAGTTTGACACCTTTTTCGTAGTATGCCCTAAATTAAGCGTATTTTTTTCATGTTTGCTAACTTTATTTTTATGTAGTTACTATAATATTATTTATTTGATAAATTGGCAACGTTTACCAAATTCATCATCCAGTCGTCGAGTAAATTCGGTTTCTTAGGTTCCTCTCATACCTCATGAGAGGTCGTTCGTAAGAGCAGCAATCGTCAAATCCGTAATATTAAGCCAAATTCGTAAAGAAAACACCGAAAGAACCAGTATGAATGACACTGACAGTATGAAGACGAATGATCGTTTATGATTGACAGTTTGTGACAGACACTTTGACATTAATTATGACTAGCAATAAGCAGCTTCACTTCCAATGTTGTTCAAGTAAATCAAACATGAATAATTCGGATAAAAACATTGAAGTATAATGTCATAGAACAGACATCTCGAACAAAATATGTGTCCCGCCCGGGAGGTTCGATTTTCAAAATCGAGCCACGGTTCTCCTTTCAAAATCAAACGAATCCATTGAAGATTAAAGCCACGTAGCGCCATTGCATTGGGACATACATGGTGTTCGCGATGTCGGTTCTATACGCTATACCTACGCTAGTAATAGGTAATACTTCAATGGATAAAAATGGAGTTGTTCGATTTCTCGTTAATATTTTTATGATTGCAATAATTTTACCTATTGCTGTTATTTGATAGTTTATTATAATTATGAAAGTGACGAAGAACGGTAAAAATATTTAGATTTTTCACTGAATATCCTTTCTCATACAATCGAGAGTTGTGGGGTAAAAATCTGTCGTTGAAATTATTTTTAACTTTTAAACTACAGTCCAATAAAATTGTAACTTTATATTATTTTTTGTTATATTTAATCAGGCAAAAATCTAGTTTTTTTTGTAGTTATTATGGTTTCAGTAATGAACAATGAAGCTGGCCCAATTTTGGTTATCTCCTTTATTGAAAATGTATCGTATGTATTTTTTTAAAATATCTTTTATAGTTATACAGACATCATCAGCTACAGTTTAATCACTACACATATAGACACACATTTCATTACCATACCATATCACGAAATATAAAATACATTTTATATGTTTGACACATCGTAATAAATTAACAAAATCATTTAAATTATTATACTCGCTCAACTGTGTACTTTAAGGACCAGTAATTTTACAGATCAAAAACAAACAATACTTAAAACGTGTCAAAAGGAACACTCAAATAATTACATATCAACAACTCGCGATCCTAAGCACATTCGAATGTCGTAATAAATAACAAAATGTTACGAGCCCATTAGCGGGTTTTATTTTATTTACACACCTCAAGTATTCGCAAATAGGCCGTATAAAGTGTGGGAATTACCAGTCGGTAGCAATGTCGTGAAGAGCGGCTATAAATAAGAGAGCCTTATGTCGGGGCGGTATCTGTTAGGGTGGGCGGAGAATAAATTAAATAACACTAGTTGAAGCTTCAAATCGAATGTAGTTTTGTATTCGATTTTATTCCGTGCTTGTGAGGTTTAAAGGCGGTTTAAATTCTCGAGGATATGTTTCTTTTATGGGTTTCAATTTAATTTTAGAATACGTATCTCATGGAAATTGTTACATGACTATTAAGCTGGCCATACACGATCAAGTGTACTTGTCAAGATTGCAGTTTGACTTGATATATGGCCAGATAGCCATACCGTAGCCATATACCGTCAAGTTTACTGGATGCCGCGTCAAGTCCGAAGCAAACTTGACAACTATACTTGATCGTGTATGGCCAGCATTATTGGAATTTGTAAAGATTACCAGCCAGATTACCAGACTGCTTCTCTAGCTAACCTTTTTCTTCCGTTTTCTTTCGTGGCCACCAACGCATCAGTGATGCCTGATGTGTTACTGATGTCCACGGACGAGGATAAATAATTACCATCTGATGTATCGTCTGTTAGTTTATTGCTTATTTATGTAAACTAAATGTTTCTATGTAGATGTATGTCACACGTTATGTCCGGACCGTACAAAATAAAATAAAAATAAAGTGTTGTTAAATGAACGCGCCGCATTTATATGAAATCATATGAGATGTGGAGCCGTATC
Source organism: Thymelicus lineola (assembly GCA_963932265.1). Lineage (NCBI taxonomy): Eukaryota > Metazoa > Arthropoda > Insecta > Lepidoptera > Hesperiidae > Thymelicus > Thymelicus lineola. The sequence goes on from OZ010692.1 coordinate 7,903,719, forward strand.
GGGCTCTCATATGATTTCATACAAATTTATTTTATTTTGGACACAGTGACATAATGTAAGATATATAATTTTATAAATAAAATTATGTTTAGGTTACAGATATTGAGTGCCAAGCCAACACATAATTATGTAATACCTTTTTATGTAATTTGATACAATAAAACAAGTGAGTTGCTACAATTAAATGATTATAGGCATATGTACATTTTAAGTATCTTATGTAATTAGATTAACAGTAGGTACATACTATAGGCAGGTCTGTTAAATTTTATCAAATTTTTAATGCATAACTTTTTCTTTAATTTAGAAATTGAGTTACTAAAAGGATCGAATCGGATCGATACATAAATCAAAAGTCCTGTATGCAGTTTGTAATTAGTTACTTTTCATATTTTCATTCAAATAAGTCTGAGGAATTTCCTAAACGAATCAATTTCAAACAGGAATAAACAGTTAATGCCGGGGAGAACATAAAAAATCCATTCCACTTTACCAAGTTCACAGAAGTTAAATTTAAAATCAACTGCCAACATCTCTGCTAGGAAATCAAATTATAGTCGCCACCGTGAAAAATGGGAAAACATTTTTTCCTTTTGATCTTAGAAAATAAGTTGGCTGATGTTTTAGGTAAACATAAATTTTGCGTAATGACTTGTTATAAAAGCGTTCCCAAGTAATCATTAGATGTTGAAACGACATTTACATAGTAATTTATGCCGGATGATCCTGTTACTTCGTCATTATACATATATATTACACTTTATTTGTAAGGCCAGTAACGCGAGATTGGTAATTATGATTCAAGTTACTAAAATATTTCCTCATTCATCATTACTTTTGAATGGTTTTCAATTTTTTTATTGTTCAGTCTTCAGCTTGAATTGTTTCCTTTTATAGTTAAAAAGTTGTTGTTCAGCCTGCTTAAAAGTTTTTTCTTTTACTGCCCTAAGGCTTGAGACACCATTAGACGTTGATCAATAGCGTATACTACAAGGGATATTCTTTGTGTACACAATACTTGAGCTTGAATCAAAATAGTTTTTACGCTTTGATATCTCTAGTCCCCGCTTATTTTCTGGCTGGCAACGTCAAACACCTTTGTGTTTCTAATACGCATAGGCGATGATGACCACTAGTAGTAGCTTAAAGTAGACAAAAACTGCACTTTTTCTGACACTATATTCTAAGCTAATTTACAGAAATGCATCACACCAAAATTTAGCTCTACACAGCTAGTTAGAATCTATGACATTATATTATGGTAAATAACTGACATGCTGTTACTTTGAACCCATTCGTTACCACAACTCCAGACAGAGACGTTGGAAGTTGATTCAATTCTGCATCGCAATCGTCTTGCTGGCGTAAACTAACTTAGTTCTAACGATGTTCAAACTGCGCTTCCGTTAACGATTCATTCTAACAATGCTACTACAATCTTTATGTTGTTTAACTATTTATTGTTTTGATTTTTATTATCAGACGGCAGGCAATCAGACGGTAACAAATAAGGGTGTTTTGTCATCGATTGTCTTTCTTTTAACATAAATAAGAGGTTATTAATATCCATAACCTGGATTTAGGAGCATGCTGGCAGCAGATTAGCATGCACCGCGAGCCACATAAATTATCCAACTACAATATTTTGCAAAATTTTATATTAGGCTCCTTTAGAATTGCAGAAGCTTAAGAACACCATGACTCCCTCGACCAATCTGTACTGGGGTATCTAGTGGTGGAGTGTACTCCAGTCTTCTTTAATTACTTGAAAAGACTGTATCCTACAGTGGGCTATAAAGAGACTTAAAACGAAAGTGTATTTTTATGGGTAAAGTGCATAAATATTTTTTTGATTATGTTGATGTTATCAAAATTTTGTCAAGTAAGACTCATTAAATTACAAACTATGCGAAAGTAGAATTGCAATTTAATTAAAATAAAATGTATATTTTTATGGTTAAAATTTAAATATACTCAATTATTTTGTACAAGAGCTTTAATGAGGTGGAACTTGCACAAAGATAACTTTAAATCTGCGTATTGTTGATCGAATGATTTTTCACAAACAACTTTAAGTAATAAATAATAATATTTTGTTATAAAGAGAGTAACGTAACTACTATAGAAATTATTATTTTTACATTCACGGGTTCATGCGTTACGAGGGTTTTTAGATCCCATACGCTGCCGTCATTTAGTGCGGGAGCAAAAAACTAATGTCGTCTCGCTGGGCGGAAACTATATCACTGTGATTAATAACTACAGGACTAACTACTTGTATTTTTTGGAATGCTAGGCTAATATATAATCAAACAATATTTTAAAATAAACAGGACTAATGAACCCCCTTTATGGTCAGGTAAATAGCTTTCAGTGCGATACGTGATCTGAACGTCCCTGTAGAAATATTAGGTATGATTGTGTTGCCCGTTATCACAAGTTCCTATAAATATTTCTATAAACACAGGTAACACAAGCAAGGTCCAAGCACGATTGAAGTTTATCGCTGTTCTGATATCCCGAGCCTCTTTGTAAAGGAAACGGGTCAGCAATACACAAAGGATGAGTGTATTCTAATAAACTTCAAGTAGGAAATAACATACCGATGAATAGATAGAAAAATGCATTTGTATGAACTGAAATACTCGTATTATTATATTATATTCTCTTATGTATGTGCCTGACCCAAATATTCAGTGTGGTATAATAACAACTGTGGTAACAATACAAAAATTGAGACGCTACTTCTATTTCGATGGGACAATGGGACCGAAGAGAATTCTTCAGGCCAATCGATGTGGAAACAGTTCATTCTTTATTGAGTAAATCATACCACTTGAACATTGTAAAGTCAAAGAATACAAAACACAGGATAGAAATAGGAGCATAGCTTCTTCTAAGAATCAAGAGTTCAGTTTTGTTATAGTCTAAGATCCGAATTGGAAGCGTCTTTCACCCATTAAATATAGGACACCATTAATTGAAAATACAGTAAAAAAATTTTTTATTCATCAGCCCTTGGAGGTCCACTGCTGGACATAGACCTGCCCTAACTTGCGCCACTTTGACCGGTCCTGAGCCTTCTGAATACAGCAATCTAAAAAAATCTAATACCGAAAATATACTATTAAAAAAAAATACTAAGCAATATAAAAACAATGGGTTGCTTACTTATTATATCCACTACTATTGAGTTTCTTAGTATAAATAGGCATAGCTCATAAGTTGGCATTAGTAATTCGTACTTATCTGCTTGCTTAATAAACTAAATACCAAAATAAAAATAATTTTAATGTGAATACGGCGGTAAAATAAAAAATAATAACATTAGACATCTATTAGAAATAAAAAAAAATCATAACCTTGAACATATTTTTAGGTAACCCATTCACGATACTATTCATTACATATAAAATATTTCACAAAAAATACTTTTATCCGGTAAACAGGTAAAGGACGCTTCTAATTCGGATATTATAATTATAATACAATAAATATTATGCCTCTAATTTTAGAAATCCTGACTAACACCTAACCCCAAATCCTTGGAATTAAAAAGTTGTAAATTACCTACACAGATTTCCTTTACAGCCAGACAAACATTGTTGAGGAAGGATTTTTCGAAATTCATACTGAATAGTAAATAGGGATGTTGAGTACTTTTAGGATTCAATTTTATTTTATAGATAGAACCTCAATATTCACGAAAAAAATATTATAAAAATAATAATCTTCAATTTAAAATCAAAAATTGATAAATAAAAATCACTATCAAATTTCGAGATTTACATAACGACGGACGTGGAATCCAGTGGTCAGTTTATGTAAATCTCGAAAAGAGTCGAGTGTTGTGCGGCAAGATGTGGTTAGTGTAGTATGTCGTGATATGGTTCACAAAGCTCAAAAACGATCGAGACGTTAGGTAGACAAACTGATGTATTAGTGTCAAACGTCATCCGACATCCAACATCCGGTTTTTGACATCCGTCATCCGTCAAAGACTAATATTAACGTCGTTTGTCAACCTGTCAAGAGTTTCTCCGCGCCACCGCAGTCTAGCCGTGACCACGATCCCTGTAACTGGGTCGAAATGTCGGCGTATAAAATATATATCGTGAGTACCCGTATTATACTAAAAATATCTACCTCTTTTTTCTTATAATATCATTGGCTTAATCTAAGAATACTCTTCTTGTTCTAAATTAGTTAATACAGGGTACAATACAATGTGTCATTGTCACCGAGAGATAATTACATGAAAAATTATTCCTCTGAGATTAGTTTTTACTGAATGAGTTACAGATGTTACGTTGCATATGATAATATGTGACTTTACTTATGTATTATAATAAAAATGAGTTTTAGTATTGGTTTGTTACCTGAAACTGTGAAAACGACTTAACCGGTTTTAGGCCTTTAGAACTGATATCCTAAAACCGAGTATTTCACAAACGGACTCCTGAATCAAAAAATGGTTTTGTCTGTACTGAAGTTAAACATACACACAATAAAACAACGCATATAATAATATATTTGGAAGCCTAAGCAACAAGCTTAATAAATTATTATGCTAATAAAAAATGCTGACTAAATTGAGAAATAGTAAAATTTTAAAAGTGATTTCATGGAAATTTATACGAGTACATCCAAGAAATAAGTAAGTAAGAATAAGAAGTTATTACTAAGAAACAAAAACCTTATTGCTCATGCTTAGAGTCCAAAAGAATTTTATTAAAAAGCTATTTTTATTAAAAATATCAAGCCGGTTGCATTCCGTAAGAACAACCGAGTGCAAAGTAATAAAGTAACTGCATTGTAGAAATTATCTTTTGTTGGATCAGTTAAAAAGTTAATATTTAAGTTAATATCTTTGACTTCAGGATTCCCCGTTTTACCCAAAGACTATGTCTTGCCGCTGATTTTGGCATTAATCAACTAAGGAATTATTTAGTGAAATCACCAAATTCTTGGGAAATAAATAATTTTAACGGAGCACTATTCTTCGAAAAGTAGTCACTGAAGGAGACTCAACTACACGCATTATTTAACTCTTGTATTACAATTACTTAAGAGATTATTACAATGTCCTGAAATTCAGACTGTTATTGCTAATTTGTCTTACATTGCTGTACAGACCAGAAAATAACATTAGCTTTTTTAGTAATCCAGCTATGTATACAAAATTAGGAACAAGCGAGTATATGAATTTAGGAAAATTTACGTAATAAGCGCTTTAAATACGCATTACGCTTTGACTTTACATCGCTTCCATGACCACAAACAAGATTGCCGGGTTGGTTCTGGTAATGAGACGATATATCTAGTTGCTTCCACTAACCTCAGGTAACATACTCGTATGTTTGTATTTACCACACATAACATAGTAAATATCTACAAGCAAAAGTTAGCTAGAATTTTGGTGAATACCTACTAAATTAAAGTATAGCGAAAAAATAAATGCTGAAACGTAAAATAAATATCTGAAATATAATTAACGTTAGCTCATAAACCAAACCACTGCTAAACTTTCAAGTATATTTTAATGAACTAAAAGTAGACTTCAGTAAGTTTATAGAACTAAAAGTAGTCACAGTACTCTTGTATTTTGTATGATTACATTTCGAGTAAAGTATGTTAGAAATTACATTACAAATAAAAAACTTTAAGTATTTATTTCGTTGACATTTTCATGCTAAATTCTTACTTTTTAAATATGGCAACTATTTGATAATTACCGAAAGATATTTCAAAACTATAAATTATTTAAGAGCAAGTATCTTAGGGTCATGGATGCGAATGCATGTAACTACTTAGACGCAAACTCACTAAGACACCATCTGCCAAGGTGTCAAAAAACTATGTTGTTTAATAATAAAAAGTAATTTTTAGTTACTGTAACAACTTAATATAATCTATAAATTATATACAGGTTCCATATGAAACAAAAATATATCGAAGTAATATTTATTTCACTCCAACTAATAACCACCGAACCAATAATTCTAATAGCTTTGCGCCCTCGTAAGCAAACAGAATATTATGCGGAATAAATAATTATCGCTAACATTGGACAACCACAGGCGAACGTTCGGTAAAGTAGCAATTCCCCTAACTATTTCCCACCAAGGAATGTTGAGAAAAGAAATATGACGCAATTTTCGTAATGCTTAGTTGTCGAGCCACGAGGGAATGAAAAATTCAGGGGGCCGACGTACATTACAGTAGCACATTGCTAAGAGCGTTTTGTTTCTGCGAACATTTTTTGTGAACGAAGTAAATGATGGTACTCACTTGTCTACCGCGTTTAAGTTTCATCGACTAGGTGTTCGCTGCGAGTTATGATGCGTCGTGTTGTGGAAGTTTCTAGAAGTTTCCGCCGGATATTTTTGTTGTTTGTTACTTACGTTAGTATACACGTAAAAATAAATATTTTGTTCGCGTTGATAAAGTATTCCTCCAAAGAATTCACTAGCCAGCTAAGAATAAATTACATAGTATACTTTACTACTATTACTACATATTTTATTAGCACGTCAAAGAATATAACATTTTCATTGTTAACAAAAGTATCGAAATTTAGAACTTAAAAAATATTTTGAAATATCAAGAGTTGTATATATTTGCTGCTTTCTTGATGTTATGTTTACTGAAGGCAAATCAGATTTCAATTAAATCAATACGTAGTTCAAAAAAAGAGAAGGATCTTTAACTACCGTGTAATATCTTAATTTAGAAAACTTTAAATAACAAACCTTTGAGATAATATCTCTCAGTTTACTGTAATTCGAAAATTCCATTTTGTCAGTATGTTTCGTAAAATACTATTCCCAAATTCAAGTTAAAGTAGGTCAAAATACATTTTAGAATTTTCGCCAACTACTATATTATTTGTGTTCTTTCTGCATTAGAAAATCATTTCTACAACCGTCACGTGACTTCCACGGCAAATGGCTTCACAAAATGTGGCTAGATACATACAGGTAAACGTGATCCAGTGTCTAGAATATTTTCCCCAGGCGAAGAAATACATAAATGTTATGAACTTTAAAAGAAAAAACTTAGTAACACTGCAAAAAATAAAAATACTCGTGATTGCTGTAAGAAATACGATTATTTATTCAGGTATATTTTATTTTATTTTATTTATTTGTGGCATAATTTTTATTATGATCCTGATCTAATTTCAAAATTTGAATAGTTTGACAATATGTTTAAATCTAATGAGATAATAATATTATTATGTGCAAATATTTACTATATCCCGTAACTGTTTGGGAAGATGTGTTCTGCTTTGGAAGATCTGTTTAAGCTAATGAGGTGGAAATGGCATTAACATCAATGTTGAACACCTCACAGACCTTCGATTTGCCGACGATATAGTGATCCTGGCGGAATCGATGGAGTACCTCAGTACTATGCAAGGGGACCTGAACAGTGCCTCACAACGGGTGGTCTTAAGATGAACATGGACAAGACAAAAATCATATGTAATGTCCATGTCACTCCCGCACCGGTAGTTATAGACGACACTGCTCTCGAAGTTATCGGCGAGTATATTTACATGGGATAAAATGATCCAGATGGGTAAGCCTAACTTCAAAGAAGAGGTCACTCGAAGAATCTAACTCGGGCAGCGTTCAGGAAATTACGACATATATTTCATCCAAAATTCTTCTGTGCTTCAAGTCAAAAATATTCGAGCAATGTGTGTGCCAGTGTTAAAATATAGGGGAAGGCCGGGCAAAATGGACACCTTAAGCTTTGGCGGGCTATAAGAAGGGAGTCGATACAGACATATACAAAATAATGACTGAGTTTGAAACAGTATTTATTAAACTTTTTAATATATTTAACTAAAATATTGTAACATCAGTACTTAACTTAAAATTTTTAATAACGTTTAACTTGGTACCGCTATCCGCTTTGCCCAATCCACCGGGTAAAGTGGATAGGCTCATAGGGTAAAGTGAACACATGGTTAATTAAGAAATGATTACCTAAGAACATAAAAGAAAATATATGCAATTAAAGGAAACATTAATAAAGAATACAACTAATCAGTTATCTAGCAGTTGTCACAAAGAAATATGCCATTTCCCTGGTAAGCCGTGCATTTCTCGTGGAAGTCATCCATTGCTTGCAAGAATTGCATTGGATCCAATCGTCAACCGCCTGTTCGTTAATTTCTATCTGTAAAATCTTTTTCACAAAAATAGCACATAAACTTTTCATCGTTTTCTTTGTCCTTAGATCCTTTGGCTTTAATATTTTTGGTCGTTTTTTCAATTTCAGTTGTTTTGATTCTTTTGGTCGCTTTAGTAATTTTAGTAATGTCAGCATTTTTCTTTCGCGTGGTTTTTGTTTTAGTATCGAAATTAGGGATGTTGAAAATGCGGATGTGGATGCGGATACGGATGTTTAAGATCTTATATGTCGGATCGCCGAGGCCTGAGATGTTATGATTAATCCTTTGACAGTGTGTACGACATTCTTTGGTTTTATGTCACAATGTCGGATAGGTGTGTACCTATTCTTTGACAGTGTTGTCAAAGAATTAATCACAACGTCTCGGGCCTCGGCGATCCGACTTATAAGATGTTAAACATCCAGCATCCACATCCACATTCGCATCCGCAACATCCCTGATCTAAATCTTTCTCAATGTTTCTCAATAATTTGGTACTTGTTTTAAAACACATTTAGTTTTTTGTTCGTCCTTTACAGGAGTGCTAGTAAGCACACTTTTGACAGTCAGACTTTTGAAATATATTTTTTGCGGCTATCCACAAGAACATGAGCAGTTGGGAGTGCACTTATATTTTTTGGACTTAAATAAGATGTAGGCGTACTAGTGGAAAATTTTTGAGTGGCGTTATATCTGAATGGATCTTCTTTGTCAGGTTTAGATATATTTGTGGGTAAAGTGGAATGAAGAAAAGTGATTATTTAAATGAACACTGTCGGGCAAAGTGGATACAGTGTCCACTTTGCCCGTGTTCATTTTGCCCAACGGATACTTGTTTAATTTAACCTAACCTAAAATGAAATCCAGAAACAGAATCTCAATAAAACTAGCAGTATTTCTGCAAGGAAACGTGCACTTTGAAGAGAGAATCAAGCCAATACATTAATACTATATAAACATAAATAATTACAAAATTACGTACATTAAAAAGTCGTAAGCAGTGTTCACTTTTTAATTTTTGTTAATTATTTCGCAAATGACGCGTGACTATGCGTTAGCTCTATTTGTATACGACTGAGGGGTGCGGGGAGCACCTCGTGGTAAGATGGTAGCCCGATCGGGCCCACCATTTTAAAATAAAAGGGGGTATCCGCTTTGCCTAGGCTGTTCACTATGCCCGGCCTTCCCCTAGATCCAAGACGTAGTCTTTTACTGTTGGACTCATTCGAAGGCTCAAAGTCACACAGCGCGCTATGGAATGAGCAATGTTAGGTATTTCACTACGAGATAAGATTCGTAACTATGAAGTCCGTAGGCGAACATAAGTGGCCTACATACGAATTAGCCGGCTGAAGTGGCAATGGGCAGGCCACATTTTTCGAAGGACAGATAACCGATGGGGTTGCAAAGTCTTCGGCTACGTCTTGGTAAAAGGAGCACTGGTCACTCCCCGACCAGGTGGACTAATGACCTCAAGAAGACAGCGGGAATCCGCTGGATTCAGAGGGCTCAGGACTGGTCAGAGTGGCATCAATTAGGGGAGGCTTATGTCCAGCAGTGGACTTTAAAAGGCTGTTGGATAGATAGAAATATTTAATACACTGTATTTAGATAGATAATAATTATACAATATATTTTTTTTTCGATGCACTCTAAAACATACGAGCATTTTCATTCCTCTGTCTGTCTGTCTGTTGAAAGCAATGCTGAAAGGGTTTTTTTTTTTTGAAATAAAATATTTCCTATATAGTTTCCTCCGATCTACCCTATACGTTGTACCTGAACAATAAAATATTGTAAATAATACTAATAGTATCATGTAATGCTTACACCCACATACGAAAACAGATATAAAACACCCATCTGCCTCACAATATACATAAAAACACTAAACTATTCAGACGCTCATCTGAAACAGCCGCTGCAGCCAGTCCGTGTCGCAGCTGCAACCAATTTATACAAGGCACCAGGTGCCCTTACTTACTACTAAGATAAAGCGCTTTTACTATTCTACAAACAGTTTGTAGGGCGGGGCTATATTATGTTTGTTATTTATGCACAATGCATGTACACAAGGCAACAGAGGTATGCAGGGCATGATACAATTATGGTGAGCTCTTTAATTTGATGTCCATATTGCATTATTCGATTTATTTTTAACCGACTTCAAAAAAAGGAGGAGGTTCTCAATTCGACTGTATTTTTTTTTATGTTTGTTACCTCAGAACTTTGGACTGGGTGAACCGATTTGGATGATTTTTGTTTTAATCAAAATTTGGTGCTTGTCGTGTGATCCCACATAAATTTGAACGAGATCCGACAATGGCATCTATGTCAAAATCATATAAGTCTTAAATTTACATTAAGTATGTGCGCGATAAATGGACGAATAACCCAATATCGCGTCAACCGATTTCGATGACTCTTTTTTTAATTGAAAGCTGGTGCTTGTCGTGTAGTTCCACATAAATTTGAGCGAGATCTGACAATGGAATCCATGTCAAAAGTACAATGTACTTCATTTGAAGTATGTTATTTTTTTGTTAAAATGTTAGATTTTTTTTTCACTTATCTAAAAACACATAGGTGATTAAGACAAATCTAACGATATATTAATTATGTAAATCTGTTTAGCGGTTTAGAAGATACGAGGTAATAAAGAATATTACACACATACATACATACATACAATATTCGCGCGAAAAACATAACTCTTGACGGCTGGGTAAAAAAATACCGTTGTTTAATAGTACAGATTTTTTATGCTATTAGTAAAGTTAAATCATTTTAAGTATATGGATAGCATTTAACATGAATAACAATACATTCTGATAACATCGAACATTATGGATCATTTAAATGTCACGCCCGGCAAATCTAACCCTTTTGCTGACCATACCTACATGGTGAAGTGCAGAATGGGAAAAGCCCATTTGCTGACGACATGCAGAGGTCACTGCAACCCTAAATGAATTGACGACCTGTGTGGCGCAATGGTTTCCATATCAATTCACCATGCTGAGGGTCCTGGATTCGATTCTTTAACACCACTACGCGAATACTGTTTGGTCCGCTCGACTGCTTGGTATCGAGGGACAGTAGAGCCTGTCTAATAGACATTTGGGTAAAAAGTATATCATTCAACGAGGTCTCACACCCCGGAATGTTAGGCGGTGTGGACCGTCAATCGTAAATAGTTGAGTTGGCGGCAAAAAGGGTATTTATCTTCTATACTATAATAAAACTCAAAGTGTCTGTTTGTCTATCCGGGCATCACATAAAAACCCTTGAACAGATTTCGATTAAAATTATAAAAGTTGTTACTGATACCCTGGGTCATATTTTAGACAACTTTTCATCCAGGAAAATTAAAAAAAATCCCGGGAAAACAGGATAAAAGTTTGAATAAGTTAAAATTATTAAATATATTCATTCCTACCTCCGCTTTACTCATAAAATCAGAAAGAATATAAATGTATAGTAATCGCTTCTTCCTATTCTATTTACAGCTCAAAATACATCTACATACATTTATTCAAACCTTTGTAGTCACCCAGAGTAATACTCGCTTATTTATCTACTCACACTACCATCCTCGTTACTGTAAACGCTATGCTCAGAGCTCTCACATAAAGGTACATCGTGAAACATTTCGGCATGTCTGGTGGTTGTCTGTCTAACTTGATGTTTACATTTCATTACGCCTTGAAGCTTACGGGGCGTTTGATTATTCGAGGTATAATACGGCGTATGTGCATTGTGCAAACTAATCCTTGAGTACAATTCACAAAAGGCCTTTAGGGGTTTTTCATAGCTAAGCGTGCCAGTTTAGAACTTCACGTGTTTATTTATTTATTTATATGACAACAAATGTTTATGATAAAAGAACACCTATTGTACTCGTACGCAAGCGTTATTCGGTGCAAAGGACAAAGTCCCGGAAAAGTTGGATTTCCAATAAAGAAAATTAAGTAGTTGGACTTCAAATCTCTCATGCAAACGTAATGAAAACAAACAAGATTGTATTTTAAGTGTTTCATTCAAAGTACAGAAACCATCATAAAATTGTACAACTTTAAAATTCCGGTCACGTACGACTTTATTTAGAAGAATTCGACCTAGGGTTATGATTGACACAACCTGTAGGTATACGATTACCTAAGTAAAATTCTTATTTATTATTTATTTGTGAGAAACAATGAAATCTTAAATGTAGTTAACTATGTAGTAATTTTTTTCCTTCTTTCTTTCTTTTTTCTCTCTTTCTTTGCCGGCAACGTATCGTTCCATGGGCGACGATAGCCACTTACCATCAAGCGGATCTTCAGGTTCTCTATCGGCTGTTTCCATTAAAAAAAACTATACGATTTGTATTATTACAATTCCAGCATTCTTATTGCAGGAATCAGTGAACTCTTAGAATTTACAATAAAAACTAATATACTTATTATACATACTTATCTAAATATAAAATTTTAATGGAAAATTTTTAAGGAATTTTAGTAAGCTTAAATCCACGCGAAGAAACGAAAAGTTAAATGTAATTTAGATTTTCCTGTAAGTGAATTTATATCTCATCTCAATTTTGCACAATTTCATTCTTAATGTTCTGCTTGACCTCATTCGAACCTTCTGATTTGAAGTCTGATACCTAAGTGTAATATTATTTTCAAAATCGTTTAAAATAAGTGGATAGTGTAAAATAATCCAAAAAAATATTTAGTAAATAAATTTACGCAGGCAGTACAAAAACCTCTATACCTACTGTTGCAATTACATTCATTTCATATTTACGATCATAAATTTATTTTGATTTTGATTTTTGATAACTTTGATTTCTTCGGAATTCAATAATTTTTGTCATGTCAATAATTTTTACAGATGAGTGGTTGAGTTTCTTTATTTATCTCCGAACCCTTCATCAGATCCTCACCATAATAAAGTGGAACTGACTCGGAAAAATTGCCTTTACCTACAATAAAAAAGAATTAATAATATCGGAGAAATACAAACATCCGGCCGATAAGATTAATACACGGGTATCATAAATCGAAGACATCTTCATAAATCCGTTGACCCCAGCAGGAGATCTCAAATCGATTCTACGTGATTCGGAATACAAAAGTGTTCGTATCGATTTCCTTCGAAAAGCGCGATAAGGGCTTGATCGCTTTGATTTCAAATAACAAGATTCTTCGAGATTCAATAACGTTTTACGTATTTGATATTATAATTTTGTTAATGAGGAGAATTGTTTATTTTAACTTTATTCAGTTATGAGAGGGTTTACTCGCTTCCAAAGCCAAAGCACAATTTAAATAATGAAGGCAGTTTTATTCATGGACAAAATATTGTTATTCGTTTGTAATATATGTTTTATGTGATTAATCGGCAAACGAGTAGACCTGATAGTACGTACGTTCTCATCGTCACACATGGACATTAGTTATACTAAAAACCTTGCCAATGATTTGCCGGCCAAGATACAAAGGTAAAGTAAACACGGAAAGGTAAAAGAACAAAATAGAAAGAAAGAAAGAAACATTTATTAAAAAATAGCTGAAAAAATAGCTGAAATAGCTGATGAATTAACAATTTATGGAAAAAAAGTTATGGGACCTGATGGTAGGTAAATGGTCACCGTCGTCCAATGACAGCAACAACAGAGGCATTACCGACGCGTAATATTTTTGGCTTTCTATTGCTGACTTTCCAAGCGAAGTCTTTATTTTAACATGTTTATTATATCTTATTTCTTCATTAAACCGAAGACAGGGTGATTTGGCGCTTATTTGGATAGACCTATGACCAGCAGTGACAAAACTATAAGGGTTCCGTTTTGACTAAGGAACCCTAAAAATGGCTTAATCGATTCGAATACGGTTTCCAATGATGTGTTTTAGTAAAATAGGTTAACATTTAGTGTTTGTTTTATTTCAATCGGTAGTACACATATTAAAAAAGTTACGTGAATTTTAAAGACTCGTCCATAACTCTTCTTCTAGTGTGTCCTGTCTATGTATTAAGATAATAGTACCGAAGTGAAACCAGCAGGGTAATTCACGTAACTTAAGAAGTTCGATTGCAGTGCAGTTGCAGCGACGTTCCGATCAAAATGACACTTTCCGTATTCTCTTGCGCTGTCAAACACGCTCACGTCACGCGAGCGCGTCTCAAGCGCGCTCACGTCACAAAAAGGTATTCTGATAATGCGCGTCAAGATTAGTCCATTGAAAAGTTACATTTGGGGTTGCGTTTTTTAGAGGACGCAATTTTATTTTTTTGATGTGTAGGGGGGGTCAGTGTAAAGCTAAAACCAAGTTTGTGGGGTCGCCACCCTTGGCCCACGGCCGCCATCTTGAAAATAGGGGTTGGAATGGTTTTTACGGTATATCTCTTAAACTATTTATTTGAGAAAAAAAATTGTTAACATTTTTTGTTGCAAATTAAATTCTCTACAACTTTGGTCCAGTAACTTTTTATCGTAGAACTATAAATAAAAAAGTTATAAGCGAAAATCTTCAGAAATTCGAGAAAAAAATTTATATTTAGAGGCGCGTTTTTTTTTACGTGGTATCCCCAATAGGCATAATCCACGGTGATTTTCTAAATTATAACTACTCCGTCCTCAGTCGTTTCGATGGACCAGGCTGCGGCTCAGCATCTAATCGGCTTTCTGAATTAAATACCAGTGGGAGAACTGGCGAAGGAAGGGGTGTTAATGTTGGCGGTTCATCATCAAAGTCATTTTCATTTATTAATTCTGAGAGTTCCATTACGTTGCTGCAAGTCTCTCCAGAACAATGGAAGCACACTGCAGAACATTTCAGTCCTGCTTTTCGACATCCACACATCGCTCCACAGTTTCCTTTGCATTTGCAAAAGATCAATTTTGGGAGCTCAGGGGGTCTGGAGGTTTAGAGTTCTGCACTGGCATCAATAATTTTCCACAATTTTTCCAGCCCCAGTCTTCAGGATCATTATAATTACCAAGCCACGACTGGACCTGATGGTAGACTCGGAAAGTATGAAAGCGAGCTGTATCTTGTGTTGGAGGAAGTGAAGATAAGTTAAATGTACTTTTTGTCACTGCCTTGGCGAATTGTTTGTATCTTAGGCTGTCAAGAGAATTATCATCTTTATTACCACCGTATAAAGAGATAAAAAAACGTTCACCAATCACAGTGAGCAAAGCAGGATCAACTCTCTTGTTGAGAAACAAAGCCGTTCCACTTGCAAACTCTAAATGTTTCTCCAGGGTTTTCACAAATTTCATTTTACCGATATTGTAAGGAGCTGAAGTTGTGTCACATCCGGAAAAAGCATGAAGAAACAGCAAGTTATCCGCAATGACATCTCCGTACATAAAACCTCTGTACATAAAATTTCTGAAGATTTTCGCTTATAACTTTTTTATTTATAGTTCTACGATAAAAAGTTACTGGACCAAAGTTGTAGAGAATTTAATTTGCAACAAAAAATGTTAACAAATTTTTTTTCTCAAATAAATAGTTTAAGAGATATACCGTTAAAACCATTCCAACCCCTATTTTCAATATGGCGGCCGTGGGCCAAGGGTGGCGACCCCACAAACTTGGTTTTAGCTTTACACTGACCCCCCCTACACATCAAAAAAATAAAATTGCGTCCTCTAAAAAACGCAAGGTAAGGCCTAAAAAATGTAACATTTCAATGGACTAGATAGCGTGTTCCCGATCGCAGTTTGATTGGTATTCTCATAAACTTTTGAAGTTTGAAGTCTCATAAAGTTTGACAGGCGCGCAGGATGCGTGCAGGAGAAGTGAAGTTCACATGCAGTGCAGTTGACGCGCAGTCAAAAAATTATGACAATACGGTTTAGACGCCAAACTTCAACTTGATTGTAGCGTCACTCCAACTTGATTGCAGCGTCACTGCAACTTAATCGATGCGTCTTAAAGTTACGTGAATTAGGGTACAGTCCGGTTACTAGTATAAAAATAAATGTGTAAAAACACGCTAGAATTCAGTACCTATGAAAAATTTAAATATGTAGGTATATAATTATGTAAATTTTGGTTTCGGTTTCAGCCGAAACTGGAACAGAGACCGAAAGTTCGGTTTCGGTTATGGCTAAAAACCAGTTTCGGTCGGACTGTAACTATAACATATTTTCGTGTATTTTTTCAGATGCCCAACTTCAATAGTTCAGTTTACAGGGGGTCACTTGACTCGAACTAAAATTAGCAATTAAATCCGAATGCTGTGTCGATGGTCTGATGATCGAGTATAAAATAAAAGCTTCTGTTTCGTTTTTAAACTAATAATTTCACCACAACTTATTCAATAAAGAAATAGCAGCAAATACACAAGAGATAAAAAATATAATACGAATAATCCAAAACATTTAGGATAATTTAATTAGATTGCCGAGCAGTAAAATGTTTATACTCCATCTATTTTTGTATCAACATCATCAGGAGATAAATAAAATATGAATTACAGATGGAGAATATATAAATTACAAAAAGGTTTCATATTCATATTTCATCCCAGAGTAACCGAGCTCAGCCGTTATCATTTAATCAAACCTTCGAAATTAGATTCTAACATGAAAAAGCCACTCAGTCAATATTTACTATCCGGCCATTTAAGAGCGTTTATCTCCCCGAACGCTTTGAAAATCATCCCGGATTACGGTCTTAACCGGCTATATTTTCTAAATACGCATCCCAAGTAAGTAGTCCGAATACCTTTACCTGGGTCCGGACGTGATGGGGTCTGTGTGACGTGAATTGAAAGTAGGTCCGGAATGTTATGTGGTTAGTTCGATTGAACCTTGAATGTACCTACCTTTAGAAATTTCAAACTGAGCGTGGGTTCGTTCCCTCGTTAAAAACAGAGCACTCCTTCGGGAAAAGGTTTGTCTAAGACGTAAAAGGACGACGGTTTACTAACTTCGCTAGCTTTCAGTTTTGTTGTTCAATACCAGTTGACGTCTTGTTAGTTTTAGTGGAAAATACTTACTTTCTGTATAGTATTGTTACGTGATTACGTTTAATAATAAGGCCGATTAAGGTCTCAGGTTAGTTATACAAGTTCTTCATACATCGTTCACTTTATTATTATTTATAGGATTTCGGTGGATCATAGATATAGTGGACTGTATAAAAATTTTTGATAGATTAACTTTGTACCGTAGTCTATTAACGTTTAAATTGTATTTGCCTTTAATAAGCCAAATTCTATAAAACAATAATTCACGAAAATTATTTCT
This sequence comes from Thymelicus lineola, assembly GCA_963932265.1. NCBI lineage: Eukaryota > Metazoa > Arthropoda > Insecta > Lepidoptera > Hesperiidae > Thymelicus > Thymelicus lineola. Next base: position 7,921,160 of record OZ010692.1, read on the forward strand.
CGGACTTACCAAAATGCTTATGATATAGATTATAGGTAATTGAATAGACAATAAAATATTTTAGTTTTTTCAAAGATTACACGTAATTAGATGTTATTTTTAGAGTTCCGTACGTAAAACGAAAAACGGAACCCTTATCGTGCGTCTGGGCGAACGCCGTTCACAGCCAATTTACTCCGTAACTACTGGATCAAATCAGTTGAAATTTGGTACTAATGTATTTTTTGTGATCCAAAAGTGAAGGTATAAAGTAAACAACTGAATTTTGAAAAAAATATTTTTTAACGAAATCAAAATTAAACAATAACCGTAACATGTTGTATGTCAAATGAAAGGATTATATTTTTGTCATAGTTCAACAATGGATACTTTTAAAATTATTGAAGAAAGAATGAAAATTAAAGCCAAAAATTGACCATTCCCCTCCCCTTATCTCTGAAACCACTGACGCTAGAATTTTACTTAAATATTATAGGAAAAACCTATATAAAGTCTATGGTCTTAAAAACGGCAAAACTAAATAACATAGAAAAATAATGGTAAATATGTACATAATCAACGTACGGAACCCTCTCCAAGCGAGTTTAACTCGCACTAGTCAAGTTTATTATGAAAAGGTAGGAGAAGTAAGGAATTGTTGCTATTTATTCGTTACGCCCAGTCTTGTGGTTATAGACACGTAAATATAGTTTTATTTTATTAAGCTAATTAACTGTTACTGCCCTTTTTATGATCTTCCATCACCATTTCACGGCTAAAATTTTCCGATGGCAAAAAAACTGAAAACCACGAACTTTCCTCTTGAAAGGCACATCAATTTTAATTAGAGTCAATAAATCTTAATTCTGCAATCAGTGTTTTAAGAGGTTATAAAGAAAGTTCTCCAACTTCGCTTGAATATTTTTATGGTATAAAAGTTTTATTTGTAATGATATTTGGAAAGAAAGATTTTGGCGAATGTGGTAGATAAATTAAATTATTTGATCACTGTATGAGTCTAATTTAGCCCAGCTTGTGGAGTAATATTGGGACTACCAATTGCCGAAGCTTTTAAAACCACCCAGAACAGGAAAAAGTGGAAGAATATTATGCACCGAGTGACTGACACTTCATGCTAGACACGACCTTCAGCATTGAAGATAACGACTAGGAAGAAGTGAAGTAATAGAAACAACAGATTTATTATCAATTAAAATGACCCATTATGACATATATTAGGCTCGGTTGCTAGTAATTATGCATGAAGTTTATAATATAGATTATGCCACTAAACCATAATTATTTATTAAGTTTACCAATTTTAACTTTTCTGTCTTATGATTCGAAGAAATCACTGGTGACAAACATTAACAAAGTTTTCATTATTTTATCATAAATATGTATGAAACCTACCTGCCATACCACAATACTATTATTTTGGAATGTTAGCTACAAAACTGCAATTTTATCCTCTTACCAATTTAGGAGAGGTTGTACTAGTAAATTTTAGGATTTACCGAACAAAGCCAACGGAGGCAATTTTTATTCAAAACAAAGGTCCGTTGTACGCGTTTTATTTTAACTTTTGAAACCCAAATATAGTGCATGTATCCCGTTACGCCGAGTTTCACCGATCCATTTTGCGACATCACTCTTATCTTTCACTCGACTATGACCTCGTCCGTAGTTTATGTATTGGTAGATGCTTGTAAAATTGGACACAAAAAAGTTATCTTCCCAGCGCGGACCTAAAAATAGATCCCTGCTTCCCAAATAAAATCCTCAACAAATTCTAATTGTGGTAGGCGATCAAATGCTTTAAAGCAAAGAAGCACGACCATTAAAAACGGCGGATGTTTAAAATAAATGTAGTATGCGAATGTGTATGTGATATGTGAGGTTAAGTTTAATGAAGATTACATTTTAATCATCAAATTGACAAACAGTGATAAAAGACAGTTGAGAAATTTTCATGTTATCTTCAGCGAAGCGGATGCGTAAAACAATTCGTTTTAATTTAATATAAGAGTTGTAATGATTAAGTACATCAAGTTATACGAATTCAGAATCACAGAAATCTAATTACGTGTATATCAGATTTGTTTGATACAAAATGTAATCATAATTATAATTATACAATTTAATTTTTCCTAATTTAATTACGTCGTAAAACCGTTCATTCTTTACGGCTCTACCTAGGGCGTAGTAGTAAAAGTAACTGCGAAAGTAAAAACACGCCACTCGTATTAAACGCTACGTCAGGAATGAAACTAAAGTTCTTGTAAAACAATGCAAATGGCAGAACGTCACTGGCATATGCTCTCTTTAGGGAGTAATGCGGCATGAAATTACGTGTTTGCCTACTTACCTAGTGAGCGAGGAAATTGGCTCGGGACCCGGTTGTCCATCGCGCACGGGAACGATTGGCATTTGACATCAACAGAGAACTTTGTGTTGAATATGTTTTTGTGTACTCGATGTTTTAGTTAAAATTGTATATTACTAATACAAGTAGAAAATCGGTTCTCTTCCTGTTCTTGTAATTACATTTTTAATATGTAATTACGCATTAATTACATTAGTTTTATCGTTATTAGGACGTTTTTTGCAAATGATGAACTATTTTCTTTTTAGAATTCGCATAACGTAGCCTTACATAAAATGTAGGTATATATGACTATCACTTTAGAATATAAATTTGTGGGTATAGTTAAGGAAACAACGATATTTATAAGAATTGTATTCGTCATAATTTAAATTAGTTTAAATTAATTAGACATAGTTATCGTTTTCAAATCATAAAACAACAATAGCCCAATAAAGATTGCGCTTTATATAGCACGTGTTATCATAAAAGCTAAGGGTTTTTCAAAGTGTTTTATTATTATATAATAATTATTTTAATTGCGCAGGCCTGAACAGGGTGTTGTTATTGATAACCAGAATAAAGCTATATTCGTAGCTGGTTTAAAAAAACCGTAAAGTGCAGTGGCCACTGAATTGAAGCTGATTGAAAGCTTACTATATTGAATCGCTTGTCCATACCACAGATCCTAAAAATATATCTAATGTTGAATCAAAGCAAGTGGGAGCGTGGTGCCACTTTGAATGTAAGACCATTAGTATAAAGAGATATAGCGTGGAGAGATAGCGTAATCTTTATGTATGAGTGCGTGAAGGCGAAAATATTAAAAATTTTGTTTCTAGGTGTTATTCATTTCAGAATAAATAAATTACGTCAAATAATTATGTCTGTGCCATACAGGTTGTTTAAGAATGATATTCCTATGTGACTCCCCTGACTTTTGTTTGTAATCTTGCTCTTTCGACAGGATGATTTCCAAACCCCTTTAAAAATCAATTATATACGTACATCCAATATACAAGAACGGAGATCGAAACCTTATTAGTAACTACAGACCCATTATTGTTTTACCTGACATATCCAAAATATTCGACTGTATTATATGTATATTAAACAACCGACTTATCTCTTATTTGGAAAAGTATAACCTACTTTTCAACGCTCAGTACGATTTTCAATCTGGCAAATTAACACTGACGCTGTACACGAACTTACTGATTATATTGTTACACGGATGGACAGGCAACAAAAAGTCGTTGGAATATTTTTAAATTACGCCAAAGCCTTTGATACGGTATCTATACCCAACTTGAATCGAAACATGGAGAACATAGCCATCAGAGGAACCACTGGAAATTTTCGTGGACTACCTAAATTGGCCCAGAACGTTAAAATAGACGAATATATCAGCAGTGACTGCACAGTTACATATGGCACACACACAAATTACTGTATTTATACCTCCCTCCTGTTAGTATGTACTTTGATGCTGAAACTCTGCATCTTCAAAATAAAATAGACAGCTTAGAAAAAGCACTTCATAACATGACCAGCTTGTACACCAAAGCTCAGGAACAAATACAAGAACATATATCTTCTTTTGACAACCTCCTGGAAACTTGCCATGATAACATGGAGAGATTTGAGTCATTGTCCAATAAATTACAGCTGAACCAGGACAAATGCTGTCAATGCACTTTGACGGTGCAGGAGGAAGGCATCATACAGAATATACCACTCAATGTCAGCTCAACATCAGATAAGTCAGGCAAAAAAACAATTATTATTAGTGACAGCTTAGGAAAACAATTTGGGTCTATTATAAATTCCTATATTACACACTCAGTTGTTAACTTGTGCTCACCGGGAGCCACTTTTGAATATTTATTAAAACAGATTAATCCAAAACATTTAGATATAAACACTTCAATAGTTTTAATGATCGGTGACAGCCTGAACATTAGCAAGAAGCAATTAATAAAATATATCAAAAGGTTATTATTTTTAAATAGAAGTACCAAATGCAAATTTGTAATGTGTGCATTTCCTTATTCGAATGATTTAAGTCCGGAAGAAAATGACCATATTTATACATTAAACCAGACTATGTATAACTGGACGAATCATCATAGCGATGTAATATTTTATTTTGATATAAATAAATTAGTTTCATCATTTAAATTAACTAGGGGCAGTATGTACCTGCCATTAAAATATAAAAGACAGTTAGCTAGGTTGTTAGCTTTCAATTTGAATGATGCTGTTACAAGTAGGGTAACAAAGTCTATTGACACTTTTATTGATTGTGGTAGTATTACCACTATTTCTTTTTTGGATAATTGTACTAATATAAGTACAAATAATTATTTAAACTAAATGATAAGACAACGGAGAAGCCCTCTTCTTTAAACATTGTACATCAAAACATACAAGGCTTATCCAGCAAAGAATTAGAAATAGAATTATTTATAAAATACTGTAATATACATGTTTTATGTATAACGGAACATTGGTTACCAAGCACTCAAAATCTTGTCAGTATAGGTAATTATAAATTGTCAAGTGCATTCTGTAGAGAGACTGCAATTCATGGTGGATCACTAATATTAGTGCACAACAATATGTCTTGTAAAGATCGTAAAGACATTGTTAGTCTTTCTATTGAGCGCACTATTGAACTGGCCTGTGTGGAACTGGAGCGGTTTGTTATAGTTTGCGCGTATCGACCCCCCTCTGGTGATTTTACTATTTTTGAAGATACATTGGAGGATGTACTTAAACGGTTATGTGTTTCTAGAAAAGAATTAGTGATATGTGGCGACTTCAACGTAGACATTTTATCAGATAGTACTATGGCTACTAGGCTACTAAGTTTGTTTAAATGCTTTAATTTAAATCCATTATTCAATGAGCCAACCAGAATAACTGAAACTACAGCTACTTGTTTAGATAATATCTTTTGCAATTGTGAGATTTTAAATAAAGAGATATTCAGTAAGTTGAAGTCAGACCACTGCGGACAAAAAATTTCGTTGTATAATTCAGTCACTAAGAAAAAACAAATAATAAAATGTAGACCAATAACTAAAAATAAGATTTCAACTTTTAAAGAAAAAATCCACTCGAAAATGCAAACGCAGTTAACATTACAACAAAGAGATCCAATAAAACTATATAACACATTGTCTAATAACATAAATAACGAATTTAATAAAATATTCAAGTTTAAGTATGTAGATCTAGCTAAAAATAGTAAATTTAGTGATTGGGCTACTGTAGGTATTTATAAAAGTAGGAACAGGATGTATGACCTTTACGCCGAGAAACAATACAATTTTTCTCCAACTTTCCAGGAGCACGTGAGAAATTATTCTAAAATATTTAAAATTGTTTGTATTCAGGCGAAATCAATGTACATAAAGAACAAAATTATTAATTCGGATAACAAGATAAAAACCACTTGGAATATAATTAACAGTGAGAACGGTAACGCAAAGTCCTGTGATTTCAATTACGAATTATTGATTAATAATAATATAATCAGTGCTGATAAAGACGTGGCAAGCGAATTTGAAAATCACTTCCGTAATATTCCTATAACATTAACCAGTTCACTAGCTTCTTCACCGACGGAAGCACTTTCTATATTAAAAAATCATATTAATGAATGTAATATTTTATTTGAATTTCAACATATAACCGCTAGAGACTTAATTAAGGCCTTTCAGTCTCTGAAGGTAAAGAATACGGGTGATTTGTGGGGCATCTCGGTGAAAATAATACAGCATATTATAGGTATTATAGCTCCATATTTGGTCGTAGTTTTTAATAAATGTATAGATCTAGGTATCTTTCCAGATCTTATGAAATGCAGCAAAATCATTCCACTTTTTAAAACAGGTGAAAAAACTGATCTTAATAACTATAGACCAGTTTCTGTTTTACCAACCCTTAGTAAAATTTTCGAAAAGATAATATTGAATCAAATGCTAACCCATTTCAACAATAATAAATTATTACATCCTGAGCAATACGGTTTCACTAAAGGCCGTAGTACAACCGATGCCGGGGCTAGGCTATTAAAGCATATATTTGAAGCATGGGAGGCGTCACATAATGCCATAGGAGTATTTTGTGACTTATCTAAGGCATTTGATTGTGTTGAGCACGAAACATTGCTGTTTAAACTTGGCCACTATGGTATAAAAAACAAGGCCCTTAGCTTGATCGCGTCTTATTTGAGTAATAGAATACAAAAAGTCAGCATAAACGATATTAAGTCATCGGGGTCACCGGCTGTGATGGGTGTACCGCAGGGCTCGATCTTGGGTCCGTTTCTTTTTCTGGTATACATTAACGATTTACCACATTATGTAAAGAACCAAGCGGATATTGTACTATTTGCTGATGATACATCACTAATATTTAAGTGTGAAAGGGATAAAGTAAATTTCGACGACGTAAATAGTGCTCTTTCGCATGTATCGCGTTGGTTCACTATCAATAATTTACTATTAAATGCAAAAAAAACGAAATGTATAGAGTTTGTGCTACCTAATGTTAAAAAAGTCAGCAAATCTCTTAAACTAAATAACGAAACATTGCATATGGAGGAATCGACGGTCTTTTTAGGGGTGACCTTAGATAGTAAACTTCAATGGGGCCCACATATAACAAATCTCGCGACAAAACTCGGTAGGACTGCTTTTGCTGTCAGGAAAATAAGGCAGTATACAGACGTCGAAACTGCTAGGATAGTCTATTTTGCTTATTTCCACAGTGTTATGTCTTATGCCATCTTGCTGTGGGGCAAAGCAGCCAATATAAAACAAATTTTCATACTCCAGAAACGGGCAGTTAGGGCTATTTATAAACTTAGGTCTCGGGAATCTTTGCGTGAAAAGTTCAAGGAAATAGGTATACTTACAGTAGCTTCCCAGTATATCTTTAACAATGTAGTTTTTATACGGAAGAATATAAACGCGTATAAACAAAATTTTGATATTAATAATCGCCATACGAAAAGAATGCATCAATTAGTTACGCCTTCGTTCCGCCTAAGTAAAGTGCAGCGATCTTTCATAGGGCTTGGTATACATTTTTATAATAAAATCACAAAATTAATACGTGACTTGCCAATAGAAACTTTCAAAAAACGTGTAAAGACACAATTGTTAGGCAAGGGATATTATAGTGTAGACGAGTATTTAAATGACAAAGACGCATGGAAATGACCAGCTCTGCAACCAGTTCCGCTCAGAATAGTAAATACTTTTGTATTATTATCTTTTTTTGTAATATTTTTTTAAAAGATGTGCTGAGGAGTTTCTTTAGGCTTTTCTTCTCCTCCACGATAAAGCACCTTCCGAAAAGCCAAAAAATGACGTGCATAAGTGTATCAGTGATACCTATATGAATAAAATATTTTGACTTTGACTTTGACTTTGATGATGTAACTAAAAGCTAAAAGCCTGGTGTCCTGAAATATAGGCCAAAAGCTTAGCTTAGGCGCCAGTCTCCCACAGTATAATAAATGTTCAAACTATATTGTGGTGAGAAATAAATGAATTTATTATATTACTATTCATCCAACAATATCAGTTTGGGAATTCCCTTTATTTTCATACAAACCTATACTTAAAGATTCTAAGGAAAGAAATATGAAAATTCCTACTTTGTACGTTGAATATTCCTTTACATCAATAGCGGGTAAACGAGCTGACGAACTATCTGATGAGAAGTGGTTATCGCTCCCTATGGGCATACGTAATAGCAAAGGCACCGTTGATGCGGTGGCAGCCAAGAGGGAAGCGTTAGACAGAAAATTTGATAGTTCTACAATTCTGCAAATAACATGGTTGAATTTAGAAGGTAACCTCCAGAACTTCTCGTCTAGATTAGGCATCTGGTACAAATCCAATGACATCCTAAAGAGTTTTGCAAGCATTTTCTCGTTTAATGCTAAGCATTGCGCCCCATTAGCAATAAGGATTACGGCCCTTTTCAATCATGTATCTATCTCTAATTACTGGATAAGGGAGTAGGTAAAGTAATAACTAATTAGTAAGTAACTTCTTAACAATTTGCTAGAAAACAGAATTGAGAATTATGAATAGATAGAGCAAACAAACAGCCGTTTGAATCTTAGACTGCAGGATGGATAAACAAGAACAAAGTTCATTGCCTCAAACTTATTATGAGTGCAATAAACTGTAAATCCAATTTTACCAATAAATTAAGACCGTATTTCAGATTTCCATTTCGCCCGCAGGTCACACAAATCTCGCTGACGGTTTAACTTAGCAGAGCAAAGTCCAACCGATTATAAGCTTTATAGGCGTCAATAAATTACGTAGTTAGCCTCTCACAGAACTAGGCCTGTTTGAATTGCTACTAAATCGCCTAGCTCGCTTTTTGATGGCATACTTAGCTGCAAACAACCGTTTATGGTAGCTATTAAAGTATTAAATTCATTTTGAACTTGAGATATTATTGTTTTGTAAATGAGATATAGCATACTTATTTTATCCTGTGTAATAAATGTCAGATGGAATAAGTTTACAAATTTAGCAATACTTACATTGATTTTTGCTTCTCGCTATGTTCAAATTATTCGTAGTAACGATACGAACAATATTTAAAAAAACTTTCCCTTTTACTTTTACCTTTCATTAAAAATGGTATAAAGTTATTTAAATAAAATGTTATAGACAATATTGTTAGTATTTATACTTACATTATACCTATACCCCCAATACAAAGGTACTATAGTCCTAGTTAAATAATTTGTATTCCGATCTCATTTCGATATCCACTAGGGGTTTGGAATGCCAATCGGTGGCTTAGTGGTTCCCAATGCCTAATCACATAACAATTAATTACAAATTCATGACGGCACCCTAGTGACTTGTCGGCACTGGTCAATTTTAAAGGTTAATAAATCTTTGCGTAATTTTAAGTACCTGAAGCAGAAGGGGTACTCTAGGGTATTGGTTATTCAATAATATTTCTTTTACTTTGCACCATGATAAACAAGTATTTCCAGTTCTCCTAACGTTAACATCAATATTCCAAAGTATTTCAACATTACGTGATAAATAATCGTTCTACATTCTTGACAATTCCCTAATCTAAATATTTAGTTTTTCTTCATGACATTTCTTAAATGACAGCCTCTGTATCGGACAAGCGTTGTAGGATAAAGAGGTCCGTTCCTGGACCTTCACTGGAGATCCATGGCTTCGCCGATATACCTATAATGTGCAGGTGTATAAATGAGTATATTTTATAATAACTTGCATTAAATATTATACCTATTTTGGGTACCTCGTTACTATTAAATAAATTATTACCTACTAAGGAGCTTGTTTTGTAAATATTTTTGCTCAGAAGAACTATTTTAAGTTTTCAAAGTAAGTGCTTTAACCTAGTATTTCATCCACTCTGTATTCTGTGATTTCACCCGATGGAAAATGGAGATGAATTCCAAGTATTTAATCGACTAAAGCATAATTATGTATTTTTATGGGTAAAATTAAAAAAAAAACAACATATTGTATAATTTTTCTTACTATTTAATGCCTAACATCTTTTTACCTTTCTGTTTATCAGTAAAACTTTGACATGTAATCTGATTCGTTGAAACCAGGTAAATATGATTTATAATGCATAGGCTAGTCGTTATTTCATTAAAATTAACGAATAATGGCATTGCAGTGCGAAATAATACCTATTAAACACAAAATTTGAATTGACGGATTTGTTTTGCGTCTACAATTAATAACATAATATATAACATAATAACATAGTAACATAGTATTGCAGAATTGTTCTTAGTTTATTACCCGACTGCCAAGGAAGGGTTACGTTTTTATATTTTTATGGTTTGAAAATTTCTTGTGGAAAATGAGGTAATTTTTAATTTTTAATATTTTGACAAGATACATTTTCATTAGTATTTTTCAGTTTTTATTCCGATTTTGCAGTTTTTTTAAGTCGCTTGAACTTTTATAAGTTTTAATGTGTTTACTGCTAGTTCATAATTATGTTTGTTATTTTTCTTTAAAAAACAAAATCCTTATAGTTAGTGTTCATGGACATGAAAGATAAAAGAAAGATGGACATCTTTCTGTCCGTACGTAGCGTAACCTAGGGACCTTTGCATTTTATATCACACATTCCTCAATATTTTCTAGATCACGTGAACTAATAGTAGCCGATAATCCTAGGCTTTTTTAAAAACGATATAACGACAAGATTATATTGTATGTATTAAAAACATTTATGATTTCAATTCGATGTGAGCAACAAAACATAATTATCCTATTTTCATATGCTTTATTTATATTTTATAGCTTCATGATTTTAATAAACCTAGTAATATCAAGTAATTAGGTACAGTCAACAGTACCTAATTACTTGATAAATTTTCCATTAGTTGAACAAAATTATAATAATTTCCATTGTCAAAGCGCATAATCAATCATTGAGTAAAAAGCGAAGTGAACTTTGCCGTTCGGACATGAAATATCATTTTAAGCGTGCCCAAATTGGAATTGATAAAATCTGTTCAGCGTTAACCTGGAAACTAATTAAAACATCAGGTGGGCGGCAATAATTCATGGCTGATAGTTCAGTCGACTCGACAGATGTTGGACGTGTTCGCAGATATAGGAGAAATTAAATTTGTAATGTAGTTTTGCGTGCGTAATTAAAACAGTTATCTGCAAATAAAATTGATTAATTTTCGCATTAATGCTTTAAATAATATAAGTGTGTTTACGTGTCATATTATATATCATTTTTCTTGTCAAAAACAAGAGGTGAAAAATGTTAAGATGTAAGAGACTTCATCCATCTTCGAGTTCAATCGTGTGCACCACTAGACAATGGACATGGATGCTATGATTATAAGTTTATCCCGACGATACTCGTGTTATCTTGTCACTACTTATCTGTTTTACTAAGTTAAACTACTAGAAGTAAAATTTACTTCTAGTATAAACTATTATGAGGTAGATCCTCATTAGATATTATTTTTCACAAATGTTGTGCACGACCAGCCCAAAAGAACCAGTCATAATTTTGGAGAAGAAGTTTAAAATCGAAACAATATAACTGAAGCGAAAATCCAGTACAAGTAAATGTATTTTCGACTGCGAGAAAATATTTTACAGTAGTGAAGTAACTAGTAAAACACAACCGCTGTGCACAAGTCCCCTCGACTCCTAGTCGCTGTAATCCGCGCTACGAAATGAGCTTCCTGCTGAAAACCGTTATATTACTTTATTACGAGTAGGAACAAATAAAACGTTCGCGTGGCGCCGACGACCTGGAAAATAAAATGGCCACGGAAGGACGCGAATCTAGAACACAATCTCGTGTACGTCACATGCTATTTCGTGGTTTCTTTATTATTGTAATTTATCGATTCAATTGAATCGTGTGGTAAAACAGTAACCTGTAGTGGTGACTTGACAAAAGTCATATCAGCTCAATTTGTAACTAGCCTATGAGACTGCTATGTAAGCTGCTCAACGGCTCTAATCTGTTTAGATCTGATTGTATTTTATATCAATATCATCAATACTCGCTAGTATTGATGTAATACCTAGACAGGGTCACTACTCTGCCTGTATTTTTTAACTAACATGCAAGCAACCAGGTCACCACCAGGAACACCAACGACTTCATTCCTGCATGGCCGGCCAAGAAAGGACAGAATAAAGGCAAGGCAAGATGGTGGTAGCTATACTTTAGCTGGCAAGGCAGGCTGCACGAAACAATAACACTTTCAAAGGTAAAAAAGATTAGGATGTAAGAAATTCAACAAAATCTTCTGTCTTCTGTCTGTCTATATATAAAAGGCAAACGTGATTGACTGATGTATCAACGCACAGGCCAAACCCTTAGGGCTAGAAACTTAAAATTTCGCACACGTATTCCTCCTATGACGTAGGCATCCACTAAGGAAGGATTTTTCAAAATTCAACCCCTAAGGGGGTGAAATAGGAGATAAATATGATAAGCATAATTTCCGCGTGCAAAGCTGCGGGCAACAGAGAGTAAGTAATGTTATAGAAAGGATAAATATAATATATGTAGCAGAAGGAGGTATTCTATGGTATTGGTTATGAAATGATATTCCTTTTACTTTGCACCATGATATATTTCCAGTTCTCCTAACATTCACATCAATATTCCAAAGTACTTCAACACTACGTGATCAATAATAATCTGTTCTACATTCTTGACAATTCCCTAATCTAAATATGACATGACATTTCTTATATGCCAGCCTCTGCATCAGGCAAGCGCTGTAGAATAAAGAGGTCCGTCCCTGGACCTTCACTGGAGATTCATGGCCTCACCGATACGGCTATCCTGACGTGCGCTCGTCCTCGTGCGCGGATTAATTTATCTTGGTACGTCATCACTGGATCAAAGCATGTGGTCTGCTCTAACTGCTGGGTCCGAAACACGTTGTTTTTGTGTTCACTCACGCGGCCATCGCTGACGACCCGCACGGCCTCGTGTGGATAATAAGAATTCTGTAAAAAATAGCCTCAACAGTATCTTGCTCGGCTATTCTGACTACATTAACCTAACTCATATTCATTTTTATCATTCATCATTATTAATTTATAGTCAAGAATAATTCGCTCATTAAGTCTGATATTTTTTTAAATGTGGACACTTAAAACATAGTGGAGAGAACTATGGTCTGGCCATTTGGTTACCAATCTGGTTCATAAAACTCTACGAAACGTCGCAATTATGTCATTGTCGTCTGGTCCGGTTCAAACCCTGCAGACTCCTGGCCCAGTCTCTCCAAGACTCTTCAGGTACATCGCCCCTTCAGTTCTATGCTGGCCCGGACTCTATTCACACTTCTTTCCTTTTTTTTCATTTTTTTGACACCTTTTTTTACATCCTTTTTTCACTCAATTTTTTTTTTGTAATTCCATTTTGTTACTAGGTACTCTTTTTTTTACCTTTCATTTTCACTTTTCTCTTTTTTCACTCTTTTTTACACTTTTTTTTAGTAGGTACTATTTTTTTTACCTCTGTTTTTACTTTCCTCTTTATTTTTTCTCACTTTTTTTTACAATAGCCATTGTTGCGACACAGTAAATCGATATCATCATATCATCATCATTAAACCTTCTTTTACTATACTACCAGACCGACCATAGTTTCTCTACGTGACTTACACCTGCAGCAGACATGTCTCCAAGCAAACCATCGTTTCAGTGTTAGCTCCTGGGTCTCTTGGTTTCACGTGGTAGATCATTATTTCATGTCTTATCGATTTTCCGCAACTGAAAAATAAATAAGGTTAATTTGACTCGTATGATATCAGGTTACTCGTATGATAACACATTTGATGCTAGACTAAGGCTACTTATCTGCGATTCATACTCCTTCGGTCATCATGACACATTGGATGGCTTGGTTTATATGAACTCTAGCTCCACTGATGCCCGGTTTCTGAGATCCTTTTTTCGAGAGTTTATCTATTCAAAAACGCTATCGGGTCGATAACTTCTGAAAAAGCGTTTCTGAGCACGACGATAATAGATAAATTCCGTTTTATCTAAGATTAACTTAACTAAGCATATATGGCCGTTTACCGGTTCCATAACTTTATTTGACGTTTCATTTTAACATTTCGTGGACAGAATATGACAAATTACAAGTTTCAACTATTTTGAGGTCATTTGTGTGTGCCGTAGGTATATGGATAGCCTCAAGGACCTCAGATTATTGAAAATACAAATACAATTATTTGCAAGAAATTAATAATTTTTTCTAGATTGACAATGAATGACAGAGGTGTTATTCTCAAATACTATGTTACCATAGTAACCAATGGTAACCAATGGTAACCAAAATAAACGTTAAATTGACGTTTTTAAATTTTATTGTTGATATTTGACTATGATGAACAGACGCAAATAAATACCAAATTTCAATATTTTTTACATATTTACTACCACAAAATAAATACAATTAGTCAAAACGACAAAATAAAATGATAATATCTATTTGAAACTTATCTTTTTATTATCTTTTGAAGAGAGCCATCTAGTGGCAGTTTTAGATACTCGTTATTGGATTCATAGTTATTGAAAGGCTCCTCGCGTGCTCAGAAACCCAGTGACTGTTATCGAATATATAACTTAAGTTTAACTTTATTGATTCAATAGCTGTTGATCGTTTAACTGGAGACTTCAGAAACCGGCCATTTGTCGCATCACTACGTTTTGCATTGTCCACGTCGATTATACTATGAACTTCCACATTCTCATTTCATCGCGTTTTGTATTGTTTCATTTCTCATTGCAAAATTTTCTTCAAATGTCATCCGAACTAGTGTCATTCCTCATTTATTTTCCGATTTGTGGGCATGTTTCGTCCATCACTTCTGATGTAGCAGAAGGAGGTATTCTATGGTATTGGTTATGAAATGATATTCCTTTTACTTTGCACCATGATATATTTCCAGTTCTCCTAACATTCACATCAATATTCCAAAGTACTTCAACACTACGTGATCAATAATAATCTGTTCTACATTCTTGACAATTCCCTAATCTAAATATGACATGACATTTCTTATATGCCAGCCTCTGCATCAGGCAAGCGCTGTAGAGTAAAGAGGTCCGTCCCTGGACCTTCACTGGAGATTCATGGCCTCACCGATATATATAATAAAAATTTTGCAAACAGAAACAAAGTCACTTTCCAGATAAATATACGAGTAATACCATTTAAGATTCTGCTTCGTTACCGGTACTAATGCTAAGTACAGCCTAGCTTACGTGGTTATTGTAATTCAGACGGTGACATATTTATTTATATTTAAAGTTATGTTATATAAATAAATTCTTACTAGACACGTTTAATGACTTTTGAAACAGGTGTTAATAACTAAATATTCTAAATTATTATTCCTTCAAACAGTTGACACGTTCAGAGGGAAAGTTATGATCATCAAGTATTTAAACAAGTTACCGCTTTGAACATAGTTTACTAAGCATCTTCAACTATGACCTCCATGACTTGAGTAATAACGGAGTTATTACGCGATATAACTATACAGATGTTGTATAATATAATAAGCGTAACGTCTCTTTGTAAACAAAAGCTTTGATGACTCGGAAATTTCAATCGAGCGCAAAATAAGCTTGTCATTCTCAATAGTAATTTGGAATTAGAATTTCTTAATCCCGCATGCTTAACTACTTCAGACTCAGTACCTCGCATTTTTAGTTAATATTTGTGTTAATTTAAAGATAATGTTTGACTACAATCCCACCCTTAATCTTGGATGGTAAACGCACTAACTTATTAACAGTACAGAATACGGTAAATGTCTATTCACTCTTGCCTTGAAGACGCACTCATTATAAATATCGAACTGTGGGCAATTCAATGTAGCAACTAATGTGATTTCTGTGGCACGGAGGTTTCCAAGAAATTATTATCAGCAGAGCAGTCACTCATCCAATTCCCAACCACGTCCGTAGTTGCTTCTCATTATTATGCATTCAAAAATTGCATTGGGCATGTTACATTAGCAACCTATTCCTGCTACGTCAGAACATGTTGTAAATTGACCCAATTTATACCAGCTGCATAATAGGTAATTCCATTTTCTAGTTAAAATTTGTAACTTTACTCACTTGTTTATTCACTTATTATCATTTATATTATCATTTGTTTATTCTCTTTGATTGCCAAGCGTGTCTTTAATATGAGCACTGAAGAGCATTATACAATTAAATTTATAAATGACGCCCGTGACACAGAATAAAACTGAGTGGGTATGAGTGCGTTATAAAACCGAAGTAACCCGGACTCTCTTCGCTTTATAAAACCTTGGCCTGCTCCTGAAACAATTGCTACGCAATTTTACAGTAATTAAAATACTAATTGAATGTCCTCGTTTTTTATGAAAGGACGAAAGGATGAAAACGTTTTATTTTAGTTTTATTATATCTTACTTACTTCCTACTAAAAATATCTATAAACTAGCTGTTGCCCGCAGCTTTGCTACGGAAATTATGTTTAACTTATTCAAACGTTTATCCTGTTTTCCCGGGAAACCTTTTAATTTCCCGGGATGAAAAGTTATCTAAAATATGATCCAGGGTATCAGTAACAACTTTACCAATTTTCATCGAAATCCGTTCAAGTGTTTTTATGTGATGCCCGGACAGACAGACACTTTTTTATTTCAGTAATAGATACGAAAGTTTGTGAGAATATATTGATGTTTGTTAAACGTTCACGCAAACACTAATGAACGGATTTTCATAAACTTTTGAACACAGGTACTAGACCATTATTTGGAATAAGATAAAGGGTACTAATTGTATCGGAAAACCCAAACAAAGTCGCGGACAGAACGCAAATAATACGCATACAAGCGTAAATCTTCGGGGTGTGTGTCTACATTTAACGTTAATATAACTCAAAAGTACGCTACATCTAAACGACACAGAAGTCGTTAATTTTCATAACGTTGCCGCAAAATAAACGCTATAATATTAAAGCCGAGCAAATTTTAATTATAACAACATGAGTGTATTAATACCAACGACAATCTGTTTAATGAAACACCCGATGGCAATTAGCGCGCGAACATTACACAGTTTTGTTGGGCTAAACGGGCCACGGATTATTGTGCAGTTATAGGAATTAATATAATTTACCCACATAGGTATTATAGTGTGTTGCATAAGGACGATGAAAACTGACTTTTTATAACTATTACGAAATCGCCCTTGCTTCGCTTCGGGAAAAATAGTAAAAAAAATAATATATGTCACCCAGGGATAGTGTAGCTTCCCAACAGTGAAAGAATTTTTCAAATCGGTTCGGTAGTTTCGGAGCCTATTCAATGCAAACAAACAATCAAATCTTTCCTCTTTATAATATTAGTATCTATGTAGATAACAAACCATACCTAAACGTCCTAGCTTTCATTTGAAATGGCTTTCATTTCAATTATAGTTTCAAATCAAACGCCCCATCAATTGCTGTCTCAGTTTCGATTTCGTTTCTAAATTCCCAGTACATCCAAGTCCGGCCATGCATCACACCCGGTCCACTATTTCACTGCAGCCATTAAGATGACACTGAAACTCCAGTTTATCACGAAAAACTGTATTCAATATCTGAATGCTGAACGTAAATCTAGCACTAGTTCAGAAAGCTGTGGCTTAACAATACTGCAATGTACTGTAAATTACGTTTAGTGTCACTTTGAATAATATCATTGTGGCTACTATAAATACAGCAGCCATTGAAGATTAGTTCAGAGAGCAACGAGGTGGTACTTGAGCTTAGGGTTAGTTAAACGAAGAAATTGTTAGATAGTCCATACGCGGCATTTTTAACCGACTTCAAAAAAAAGGAAGAGGTTCTCAATTCGACTGTATTTTTTTATATTTGTTACCTCAGGACTTTCGACTGGGGGAACCGATTTGGATGATTCTTTTTTTAATCGAAAGCTAGTTCTTGTCATGTGGTCCAACTTAAATTTTAGCGAGATCTGACAATGGCATCCATGATAAAAACGTATAAGTCTTTGCATTTAGTATGTGCGCGACAAATGGACAAAAAACTCAATATCACGTCAACTGATTTTGATGACTCTTTTCTTATTGGAAAGAATGTACTTCATTTGATGTTGATTTTTTTTGTTAAAATTTATTACACCGAAATATATCACCGAGGCGGATATTAAAACCATCGCATTAAGTTAACAGCACCAGCCTTGGAACCGTTGTTAAAGTATGGCTTCGACACATTAATGGCTTACTACTGGGCATGGGTCTCCCCTCTTGAGGACGCCTAGAGCATACTCCACCATGCTGCTCCAGTGCTGATTGATGGAGGATTCTTACAGTATATTTCAGTACAAACCACCTAAGCCACCTTTATCAACAGTTTCTTTAATAACCAAATAAGGACTTGCAAAAAAATATTGCTTGAGAAACAAACACATGCCTGTTACGTTGTTTATTTTATAGGTTTGAAATAATTTTATTAAATGAATACAATATTTTTTTATTGTTTTATTCAACTGTCTATTCCCGAAGATTGGTTACTCGTCAACCAGCAATATTTTATGTCTATAATATTTTATACACTTATACAGCACGCTGAATTAGGCAGACTCCTTTCTGTAAGAAGCGGTAAAGCGGTACTGTCATCATTGGACGCGTCCAATAGATCACCAAGGATGTAATAAATCAAACCAGAACAGTCTCTCAATCTCATTCCACATAGATAAATACCTAACATGTTCTCAAGATTAACTTCAAAAGATTCAACTATAATAGTGAGATGTAAGTTAATGTTCCATACAATATTCGACAAGAAACATTTCCATCACTATGATACAGTGCGTCTCGGCGGCTGCATCTCAAGATGTGTACTGTCGCGCAGAGTGGCGCCGCGTCGCAGTCGCTTCGGACGCTTGCCAACAGAACTGTTTGCGACTGTACTTGTCGTAACAACACGGGTGTATCACTATCAAAAATGTTCCGATTAAATTTCGCCGATAAATCAGCAATATCCACATGAAAGTTGTTAGCATGGAAAGCAATTCTTGGCCGCAACGAGATTTCATTGAATGGTCAATGTCAAGAAATACGTCGAAAATAATTTACAGTTTTATCTACAGAGCTTTAATGCGTATAATAAGTTTTGTCGACGTTCCACTTAGGTATTTTTACAAAAGAGTACTAGCTTCATGAAACTCTATAATAAAAAATCTGCATTTTATATTTGTCCAATTCTACTTCAAATCAAATTAAAACCTAATAATTTTAGTATTCAGTAATTGTACTTATGAGTTGCGAACATTTAATATTTCTTATCTTATTATCAAAACAATATGCCATTATTAGGTTGTAAAACAAGCAAATCCACGGCATAGCCGTAAATGTGTTATGATTTAAATATGTCCAACCTTCTGCCGCATAAAATAAAACTGGCGCAAACTGTGAATCTAGATAAAATGGAGGTCTGGAACAAAGCGCATAATTTTTCTCTCGGAAGATTCTTTTAATTTTCATAAAACAATGCTTTTGACACACAATACGCAACCGACTTGTGAAAAGGACCATTTTTCTAAAGACCTAGATTTAAGATTAATTTTTCGTGAGATTACGCGACTTTCACGATGCAAAGTAACCCTCAATCAAACATGCGACCCAAGCTTGGTAGATAATTAATTTGGAACGAAAAGAAAAGTAAAACTGTTGAGTCATTTCTCAGCCTATCCACAATAGGGAATACGAAGCATTTAAAAGCAATAAAATGTTGGATAGTTCGAAAACACATCAGCGTAATGGCGTGTAATAACCTGAAAGCCTAGATCCGGGTTTCTCGATAACAATATAATAGGCCACTGTAATCGAGCTGGGAGCTGGAGGCAAGAAATATAGATAAAGTGGGTCATAGTTAAGTACACTCTCCCAGAGGATTAATAACCTCGTCGTTACTAAATTCCTTTACCTGGTACCGCTGCCACCACTTGCAAACCTATGAACAATCCCAGAGGCTAATGTAATGTTTATTGAGTATAATTTTTGTCTTACTCTGTACTGAAAACAGTAATAAAATGGCTTTTGATCATTGCTTATCATCTTAAAGGTTACCGGGAATAAATTAGTAATTGGTAATAAAATCGCATGTGTTTTTCTACATATGTACGTTCTGTATGTTGATTAAAATATGTCGATAATTTTCAACAAATATTATTATCATCAACTTTCAAATGGTCAACAATCTATAATTTTTAAGTTTGGATACAAAACCTTAATGATAATATTATTAAACTTTCCGCATATATCCCTACATTTATTTCTAAAAACTGTATAAAAAATATGTTCAGTGGTTTTGAGACCTTGCGCTACAGATACGGAAACATATACGGCAGAAGACTTACTTTTATAATATTATATGAACCTACTGATGGTGAACAATAAGGAAAAAAGTAATACAGAGCGATTGGATCCTCAAAAGAAAAATTTGAGGTAAAATTTGACGAACAAGAAGTTTTGAATTCAATTTTCTACTAGAGAAAATATAAAATTATATATTACAAGGAAATCGCCCTCGCTTCGCTTCGGGAAAAATAGTAAAAAAAAATATAATATAGCCTATGTCAGCCGAGGATAGTGTAGCTTCCCAACACTGAAAGAATTTTTCAAATCGGTTCGGTAGTTTCGGAGCCTATTCAATGCAAACAAACAATCAAATCTTTCCTCTTTATAATATTTGTATATAAAACGAAAAATTGTTTAGTTGAAAAACACTTTCACAACACACAAGAACAAGTATCTAATATTAATAAAAGCGTCGTTTAAATACTGGTACTACTGTTCATTAACTCTGTGTTAGTTGTTCTTTAACAAAACAATTATGAACCTTTTGTGAAGAAACTTTCTAATTAGGCCAAGTTTAGGCGTAGAGTATCCGTATTAAAACTTTTCCACGATAATTGTTTTATGGCCCTATGTTCCAACACATTGAATTCTATATTCTCTTCGGCTTCCTTTTGTTTTTCATTCAATATTTATTTTTTGTCAGTTACTAGAAGTGATATAAAACGTTTAGCAACGGTATATTAAATACTAGCTTTTACCCGCGACTTCGTCGGCGTGGAATTCAGAAATATTTTTCATGGAAAAGAAATGTGCCATTAATTTAAAAAAGTCCTCCTCCTTTTGCATCCAGACTTGGGATCAGCAACGGCGGAACACCTCATATCGAGAACTAGGAAATAAACTTGATAAGCTACGAGTATTTAAACACTAGTTTTCTTTATAGATACTTAAATGGAAAGATCCCACATCTATGTAATGAAATGTAAAAATTCTGGATTAAGAAACGATTTTTGATTTTTTTTTATTTCTTCAACGTAAAATTATTATTTTTTATTGCTCATCGATCAAGCGTTGGGCGCAAGGAACGCTCGACAAACGCTAGTGTGAAAGCAGCCTTAATGTTGCGTAAAGAATGCTGTGTTAGTTTATTTGATTTTACACAATATCGATGGCTACTAAAGCTTCCACTGTATGATAAAAATTATCACCTCACTGCAAAAATTTTATATGTTAGTTAATTAACATATTAAAAGCAATAAACCATATTATAATTTAGTTACTCAATTAGCTGTTTTGAAACTCGAAAAGTGTGATCCATCCTAGTGTCTCTGTGATGAAAAACGTCAAAACTGTTTTCCTGTTACTAAAAATTTTACTCCTTTTCCCTCGGTAACATATTAATATCTGGGGATAAAAAATATCCTATACTTTTTCTAGGTATTAAACTATATGTGTGCCAAATTTCATCTATATTCCATCAGCCTTTTTAGCGTGTTTGCGTCACGAAACATCCAAACATCCAAACACACAAACTTTCACATTTATAATATTAGTAGCTCAGATTATAGAACAAAGCTCTGTGAACAAAAGTAGAAGGCAGATAGAACTTTCACAAAGAAATGCAACGAATGAGGTGAAGTCGCTTTTTCACTATGTGTGCATGACAACCATATCAGCATTGCATGGACACAGTGTTTAAAAATGCAAGACAGCATTTTATAACGATTTTATCTGAGAAAATTATTTAATGACACTTGTGACGTGTAAGCTATTTGACGATTTCTTTAGTCTTCAGAGTCGAGATCGTATTGGGTGTTTTAGTTTGTATTGTATTTTGCTGTGGTAGGTTTACATTGTATTCGGATGATCCTTTGTTCTTTAATCTGAGATTAATAGGATATAAACATTAACAACTTCTAAGGGAGTAGGAACGTGCGATTTATTATGAGTAACCCTCACCTGTTAGTAACACTAAGGTCGAACAAAAATAAAATACGTTTTAGCGCACGTTAAAGGCGCAATAAATATCTGACGTTAAATTGAGTGCGAAGAGCTTATAGCCTTGCAACTCTTAGAGTAACTAAAGTAGAAAGCTTTTGAATCTCACACGGAAATATTTTATTTCATTTTCATCTTAACTGTATAAAAATGTTGGATACATACATCCCACCCTCCTTATATTTTCAAAATAATGTGTTTGAGTACAAATCAATTAATAACATTATGTAGAAAGAATACATCGTTCACAAAGTTCTTTCATCCAGCCTTTAGAAGTTTGAGTTTCAAAAATTAATTGGACAGAATTGAAGGATATTATCTTCTTTACTTCTTCTCACTGAGGCCTGATACTTCGGAAGCCTATATTGCGTGTGGCCTGACATGCACTTGCCCGGTTTTTTATTTACTATTTTTTTTCCGACTACTTTTAATACGACGTAAAAGTAGTCAGAAAAAAATTAATGTTTGTAATAATAAAAGGCTGATAACGAAAAACAATGAATGAACGCCGATAAATGTGCGTTCACCATAAAAGAGGTGTCTGTCATGTGATAGTCGACATCATGTCCTGTTGTATTATCGCAAGCGTAAGTTCTGACTGAACATTATTATTAAAACATGCATCAACATGATTATGGAAACATATTATTATCTTATATAAACGGAATACTCTTCGTAGGATTATTTGATTAAAGTCTTCTTTCTCGAGACGATTTGTTATTCAAAAAGTTTCAGTCCAAACCTACATTTGTATCACAAACTGTGAAAGTACATTATAATAATTATATTTGTTTGAAACATTTTTCATCGCAAGAACAAAGTGAACGGTACAAATAGAAGGGAGAAGTATAAATATTTATTGTACAGGTGGTATACACCGCTGGAGGATATTGGAGGATAAATTGATTGTGCGGGGTTGGTTTTCCATTTAGATATGGAAATTTCCGGGATTGTGTTCGAAAATCTTCGATTTTACCTTTTTTCCAACAAATCATGCTAACCGCTATCATAGCTTTTGTTAAGAAGTTTCGTAATCTCTGTCAACATATTATTTTGAGGTTTTTAATGATTTAAAATAAATGATTTATTAGTATGTTAATTGAATCAATAATTGTTATTATTTTATTCCCACTAATTTTTTCCAAAAAAATTTCGTTTCCACTTCATATAATACCATAGATTTTGGATTAAGTTTGATACATTCTTTTTTGGAAAGAAGTTTATTTGATGAACCAAAGGAAACAAATAAAAACATATTGTTAAAAATTTGTTTGCTTTAATATTTATTTTAACTCGGGTCAGATTTATGTATAGATACGAGTACATACATAGATCTACGCTACTCTCAAGTCATGGGAGTAAATCATTCTCAGGTAATCCCGATACTTCGTTAGAACTCATTCTACCGTATTAAAAATCTCAAATTAGATGCTGAACCATGTTATAAATCATTAGTATGTGGAACACAAACATAAGTGGAATATATATTTATTCTGAAGTCTTAGTCATGGAATGCAAAGATATGTTTGGACTTTGGAATTAAAACGACTTTGAAGTTTAACAGATACACACACATATTATGTATATGTGTGCATTCATTCGAATAGCAAGGGAAGGCTTGTGCTTAGTATCCTACCTTTACCTTTGATCTCAGATCACGCGATACAAATAGTTCTCACACATTCAATAGACAGTCATGGTATGGAATGTGTGGGAACCATGAACTTTTAACTTCTACCATAAACAGTTTTTGTAGGTAAGGGATTTGGGGTAATTTCGATTGGTTTTCTGATCAGTTGATTCTATACATTATAATAATTTTTTAGATCTAAATTTTATCTGAAGTTTACTCCCAGCTCAAGTCACTTGTACCTATTTCTTTAGATAATATATTATCATCTCTACGTATATTGGTAGTATAAAAAACTGCTTTGCAGGAGAGCACTTAGAAATTATTTTTCTTAAAAAACCATTCATGTTATTAAGAAGCAAATAGCCCTATAAAACCGAAATATTTCGTATGTGTAAGAAAAAGTTTCGATAATTTATTAGAGAATCAAGTAGAACTCTCCATAGAAAGTGGTAGGCACCAGTGGCGTGCAAGGCAAGGCAAGGCAACAAGGCAAACCCAGTTGTGTCGTACAAGTTACAACCCAGAATCTCGGGATCTTTGGCCCGACAACTCGGAACACTCCATTCCAAACGTATAATAAGATATTTACCAACAAATGATATGAGTGATAACAGAGTGTTGCAAAGTGATGATAGTAAAGCAATGATAGTAAGGCTTTTATGGCCGTACCGTCACTGTAGAAACAATAGGTTCTATAGCCCCCAGCCAGAATAAATAACTCAAACTGCCAGAGTAGTTTCACAGAAAGATAACAATAACAGTATTAATATGAATGCTATGAAATCCGATTTACAAGTTGTTTGAAGTTATTTTTCTAGTGAGTTTGGAGAAACCATTTAAAGTGTGTTTTCAACAAGTGAATATCTTCATGTCACTTTAAATTTTTTTTCAGTCCTCATAAATATATCAATATAGGTGTACTGTTCTGACCACCTCAAAAAGATTGTGGTTAAAATGGTTAGATTGTAATTCAATTAAAATTTTGATATTACTATTAATTATATATTCTTGAATTAAAGTCACTGCAATAGTGCACCCAATGTGGATTGAAGTGGATTGTTACTTTCATATCAATAAAAGGCAAGCTTTGTTTACGATCATCAAAGAGGTGTCATTTGTAAGAAAACACATTTCATTTTCCTCACCCTGTTATTAGATTTAGAATAAAAGTAACGGATAAACTTGGAGAAGCGATTGACTTATATGACAAAGGGATCGCCCATGTGAGATTAATTCAATAACAAAGGTCTACGTGTCTATTGTTTTGTCCTATATTCGTTCGACCGTGACAAAAAACCTATCGAAATACGCTAACAACCTTTCTGCTAATTCTGCTAGTCTACAAAAGTCGGTGGCAAAGTCAACTTCAGATATAGTCGAAACTTTCATAGGTGACCGCTCGTTAAATATGACCAGATAGTCCTGGTAACCTTTTGGTTGATCTCAACCATGCTTAGAACCTAAGATTGACTAAGAATAAAATACCAATCCCAGAATAGTTTACCCACAAAGGATATATCTAAGATACATTACACAAAAAAAAAGATTTTCAATTTCATTTGATTCTAAGTCTATGTTTTTATATTATAACTATAGTATACCAGGTAGAATTTAATTAAGTTAATTTGATTCTTCTTAACTTTTGTTTGATTTGAGAAAAACTTCAATAGGTTACCAAAATTTAGAACCTATGGGTGACTCGAATTTCAACTACGCAACTATATTTCCGCTTCAAAACACGGAAACGATAACTCAAACCACTTTGGTCCTTACACCGATGGGGCGGGCGATAACATTAAACGACTTTGAATATCAGGGGGTGCAACATACGGTTGAAATAATATTGGAAAGTAAGGTGTAAGTTATACCACCTTTAAATATGACATGTTCATTCATAGTATGACATGTTGTTTCTAAGCATCTCTATTGCACACGTGTGATATGCATTAAGTCAAAGTCATAACCCATAATCGACCGAGATCGAACCTGGCACGCACCACTAATTTTCAACAATTAAAGTCAAAGCAAAAGCAAAGCAACAACCCATAATTGTCTCACTGCTGGGCTCGGTATCTCCTCTCACAATGTGAGTGACATAGCCTTCTAGTCCTGAAAATATAGTCTTCTTGCCCTTGACTCAATCTTAGCATTTTCAACGAAAACGATTTTCTCTTTACAAATAAACGTTTTGGGATTTATTTCTTTCCATAAATCTCTTATAATGAGGAGTTATCCTATAGGAAAACTTCGCTGTGTTAAAACCCCACATCTGATATACCCTGCATGAAATTGAAATGAATGTACCAAAGTTATTATATTTCTTAATTAGATGACGCCTAGGAGTTTGTATGTACGTCTCCTTAGTGTCGAAATGAGAATTAAACTAAACTTGTTTACCTCCTAGAGCTGTTTGTATGAAACTTTGTGAATTTGCCGCCGCAGGGTAAAATTTTCTTGAAGCAGCATGTTTAAAGTTGACTTGCTCTGTTGTGATCATTAGTAAGTAAATTTACAGTTTTAAATTTTATTTAAAACTAGCTGTGCCACACGGTTTCACTCGCGTTAATTTGTGGAAAAAAACTAACTACTTAAATATATGATGTTATATAGCCGATAGACTTCCTTGATAAATGGACTATCAAACCCAAAAGGATTTTTTAAATTCGAACCAGCAGTTCCTGAGATTAGCGCGTTCAACAAAACAAACTCTTTAGCTTTATAATATTAGTATAGATTAGTGTTCTAGCTGCGGCTTTGCCAACATTTTCCGGAATAATAAGTAGCCTCTGTCTTATTCCACACCATGGTCTTTTAAAGATAATGCGTTCAATGGTTTTTTACGTGAAAATGTAACAAACATACATTCTCACAAACCTTGACATTTATATTATTAGTAGGATTAATATGATTATTTTTAGGTAGAGATTTATTTGTGACGTTTTAGTTGTGCATGTTTACACCACCCATACTTATGAAATCCTAGTATAGGCACAGAAGAAATAATAGTACTTATAATAAGTACAGAAGGTGAACTCCGCAAAATAATTTAAATAAATAGCGACTCTAGCTCCAACGCAATAAAGAGTAATTCAGGTCGTACAGTGCTAAACAAAAACGCGTAATGAGTTGCCTTCCTTTCTAACACTATCGCTTATCCTATCTCGGCAATGTCAGGGTTGTCTTTTCTGAAAAAATAAAATTAATCTGAAAGTTTAGTGACAATATGTGTCATATTTAATGTGTCATAGATTACGAACGTACGACAGCCATTATGAATTTTCTGAATTAGCCAGACATGTCGATCGCTGCATGCACTTGTAACGTCATAGTTAAAATTCCGAGTGCGCCAGGCCTGGTATAGGTAGGTAGGTAGGTGTGGAAGTTTAACGTACTTTTCTATTACCAAATTTTAACTGTAATGTTGGTAAATATTTTTATAGCTGAACCGATAGAGCACAGTGACAAACACAACTCATCGTATACATAATTCAATGGTTCCGTTTGGTTTTAAACACGCGATTCAATTTCGCAATGTTGAAATCGTTTTCGTCTGGTACCCATTAGTGCTACGTCAAACAAGATTGGTAGGTTCTTTCGAGGGACGATGTTTGTTCGTGGCAAAAATTCTGACGGTGAAATATCGGAAGGGTGTCGCTTGGTGAATAGATAGATACCTTTAGTAGGAGATTTGGCTGTTTTCGTTGTAATGTATACAGAAGAGATTGGATATGCTTTACTTGTCGTGAATGAGGATGTTATTATTTTTGCTTTCACGTCACATCCTTATACAGTTACGATAAGTCAAGAAAATGTAATTCAAAGCCAAATGCGTTGCCGGCCAAGAAAGAAAGAAGAAAAAGAAAGAAAGAACTGGCTCTCAAGCTCAAAGTCGGAACATGACGAGTCATTTGGCGGCTGACTCATGCTCGAGGGTGGTAGCTATCCAGGCAAACCCCTGGAGAAATAATAATAGTAATAGTGGTATTAATTTACAATTAAAATCAATACTACTAATATAATCCCTCCGAGGGCCTTACCACCAGTGGGGCCGGATTTAGTCGCCTTTTACGACACCCTTCCGGCGTGGAATTGGGGTTAGTATTTTAAGCCGCCCCAATACGGCTGCCATTTTCAATTTTATGCAATTTTATAATTATTCTTCCATCTAAATATTGTTCGGGAATCGAATCGAATTTAGTCAACGAATTCTATCTTGAGTACATTTTTGTTCATGGCTTATTATACTTATTTATATTTACGTCTTTCTAATATGACATCTCAAATTTTTTTATCATACATAATGAAGGTCAATATAGGCTTTGAAATAAACAATGATTGAAATAAAATATAAATAGGGTATTTATAATATGTATTAGCGATTATGGAAAATCTCATCAAAAGATCTTAATTAAATAAATGATATAGACTACTGATTATAAACGCGGTTTAATTATAATTATTTTCATATAAACTACTTTATAATCAAATAACAGCTAACTTGGCAATGTATCTGTAGAGATACATTGTTAGCGTAATGTATTTATTAATGCTCTTGGCAATGTATCCCACAAGATACATGTGATTTTTTTTAACTATCCTCATGAATATTTTTTTTAGTTTTTTTCTAGACATCCTTGGGTCATAAGGGTTAAGTGGTATTAATATTATTTTGATATTAAAAAAAATAAATTTCTGCCAAGGTAAAGGTTAAAAAGAGGGGTTGAAAGTTTGTTTGAAAATCCGCTAATTTTGAAAAAGCCATTTGTCCTCCACGGGCTCAGCTATAGATTTTTAATAACTTTGCTTTCTATAAATCGATTTTGATATACTTATTTTGATTATGTAGCGATTTTCTCCACTTTTTGTCCCATTTAAATCTGAGAAGGACCTGATGATGAATTTGTGGAGACAAAATGTTAAAATCATCAGTTGATGGGAATAACTGAATTGAAGATATTTTTCTCGCTGGTAACATTAACATTGGAAAACCATTCATTTTCCATCATTGACTATCCTCGGGTTTGATTTTGTATTTAAGAACAAAATATGTAACTCCTCATCGGATCGGAATAATGTACTTACATTTTTTGTTTATTTTACTTTAAGTACTTTATTTTAAGTATATATTAGACATAGATTGTCGACGGTTTATATACTTTCCTATTTGTTTCTATCAGAAATTTATGTCAATAAAAGTTATCGAAATAGAAAAATTGAATGCGGGAAAGTTTTAGTCTCAATCCATCACTTTCGCAACGGTAGCGAGAAAGACAACAACATTAAGATATTCAAAAACTCCTAAGGCGACTATAATATGTATATTTTAGTTTTATCTTAACGACTTATGGCAGCTATGGGTAGTTTGGACAATCAATTTATTTATTTACATAAAATAAGTAATGCTTGACGGTAAGTTTATGTAATCTCAACTGATGGTAAGTAGAGATGTAGTCAAAGATGGTGAGTGCACTTACTTAGTAAAATCCTATTCACTCTTTTCTTGAAGAGATTTTCATGCGCATAACGAATGACGAGGTAAACCGAGTAGTCCGTGCCGACGGGACGTTCACGACAAAAGGATAGATACTCGCCGTGGGAGGGAATGGTAATGGGGGAATTTATTCAAACAATTACTGCGCGCACTCTCCAACGTGTGTAAATTAAATAATATTTTTTTCTGTAAAAACATCAAACTAGTCATAAAGAGTTTATTAAACATTTGCATAAACCTAGCGTGATTTAAACTGATTAAAAAAACATAAACTTAAGTTTCCAAATTAGAATCAATATTTATAAACGTCTCACATTGATAACAAGTAAAAGAAAGATATATTCAAAGTAAAAGAAAGCAAGAAACCTGTGTTTATCGTCACATCAGTTATCATTGTTAGGACAATCTCGTGGAGTCGTAAAGATTTTATTCATGAAGAAAGTGCCACATAACTTTAACTAATACGTGTTTCCTTGGCTCAGTAAACGATTATGTGATTTCATTGATGTTTATTACATGCGTGGCTGTAAAGGATGAAAAGTTTAAACGTTGTATTTTTAGAGTTCTGAAGTAAAATCGGAACCCTTATAGTTTTGTCATGTCCGTCCGTCTGTTCATCCCTCTGTCCGTCTGTCCGTCCGTCTGTCCGTCCGTCTGTCTATCCGTCTGTCCGAAGCAAAGCGCTGAGAAGCTGAAATTTGGCTTGGTTAAACATATTCATTAAAACTCCAGAATCGTAGAATAAAATATTGAAAACATTTTTTTTCAGGACACCCACAGGTAACGTAAGGATGATTTTTTTGAAGTTACGTACATTATTATAAATTAATATAAGAGAGTAAAAACTTTACTGTCCACGAATCACTGATGGACGCACTGAAAATCAGCGCCTTAAACCCAACACGGCACTATAACTATGGCATTATACTGAGATCCATTTTCTGGGCCACTAGACACATGCACACGTTACAGAACATTGTTCTAGGTAATCTGTGTTCATGCGTTTATGGCCCAGAAAACAAAGGTTATCAATTCTATTGTATTCAACATAATTAGTTGTTATAGCTTTACTTACAAACTACACCAGAGAGTTCAGATCGAAAGAATATTGCAACAGCTATTAATTGCTGTTAATTTTTTCAAAAACCTAACTGCTTGGAATATATTTTTCCGCATGAATTTTCCATACCTAATGAAATCTGTTCGAGATACGTCACAGGGATGCTGGATTATTGAGCGGAGGCGTCAAGCCACCCTCAATGCGGTATTACATATGATTTATTTGTAGGGGAGTAACACTCAACATGTTTCTTCAGATAACTCTTGCACCGAAGTTAGAATTTATGTGTGCGTACTCTTGAGTATTAAAGTCGTTTGGGAGGGTATTACGGTAATATATGTAACCCTTAAGCCCTTCTTTGTAAAGTGCTTGAGTTATCGAGAAATATTGGCGTGCATTCAGGATTTGGTAACAGTATCATCTTTGATTTTGTATATTGTTTACTGTTTGATGTGATTTGTTTGATCATTTTTAAGGTTCCGAAGTAATATCGGAACCCTTATAGTTTCGTCATATCCTTCCGTCCGTTCGTCTATCCATCTGTCCGAAGTAAAGTGCCGAGACCTTTAGTACTAGAAAGCTGTAATTTTGCATGTATATACATATTTATTAAAACTCCAGAATAAAAGAATGAAAAACATTTTTTTCATGGTACCTACTCTACAGATATTAAAGTGATAACTTCAAGTACGCTTGACACATGATCGTGTAAGTATGTTCTCCATAAGCCGCATCAATAACATACAGCTACGAAGTATTATTTTATATAAGATACTGTAAGGTGTGTTTAAAAAATAACGGGAATTTTCGTTTTTTGAAAAATATATTTATTTTTTCGTGTACATCTGTGTTGTCAACTTCTAAATAGTCCCCATAAGATAATATGCACTTATGCCAGGGCTTCTTCCAATCCCTGAAAAAAATTTCATGCTAGATTTTAGGATAGCTCTTTCAGCGACACGCTTTTAATGTCACCTATGCTAGAAAATGACGGTTTTTTAAGGCTCTCTTTATTTTCGTAAATAGAAGAAAGGTCACATGGAGCCATGTCTAGTGAGCTGTGGAGGCTAGAAAATCGTTACAGTTTTATTTTTGGCCAAAAGTTCACGAACAAGCAATCAAAATGTAAGCAGCATAAAAAACACGTCTAACCTTAGCGGCTACTACTTAAAAAGTAAACAATGAATTTCATACAGCTCAAAATTTTATCATCGTTGAGGGGCATGTGTGTCAACATATTAAAAAAATAGACACTCGGACTCTGCAAATCTGCAAAATTTTATAAATCCTGTTACTTTTTGAACAAATTAAGTATATACATTTTATGTTTACAGTCAATGTTCATGAAAATAAAGATCGGGAGATATCTAAAATGCGTAGAGGATCGATGTTATCACAGTTAATGTGAAAGGAAGGCCGATGAACCCGATAATTACATAACGCGAGCTTCACCACAAAAGATAGACGATAGTGAAGCTAAATAAAATAGTAAAATATTTTTATAAAATAATAGTCTAAAATTTTCCCTGAAAAATATTTAAATGTATTATATTTTTTATAATATATTTTGTACCTAGCAGACGAAGACATGGGAATTTTAAATTAATTATTATTTATTATTTTTATCTCTTACTTATCGCTACTTGCTAAGAATAGTAAACTGTATTTATTGAGGTCTTTAGTAAAATTTTGATTTAAAATTAATTTCCATGGAGCGTTTACTCGGCGTATACAAATACTCTTCTAATCAGATCGAATAATTAAATGCTAAGGCCCGAGAGCCTCAAATTCAATTAATTTTTCGAGAGAAAGTTTTAATTGAAGATAATATTATACTGCCAATTAGTTTGTAATCATTATCTCGTTTTATCTATACATATTAATAAAATTGAAGAGTTTGTCTGTGATTTCGAGATAAATGATTTTTTCAAGCTGCAAATCGTTACTTGCACGATACCAACACCGAAAAATATTAATAAAATTGAAGAGTTTGTCTGTGATTTCGAGATAAATGATTTTTTCAAGCTGCAAATCGTTACTTGCACGATACCAACACCGAAAAATGAGTTTTTAAAATTTTTGTCTGTCTGTCTGTTTGTTTGTCTCCGCTAATCTCCGAAACCACTGAACGAATTGTAACAACACTTTTACTAGGATATTGCAAAGTGTTCAACTTAACAACTAAGCAATTGTTTAGGGTTCCATACTAAAGGGTTCCTTAGGGATAGTTTGTATGGAAAAATAAAAAAATTTCAGCCGATTTGTTTTAAACTTTTAAAAACGTATTCTCCGTACAAAAAGAGTTATACATGCATTTCTTAGATTTTACTTATATTGCATGGAAAGGCCATAAAATGCATTTAAAGGTTATTTTTTTCATTAATTAAAATCCCTATTACTGAGTGGATATCTATTTTTGTATTTTGTTTTTAAGAGCATATTGTTTGCGTATCTATGAACTACAATATAATTTCAGCATTTTATAAATTTCATCTGGGAAGTGGTAGAAAAACGCAAATTAAGTCTGTATGAGTAACCGATATCCAATAAATAATCGATTACTATCTTGGCAACTAGATGGCTCTGTATGTGTTGATTCACGCCAACGCCTTTAATACATACACCTTTAATATATAATATAATTAGTATGTCTGTCTGTGATTTCGAAATAACAGCATTTTTCAAGTTATAAATCGTTACTAGCACGATATCAAAACCGAAAAATCAGTTTTTAATTTTTGTTTGTCTGTTTGTTTGTCTTCATTAATCTCTGAAGCTACTGAACGGATTTCAACAGGACTTTACTACAATATCGAGTCTTCAACTTAAATTATAGGCAATATTTTAGTGTTCCATAACAAAGCCATAATTAAACATACAAAAACCTTTTATTTACACAAATTGAGGCATAGGTACAAACATTTCTTAGTTTTTTTTTTATATTTTGCAAGGTGGAGCCAAAGCGTGGCACTGGAGTACTTATTTTTTACAAATTTATAATAATTCAAATACACATAAATATAATTGAAGTGTAT
Organism: Thymelicus lineola; assembly: GCA_963932265.1. NCBI lineage: Eukaryota > Metazoa > Arthropoda > Insecta > Lepidoptera > Hesperiidae > Thymelicus > Thymelicus lineola. Next base: position 7,954,630 of record OZ010692.1, read on the forward strand.
GTCTGTTATTTCGAAATAAATGATTTTTTAAGTTGTAAATCGATACTTGCACGATACCAAAACCGAAAAACGAGTTTTTAATTTGTTTTAAACTTACAAAAACCGTTTCTTCACACAAAATAAGGCATACATACATTGCTTAGTTTATTTATATTTCGCAAGATGGAGCTAGAATATGGCACTGAAGTATTTTTTACTAAATATCTATATTTATATTCACTTTTTTAAATCATTAATTGCGTATTTATGACCTCCAACGTAAATTTAGCATTTTTTTATATTTCACTCTGGAAGGGGTTGAAAATCGTAATTTAGTGTTGCACAAATAGTAGAAATTGAACAAATTGAATAATTGATAATAAAATACATAACTCCACTAAACAAAACGTATTGCGGCGTGTTAAATCAAGCTTAGGATTGTTCTTTGAAATAACTAAGTGTTCCGTAATTTTTAGATTTCCGTAGTAGTGATGTTGTAGTTCTGTTATAATGCAGTCCTGAGGAACATCGTGTTGAGGGTGCAGAGTGCTGAATTTTCTCATTTTCTGTGAAGCAGTATCTTCCCTTTGCCGAATTATTGATTTGCCGAAACTACAATGTAATGAATGCGAAAATGTGTTGCACCTTTATTACCATTAAGTATCACATAACTCATCGAATTAACCTTAACTCTCTCTCATTGCTGAACCAATCTTGATGTGTTTTGGTATAGACATAGATTGTACCTTGGAGAACGATAATATAATTAAGACTACTTCTTTTTTTAAAGTCTGGGTACCTAACGTGAAATACTGATGGATCAGCAAACGTCATCGTACAATTTATTTATTCAATGTTATTTAAGTACTAAGGGAAATGGGAAGGGTAGCTATAGTAGGAAACACAAAATTTAGAAAATACTATGATGAAATAATAATAATAAGTAAAAGCAACCAGCTCAGTGTGCGCTAGGGTTGTTGAACCTAACTTAACTATTTAGTAAAACCTAACACTTTACTTTGCCGTTGAAAAACTGTTGTCCCCATATATGGGTCCCGAACAAATTACCAAGTTCTGCAAATAGGTTTTTTTTGTGATACTTACAAATTCACATTTTTAAAATTTTTTATTCAACCTATTTTTTACCTAAGACATAATTATCTTCTGGCCGAATGTTTTTTGATTGAGTTGACGATACAGAATATTATATGTTTTCACAGCTCCTAGGGATTGCAGACCTGAGTGTTGGATTAATTTTAATTTGTTACCTTCACGCGTTCCTGAGAAAAAAGGTCTTGAAATACAAACAGACAGACGGGCAATGGAGTAATAAGTGATCTTAAGGGAACCGTATTTTTTCTTTTGAGGTAATGAACCCTAAAAATATCGAATCGTTATTTCGAGTATTGACCTTTCATAGTAACTTGGTTCTAATGAGCGATCACGCTGCTTTAAGAGTATGTTATGTAAGTTAACTAAAGCACCTAAGATTTTTTCCGAAGCGAAGCGAGGGCAATTGCTAGTAGTAAATAAAACCAAGATTTTTAGATAGATAATTCGTTCTTATCTCGCGAAGATGATAACAATATTCTTGTTTCAGTTATCACGTCCATTGCAGTCCATATAAACTGTAACAATGTTATGTTTTACCCTTATTGTTAGATTATGTATGAATGATTGTATTATATACCTATCCATGATTCTTTGAACTAGGGTAAGTTACAACATATATCCAGTGTACTGAAAACATAATACTTTACGTAGAAATTCCTGATTCAAAACACATTTTTACAATAAAACAACCAACGGGATACAAATTTCGAAAACTGAAGATATAACTCACAGAATTTTTTGTAATTTAAACAATGGAATTAAGGCTAATCTGAGCGAGTCCAACTCATCGATTTTGTTCAATAATGTTTTAATCCTGGTACAAGAGAAGAATGCTGAGCACTTGAAACACTTAAGCGAGGAAATGAAGAATAGTTTCATGGACGGAAAATAACAGTAAACGAAGTTACATTTCTGTGTAATGAACTCGAAAGGACTTCAATTTTGAATTTAATTTCGAAAGTAAGAAGGTCTATTCAAGGTTGTTTCCAAGCCAACCTCTGATGATGCTTCCTGTAGGAGCTCACTGGGATCTGTAAGACGAAAACTGATTGAGGTTCTTACACTGCCTGATTTGCGAATCTCGTATCGATGGATTAGTAATGTAGGTATCAATGAGGAATTCATTATCCTCCACATTTCAATTTGTTCAGTAGTTATAATAGTTATAATGTGGATATTAGCGTCTTAACAATAAAAATCTCTTGTCATTGGTTAATCACGTTTATTAACCAAAATGCATCACTATCATCTCATATTATGATTTTAAACATATTATATGTAACTATATATCAATGCGGATCCTAAACATAAAAAAAAATTAAGATAGGTACTCTCCAAGTTTACATTACGGTGATTTTGTTATACATATCAATGCCTGTTTCTTTAATGTCGTTTTTTTTTCGTAAAATTTTGATTAACTAAAAGTCTCTTTAAACGTCAACCCTATAATTGTTATTTACCAAACGAAAATTTCTTTTCAACACAACCCAGCTCGAGTGCAGAGCAGAATATTAAATTTGACTGGCAACTTATAAACACGGTATTAGTATTCAGTTGATAGGAAGGGAGAGTTGAGATATTATTAACGTGATAATGTTTATAAAGACGATGAGCCTGAGAGGCATTCACGAAAACCGAGTAACGGCCGGAGTAACGTTACGGAAGCGCGCGCAGCATTAGAGAGAGAGGCACGCTAGACCGGCCGTCTCTCTCCCACTCAAGCGTAATCGGTCCGCTTGGAAGGCATTTTTCATTTCATTTTTATTTTATTTTACAATCTTTTGAAAAGAAATGATTTCTCGTAGCTCGTACGTATTATTATTACGAAACGAAACGAAATCTACAATAGCGTCATCTCTGTTTATAGGTATGAACTACTTGAAAGAACTTTACACAGTACATCGACTCGGACTTTAGTTGTAGTCAAGAAAATCACAGATGTCGCGCAGCTCCTGATATTTAAAACGAATCCCGTTCCTAATGTGCGAATTGACAATATTTATATCATAAATTATTCTTCTACGAAATAGATGTTATCACGTAAAACCATTGTCCGTAAACCGACTTTACAGACAACCAATTTTTTAACCTTTAAAAAGGGTTCCGTTTTTTGCCATTTGGCTACGGAACCCTAATGGGGCCAATGCGTGAAGTTCTGTGCCTTGAAATCTTATTCTTATTATATCTCACTATTTGTTCAACTCAGTGTTCGTTTGCCATCGACACAGTATAAAATATACTGTGCCACCAATTTTAAGCAGACCACCAGAAAAAAAAATTCCAAGGAATGCAATCGTGATTCATAACGAATACTAAGTAATTCAGATAATTTTTAAAAGATGAAAGTTCAAGAAAAGCAAGCATAAAAATAATATCCAGATAAGAATGTCTGATTTGTAAACCTCAAAAGCACCAACAGGGGTTGCTTAGGGAATAAATACCTTCTATGTACAATTTATAATAAAATGTATCATAGACTGTACAATAATTAGTAGACAGTTGTAGGATAGACCGCATAAAAATGTTAACTTATTCCGTACTTCACCCAGATGGAAAACCTACGTGAAGCTCCAGACCCTTTGAAATATTTCAGATAAATAAAATATTATGTTTAAGCAAATTGGATGAATGATAGTATGGTTTGTCTTTACAATTTACCACCTAATCGGTATTCGCTAATCAGTATTCAATTGCGGTAAAAGAAAAAGGCCTGACTTCGAAAACAAATAATGACTTTGAATATTTACTCTACTCAATAACCAATAAGATATTGGACTAAGCTGTAAGTCGATATTCATTTCGAAGTAGTTAATTTATCTAGCGACGCCTTGCACTAACAACGTCACTTTAAACGTTCATAACATTCTATTTAATTTGAATCTTAAAGAGGCAGTGTTGTAATATCATACCATAAATAACATAACATAACATTAAATACCATACATTAACATACCATATTAAATTAGGTTATTTTTATAACATGTGAAAATTATAACATGTGAACGTTATTTCAAGTCATATTACACTATAATATTATGTTATTATACTAACTATTACACACTATACATATAGAGCCCTCATGGCCCGGCGGCTTGTGGCATTCCTAAATGAATGATCGAGGTAAACAAAAGCGGCACGGTCGTCGGATGGGTGACCGCTTGTGGTAATTTTTTTGCTTTCGTGCTGTGGAGGTCACATAAAGCCGTTGCTTTCGGTTATCTCTAGATAGTAGTCGTTTAGCCATAACGGGGCGGTATAAAATCTTGCGACTTCCACCAATCCGTGCTGGACCAATATAATGCAATGTTTTCAAGGCCTCTTCAATTATAAACTCGGAGTATTACTTCACTGTAAAAGTGCATGACTTGATTAAACTATACATTTACACAAATCATGTATCCAATCATAGTCAACGTGAAGTAGCCGTCCAATGCATGGAAATGTCATTATAACCGGCTATATCAGCGAAACAGCTTATACGCTGATAATAGTCAAATAACAATAGCATACGTGACACGCGATTCTAAACACAATCATACAAATACACGCTACTCTGAATACAAAAGCTGATGCGAACTTTATGAGAAAATCCTAATATAGCGTAAAGTACCACCCAAATTATTATGACCCAAATTACGAAATAGGAATAAATCGTTAGTGACATTTGTTTATGCTAATGACACTGAAGGTATACATCCATCCATCCATCCATCCATCCATCCATCCATCAGCCTTTGGAGGTCCACTGCTGGACATAGGCCTCCCCTAATTTGCGCCACTCTGACCGGTCCTGAGCCTTCTGAATCCAGCGGATACCCGCTGTCTTCTTCAGGACGTCAGTCCACCTGGTCGGGGGGCGTCCTATGCTCCTTTTTCCGAGACGTGGGCGCCATTCAAGGACCTTTCTTCCCCAACGGTTATCGGTCCTTCGTACTATGTGGCCAGCCCATTGCCACTTCAGCCGGCTAATTCTTTGAGCTATGTCGGTTACCCTTGTTCGTCTACGGATCTCCTCATTTCTGATTCGATCACGTAGAGAAATACCGAGCATAGCCCTCTCCATAGCCCGCTGCGCTACTCTGAGCTTGTGGATTAGGCCAATAGTAAAGCACCACGTCTCGGATCCGTATGTCATCACTGGCAACACACACTGCTCGAACACCTTCGACTTCAGGCACTGAGGTAGTGTTTTGGACGACAAGATATGACGCAGTTTCCCGAACGCAGCCCATCCGAGTTGGATTCTACGAGTGACTTCTTTCTCAAAGTTGGACTTACCCATCTGGATCACCTGTCCCAGGTAATTGTATTCGTCTACAACTTCGAGAGCAGCGCCGTCAACAACAACCGGTACGGGTGTGACATGGACATTCGACATGATTTTCGTCTTGTCCATGTTCATCTTAAGACCCACCCGTTGTGAGGCGCTGTTCAAGTCCCCGAGCATTGTACCAAGTTCTTCCAGGGAACTCGCCAGGATGACTATATCATCGGCATATCGCAGGTGTGTGATGTATTCGCCATACAAGAAGGTATACATAGTATAATTCAATGATAACTTGAACCTTAACTTTTCAACCATATTTTGATGTGAAACATCTACTGGCGTATATTGGGGCGGCGCAGATGAGGAGACAATGTTCGGCATACTTTTTTGTCCTCGTCTCGTAACTTCTGTAAAAAGGAACTTTCAACGCAGTGAAATCCAACAAAAACCTAAATACAATTCAAAATTAGTCAAAATATTTATTATTTTGTTCTAATACAAAGTAGGAGGAAAATTTCTTGATTTTATTTTGTATCTATCCTTTTCATGAATTCGATAAATCATCGATATTTTTTGTGGCCCATTAGTATGGAAGCTAAAAGGTTCCAGTAAATGTAGCCATACAATGTATGAAGCGGTAGAAGTTAATAATTTATGCAATTTTTTGGTATTGTCTACAATATTAAAAAAAACAGGTAGGTATATCTTTGATATTTTGTATGCAACATAATATTTCATAATAATTGATAAATCAAATAATAATTCAATTAGTTCGGTATTAACATAATGTTTAAACTACTTAACATAAGACACAATTTCTCGTAGATATGATTGTATTTGAATCCTTGAATCATTTAAGTATTACAATATAATTTTATATTTTCTTAGAAATAATACTTATTTAGTACATATTTTAACAAATCTTATGTCCTAACTTTATATCTAATGGGAAAATTAACTTTTCCTGAATGAATATCAAATAAGGTCTAATCATAATAATATTTATCGAACGGAATAAATCCAGTTTTCTTTGTCAGAGATTTGTGAAGGAATCCATCATAGTATAAACCGGCGAGGGGCTTAAACCCAGACGCTGGCAATACGACTTTGCTTAATGAGGAAAATCTGCGCCATCGATCATCATACCGCGGTGGTAAAGGTGATTCTTTTTCTTCTTCTCTGTATGAGTTTGTCGTTATTAAGGATTGATCGACTATTGCATTGTGCCAGAACGGATCTGGATTGTAGTATCTAGTATTCGGACGAGCATTATATTTTTCTGTTGTAAGCTGAAATGAAACAACTCTTGATGATCCGGATTCAAGTAGTTTATTTCCAATGTTTTCTATTTCACTGGTTTCAATTTCAGTTTTATTTGTTTCGGATGTAACATTTCGCTCTCTATCTACCGAGCTAAGCTCCAATGTAGCTTCTGTTGGTGTCGTAAATTGCAAAGAATTTATTTTTTGATTGTCATATGCGGGAACCGGATAGAAACCACTCATCATTTCGGTATTTGTTATTGTGGTTGTAAACTTTTCTGTTTCATTTGTTTTCGAACTTTCTGTGGTTGATGTAAATTCATCTTTTTCTGTTACTTTTTCTGTAGAACTTGTTGCAAATACATTTATCTGTCTAAATGTGTCATTTATATCAGTAACATTACCTTGTGATGAACAATTTCTTTTTGAAAATTGGAAATTCGTCTCTATTTCTTCATTTGAAGAATTTAAGGATAGTTTAGCAGGAAAATTTGTTTGTAGAGTGCCACTGTTTTCTTGAAAGTTTACTGGTACAATTACAACTGGAGACAAGACAAAAGGAGGTAATTGCACGTCGAAGTTTTGGCCTATTTCATAACTCTGAAGATAACCAAGAAGCGGAAATATATACTGCTTTCGTCGTTCCTTAGTATTTAAAATATCACCTTTGACATTGTGCACTGAAACAAATTTTCACTTTTAAGCACTTTTAACATTTTATCTTGAGAGACATAAACAAAGCAATAAGTTATAAACTTACACAAAGACGAGTAATAAATTAATATTACATATGGAAATAAACGACCGCCCACAAGCATTTTGCTTACATGAATAAGCGTTAAAAATAAACTTGGATAAATAATAATAGTTATCATTGTTGTGGATTATGCAGAAGAGAGCACTTTTATACAAAATAATTAGAAAAAATATTTTGTTAAAAAATTCGTAAACATATTAAGTTATTTTCCACCAAATAATTATTAAATGTCTCCACCAATCCGCACTGGAGCAGCGTGGTGGAGTATGCTCTAGGCCTCCTTAAGAGGAGAGACCCGTGCCCAGTAGTGGGGCATTAATGGGTTGAAGCCAATTATTAAATGTAGAATTTTTTTACTTTTACCAGGGAACATAATTTCGATTTTAATTATATATTTTGATGTATATTGCACACAAATGTCGTGTGATATGAGACTAATTACGTCATGAGAATCGTTTATTATTTTATCACATTGTGACAGAAGTTATGTGTTTTTGTGAGCATAGTACTTAGTCCTCTTTTTACACCTTGCGGAGATCTGTGACTTAAGTTATCAATAACAAACAACTTGCTAAACGACTCATTTTCACAAATTTTTGTACATTGTAAAAGGGCTACTTTACGCAAGGAAAAGTTGACCTGAGTGGTCGTTTAGGTTAGGAGTGTGTTTTATAAAATATTTTTATCTTTTCAGTGCTATTTATAAATTGTTTAAATTAAATGGTTCATACTGCGAATAACGCCATCCAGAACTAGAAAAGTGAAAACATACTTTAGCGAGTAAGATGCGGGCTTCGACGAAATACATGTTATCTATATTTTGCAATAGTTTTAGGAAGGAAGCTCAATAACGCGGATTGCGGTAGGAATGAAATAGAAGAAATCGTCTACTCACTATGGCGGAAATGTTTTAAAATATAAAAATAAACTCTATATGCGTGCAAGATTCGAAATTCCGACTTGCGCCAGGAATGCCATTTAATCTACTAGGGTAATATCACTGATGTGTCTAAATTGACCTTTTTAAACTCCGTTTCCGAAAAAATAACAATTGATCTAAATGGGAATCCGTAGCAATACCTATAACATCTTAGCACAGCGCTAAAGTACTTCGAGTGTTCGATATATAGTTTGAAACTGAAATAGATCTGGATATTATCACTTACCTATATCACGTACTCGTATTCACGTAGTCAAAGCTTTATACTTCAATTGCCCGTTCTATTGACATTTGAGATGTTCATTTTTTCAAAGGGAACTTTACATTTACAAAATCAAAATTAAACAATGAATATTCTTGGTAAGTTTAATATGTTTGTTTTCTATCAATAATAACAGCATTGACTTGTTTTATCTACTGCGTAAGGACAGGGCTCAAAAAGTGGAACTAAAAGCCTTACAACCAACGCGACTGTTATCAATCAGATACCATTTTATTATACGTTAGGTCGGTAAATAAAAAGGAAAAATATTTGAAAAGTTATAGTTTCTTTTGAGATAAGTCGATTTGGGTTGCAAATGATTCTGATTTGCTTCCCTAAATGACAATAGCTAAGTATTATGAAACAATAACCGAAGGGAATTTTCATTGTCAAATGAACTGGAAAGCGATCTACTTTGCCATAATTTTTGTTAAGAATTTATAATACGTATTTTATTAAAGCAGTAATTTACATAAAATCTGACTTGTAGAAACTTCAAGAGTGATTTCGGGACCATTTAAGGGAGTAAATGGTTTTCCTATACTTGAAATAAACGCTTTTTGCACTTAGTTCATGTGTTTAATAAACTTCATGTTGGCATAGTGGCACCAGGTTACTTCTTGAGAGTGCAAGTTTCTGTAACATATCTATCAATAATTTGTAGCAGAAAATAGAAATAGAAAAATACGGGATGACTTTCTTCTTTAGTCTGCTATCATAATAATAATAATATAATTTAAGTAAGGGTCTACTGTTGCAGTCAACCCACCATTCGTTTGAACTTCTTAATTTCATCTTACGAATTAAAGAACAATGCCCAACTGCCATACATCGTTTTATTTCATTTTCAACTTTAGCGTCTTAAAATGAAAAAAATCTAGAAATCGCCGCTTTAATTTCTGAGCTCAGATATATAAGAATTTTCAGCAGACACACCCAAGAACCAAAGTATATTGAGATTGAATTCTTATAACCATTGAGTCATAGAGTAGGGGAGACTTACGGCTGCCTGTAACTTTTACCATTATTTTATTCTTAATTTTTTTTTGATTGACAACCGGAAATGGAAATTTGACATCATTACATTTGTCATACCAACATTTATAACGAAATTCTGTCTGTAATATTGGCCAGAAGTCTCCCTATATCTTGCTTGATACAAGTTATGTATCGAAGTGAGTGCCCGAATGAAAATGGACATTGTTGACATCATTGTTATTATAGTCAATTCATCACTTATTAATAAAATTATTTTTCACTGGGTATTACGGGTACAGGTATTAATTTTAAAATACGTAAAAAAATAATTGAATTGCTACAGTATAAATGATGTTTTAAGACGCTAACAAAAATAAAAAATAATTTTTGGGCATTGTTCTTTGGTTCTGATGACAGTGCATTTTTTACAATGGTATCTCTTCCTTTAGATTTACCTCTTCTGACGTTTTTTAGAATAATAATATGGATATAATAATTTCTCATTCAAAAGTTACAGTAATTTTATAACTTCATAGTTAAACCAGGATTAATGAAGTAGTAAATAAAATCAACACTCAAGCATTACATAAAAAAAAATCTGCTGAACCAATTAGTATCATGCTTTAACTAAATTACACCAAATTTATAATATGGTAACTAATTAATAACCCATTGCGTTTTAAATATTATATCCAAAATAAGCATTAAATGTTTAATGCGTGGAGTTAATATAAACTTTGTAATAATTATAGTGACTGAATCCTGAAACTTCTTAGCGCTTCCTCGTCCTGAAATTTGTCTCGAAATAACTAAATTCCTGCACGAAAATGTGGTAGATACCTACTGCATGGCTGCGTAGTGTGGGATACTCAAATTACTAAAACAAATAACCAAAATTATTGAATATATAATAGTTAGTATACACAATCTTCCCTTCTTTATACTCTGGGCGAGTATATGCCCATGCCCTCACACATTTACTCACACTTTCTCTCTCTTTCTCTCTTTCTCTCTCTCTCTCTCTTTCTCTCTCTCTCTCTCTCACACACACGCACACACACACAATTTTGTCCAACCTATAAAAATGTAATACTCGTCAGGACTCTGGGCTCTATATCCAGCTACGCCTTTTTTAGGTAACATCAGGTTTGGCGAATAGGTTTTTTTTTATGAATGGGATAATTTAGTGGAGATAAACTTTGTAGAGAATACGAGTAGGTCCCGAAACTATGAAACACTAAATTCTACAAATACGCATTAACTAAATAGCACTTTTGTAACAAAATTATTATCATCGTGAACAGACGAGCCTTATATTTTACGGCTATTACAACCATTGTACTATATGACGTTACAATATCGGAATATTGTATGAGAGGGCGTTCTCTAGGGACGTTTTGAGTATCGATACTTCTATAAAGTTACCAGCTCCCTTGGCTTCACGTTTGTAATATATTGGAATAAGTCAATGCTTACGATTTCGCTTAAGTAAATAAGCATACGCTTAATGGTTCATTTATTATTCAAGCGATAGTAAGTAACATTTAAAATCCTCAAATGAAGCCTCGGTGTTTACGTTGATGTAACTGATGTCAATACCATTTACCATCATGTGCTCTTCAGATCCTTGTGAGCTACTTACAATGCAGGTACGCATGGCCAATTATTATTACGCAAGGCTACTGATTGGTTATAAAACATTGTTTAATTTTTTTAATTAAAAAGTCATTTATTCTTCGGTGACATTGTCTGTTTTTCCGAATATTTAGTGCGAATGTCCCTCTGATTCAACTGACACTGAATAGCGTGGTGTAGTAGACTCTAAATATCCTCAGTAACAGAAAAAACAAATATTATAACAGGTACATGCCCTGTAATAATATTGAAGTCATGCAAAACTGTACCTCAAGTATTTAAGTATTTAATAAAATTTTAAAATCGGGCCCATTACATGCATAAATTAATTCTGCAATAATAGTCCATCTATTGATTCAAACGATTACTTAATGCTTCTAACCAAAGTGGAAATTTAATTATACATTAAACCGATTAGCATAAATGAAAGTCCATATTTAATTAAGTACTTATGTACTGAGTATATTGCTCTTACAACAGTTTATTATAGTTATAGCAAGATATTATTAAATGATGTGCAAACTTCTCAAAATTAGCTATTTAAAACTCCAAGATATTTTGCAATCAACCTCAACCGAAGCTCATCTACTGGATGTGTTTTTCCAGCAGAAACGATGCCCGCGCTTCATTTGAATTTCAACCATGTTTCTCTTCAATTTCGGACTGGTTAAATTTTTATTCTAATTTGTGCCGATCGCGTTCGTTTCCACATTGGAGCGTGAAAGCGTTGGAGTCCCAATCTCACTTTCACATTACTCCACCTTTTGTAAAGTCCGTATTTACATAAAGAGCCTGGTGCGGTCCTCTGGGTCTCCTTTCCGGGGTTTTCCATTTTGTGCTTCAATGCGACACGGCGGGTGGGGCCGTTAAGCTTTTTCGGATATACTTCTTCGCGTCTTTAAAACGCAATATGCCATGTTGTTACAACCTTGGCTGTTCTATATCTAGTTATAATCCTATGCAGGAGTGCCGTTGGGATTGAGACGATACGAAAGACAATGAGATGAGACGATAGTACTTATGGTATTTTCAATTATGGATGATTTAGGTGAAAGAGGGTATTAGTAATGAGTTCAGTCACCACTGTGAGAATAGATTAGTTCCAGTCTCAGTTCAGGTCTCCTTTTGCAGTCTTTGGCAAAAGGCATCACGAGTAGACTGTATCTAAATGGGAAGTATGCAGTGACAAAACTTACAAATTAAATATAAAACATACTACTACACATAATACTACCTAATACTACCTACCAAAAATCAATTCTACATTTTTGATAAACAATACTTACCTCATAATTGAACCATACTTAAATACACAGGCAATAATTACTGCTCAGTATAGGTTACTTATTTATGACTAACGTATTTCCACACAAACGGCCTGTCTGAAAATGCCTTAATAGTAGTAAGAATCTGGCGGTAAAGCGACCAACGCATTTTATTTCGATAGAACCACAAAGAGGATTAGGATTCCAAATGCTGAACATTTTGGTTTGGGTAAAATATAATATGTACCTACAGTTTTCTGTAAGTAAATTATGACGTAGATTTCTTGCGTTTGTCAAAAGTGGGTTTATGAATAAGCTTCAAGGTTTTATTTTTTATATTAAAATAGAATGTTTTTGAGCACAATTTAGGCAAACCCGCGGATTGTCCCATGACGCTTTTATTAATCAAGCTATAGGTATTATTCCAGTATTAAAATATTATAAAAAAGATGATCAAGAAATATCCCTTTAATTCCTAGTTATTAAGTTAAGTAAATTGTAATAATTATGTAAAGGGAACTTATAATGCAGGGAAATAAAATTACCTCGATCATTTACCGAACTCACAACCCTTTAGTTTTAGACGCTTCCAATAATGACATGGTGTCGTACGTTGTCGTTGAATTTAGTAAAATTGAAAGAAAACTTCCTTGATCATATTTTGTTAAAACATGATAACATTCATAATAAGAATACAACTAAATTGATACTAGATCGATAAGTAACAAAGGTTGTTCAAACAGAATATTAAATTTATCTGAACTACTAGTGGTTGCACCAGTTAAGTAGGCCTATTAGCAGCTCATACCATTCAGACTACTTTCATGACATTAGTGATAAAGTTTTGAATTCATTCAAATAAGGTCATTTTTACGGCATATAACTGACTATTCATACTAGCGTTCAAAAATGCTAGATATAATTTTTGGTTGATATTTAAGGGTCCTGTAATATCTAATTATTTTTTTACTAATATTTTTTTCTGTTACTTTACGATAGGTAGATACAAAATTACTTGCTTTTAATCATGTAGGTGGTTAGATAAATACTAAATACTGATGATAATAAGTACTAAAATCAATTAATCTGACTTAGGTACTTGTAACATTAATTTTAATTCATATGTTAAATTTAAAAAATATATTAATATTACAACATGTCCTGTTAGTTAAACAATTAATAACGCTAGTATAAAAGAGCTGTTAAAGTGAGTGCGTTATACGCCGCCGAGTACCGTTATGAAATTGTCACTTCACCGACCGTTTCACCGCTTTGCTAACTTTTCTGTTATTAACTCCCAACAGGTGGTTCATAATAAATATGAGAACCAGTTAACATTAGCTATGCGGGCGTAGGCATAAAAACTTTGTTCTAACTTTAAATATGTAAAAAAAACATTTAAAAAAAACAAAAAACATGACTGGGTAAAAAATATAAAAAGAAAAAAAGCCCGGTAGTTTTGAATGGTGTTAAAAGTAATACTGAACAACTACACCATAGATTTCATTATGATTCAATGACTTCATTAAGTATTATGATTATAAGACGGTAACATTCGCAATGTTATCATTTCATAAGGGCATAAGGGAGTTAATAAATTAGCGAGAATGTCTGTTTAAACAACTTTAAATCGTTATATTATATCCTAAATTGTTATTTAAAATGAAAAATGATGAAAGAAACTTAAATTTAACTTAAACCTAATTTTTGAATCCCACTTGACTAAGTTCATTTATATTTTTTTTTTTATTTTGACAATATGATGTCTGGTTATCACTGTGATCTTTGACCATTATCATGTCTTTAGTGATACTCGCAAAGTTAAGATGAATCGATTGACGTAAGGGTCGTAAGAATTATCAAATTCGATCAATAAGTTTGGTTTCTACAACGCCACATAGGAACTTACATAGACTGATAAACGCATTACCCTCCCATGCGTCGCGCAATCGGGTAATAAAAAGGACTGTCAATATTGACTGATATCAAGATGGCGCACGCGCAAATAACCGAATAAATAAAAGAAAAATAACCTAAATCCATATTACAAATAATTGCAAAATTAAGTATGTGTATAAGAACATTTTTCAAGCTTGGAATTATTTTTACTGGTTGAAAAATCAAATAAAATATTTTTTAATACGGATAAACGATGTCATTATATAGGGGGACGCTATAAAATAAATATTTTAAAGCATTATATCACCCTAAAGGGTTAATACATCAAGTATGCAACGGAATTGCGTGCTTACATGCGCTTGGTGTAAATAAGTAAACAGAATAAATTGTCCCGAAGGAGGTGAATGTACATATTTATTTATTAGTTTGGTACGCAGGTGGGTTCGGGTTTAGGACATGTTTTATGCTACCCAAGGGTGTAACGAGATGTACTGTTACTTTGAGATTTCAGGAAGCATACATTTTAATCAATTTATATTATGACTTATTTTAAACATTAATAACAATTTACAGCAATTTTTGACTATTAAATTGTAGTAGTATTTTTCAGTATTAAATAGTATAAACATAATTTTACAATTCAATTAATATTGAAATTAATAATAAAAGGTATATGGAATAAGAGGTACTAAAAGAGTTAAATTGTTGACACTTGACAGGTCTAAAAGTTCGAAACATTCAAATTATGGATCGGTTTCATTTAATCTCAAATATTATCTCCTAGGTATTAACGTCATTATGCCCTTACCTACCCTATTTGAAGTGTCAATAATATTTTAATATTCAAAATCATAAGCCATAATTGTTTTTTCATCTGCATAAAAAATCACACTTAATGTTAAAAGAACAGATTTAATGTTAAGAGATTCTTTCACGTTTGATTAAAGGAACACAAATGATTGCGTTTATAAAATAATTACATCTATCTCACATCGTCTGTTTACGACTTAGGAGCTTTGTACAGAAGTTCAATAGGTGTATGTGTGTACAAAACAGCTAACACACGGTGTTGTAAACGAGAAAATATTGTATAGTCGTGTTGAACCCATTAGAAACCTTGCAAGGCGTGGGCCTATTCTTATCTTCTCGTTGAAAAGACCTAAAACTGATGCTTAATCTTGTCGATATATTGCGAATGATAATAAGTCAGTCAGTCAGGTAGTCTATAAATGCTTGTTTAATCAATATATCGATTTTGAATAAACGCGTAATCTTTTATCTACCATATCAGACCTAAAGGATTTCAACAATACTTGATCAAACTCGAATTTTAATCAATAACTCATTTTCTCGTACTCAGAAATATTTTGAAAGGCATCTATTCTGTTTGTTTTCGTTGAAATTCTTCGTTGGACATTTTCCCTTCGGGACGCTCATCATATTTTTTCTCACAGAAAATAAAGGCAACGCCGGCTGCCATTTGTTTTTCTTTTATCTTTTCTCTTGCTTTTTGTTTGCGGAACGAAGGCGTGGACGCAACAATATCGGAATGAGTTTAACGATTGAATATCGGAAGTTCATAATTCTGTTTTCTCTTCCCTCTTTTGCTGTGTTCTTTAGTCAATTGTCAGTACTCGGAGTTAGTCATTTTTTGTATATCTTTATGCATAAAGTAAATTTTATTGTGATTGATTTTTGCTGATTATGTTCCGTAAATATTGAATCTTTGAGCTCATAGTTCATTCATCTTACCATGTTAAACAATAAAGATACATTATCCCTGAATTTACGTACCTATTTATCTTTACGACGGATGATTTTTAATGCCTTAAGCAGGCAAACGAACAGACGGGTCACCTAATGGTAAGTGATCACTGCCGCCCATGGACACCGTAACACCGTCACCAATGTGTAGCCAAACTCGAAGAAAACAATAGACCCGCTTCTTGAAGAACCCCATATCATAGTTTGGAGGGTACACCGATGCAGGAAGTTCATTCCACAGTTTTCACGTGCGGTGTATAAAATTAAGTGAGAACCGAACTGTGAACGAACGCCAGGTATCCAGGTGTTTTTTAGGAATAGGGTGGACCAACTACTTTTCATGAAGACGGTACGATGCCGGCAAAACAGGAGAGTTGGAATAGGCGCGCTAAAACCGTGGTCAACTCCGGAGCGCACATTTTTAGCACATCAGCAGGTATTTGATATTATGGGCTTTAATAAATAAGAAAAAAAATATTTCGTTACATAAAAGACAAATCCAGCATACAAATTTATAATATAGGGACTTGTGATTTTAATCCATTCGGTCTCGAAAATTGATATTTGGTAGGTACCTATATAAAAACTGAAAGATATAATATAGGTATAACATTAGTTACACGAAATCAAAAGAATCGTTGGAATTAAGAAATCGTGGAAAATATAATAGAACTAAATCACTTGAAAGTAATTCTAATTGGAGAAAACCCTTTTAATTTCATTTAATTTTCCACTTTATTAATTTTTATCGGACTAGTGAATTTCTTTGTAGGTCAACGACGCCGACTGTGAATGAGTTCGGATCATTGATTTCCCAAGCGAATGGTAAAACCAAACGTGCCTTTATTTAAATACTGAAGTTGCAATGTAGCACTCGAATGAAAATTTTAAATTTTCAGCTGTTTGATTTAAAAGAAAATCTCCTAAAATAAAACTTTTAGTCAATTGTTAGTATATTTTTGTCACTTAACACCTTATAAGAGGTCATATTGGGATAATAAAACCAAAGTATAAACGACTTTCTTCCAAGGAATGTACGAAATCGAACTCAAGCTGGTACAAACAACACAATGACATGTGGTCACATTATCACGTCAAATTACCAGGAAATGTATAGCTATACATATATTAGTAGCTACTAAGCTAGGGAGTTGGCGTAACATGGAGAATCTATCTCATCTATTTTATTTTAATCTCGTTCACACGGGGGTCTAATAAGTAATTCTACGATAAGATTGGGCGATTCAGTTTTCTTGAATTGATTGTATTTTTAAATACTTTTTCAAATTAATTTTCAGACAAAAAAAATTAAAGCGTAGCTATACTCAACCTTCTATTCAACCTTATGTAATGCTTATGTAAAACACAATTGGATGACTAATAAAGAATGACTCATGTCGTCAAATCTGCTTTTGTATTTTCTAGTATGCTGGACCCATTACTGGTCAACATTGATTTAAAGGACAATGAACCGGGTGACCATAAGAAAGTTCTGGACATTGCCTCGTGCGCCTGAGGCATAAGTCTGAAACTCACCTGTTTTGCTTTCCTAACCTCCCGTTTTTAGGGCTCCGTAGTCAAACAGTAAACATTTTAGTTCTAACATGTTCGTCCGTCCACTCATCCGTCCTCAGCATAGCGCAGAGACTCTTATAGTGCTAGAAAACTGTAATAAATAACTAAATAAAATAACACTCAATAATAATATCACCCCAAGCTCTGTAATAACATTAATTCACTAGTGAAAAACACATTCAGGACAAACAGAAAGATAACCAGACGAAACTACTAAAAGTCATTGTTATTGGTATATTATTATCACGGAATCAAATAACAGTTTTAATCAAATAATATATTTTAATATGTACAGAGTATGTATACTACAGACGTCAATCATCAAAATGATGAAAACCGAGATTTTGGTCAAATCCCTAAATACAAGAGGTGAATACCTCAAAATATACAGTACAGTGTTTTTAGTATCTATTCTTGTAACGACTCGTGGAGAGCATATGAAGTAGGGGTGAATTTGATTTGGGGTTGATGAGTTTTATTCATTAACCAGGCTGATAAGGGTTCCATGATGGATTTGGAAGGTGGGTTGGGGATTCTGTAATACGTATACAGAAAAATATTGCCTACCACACCTACATGCCTTTTATTAAGTTTTAACAAATTTTTACCCGACTGCCAGGAAGGATTAAGTTTTTCGCGCGTATCTTGTATGTATGTATGTGTGTAATATTCTTTATTATCTCATACCTTCTTAACTGCAGAACGGATCTATATAATTAAGATATCGTTAGTCTTATCATGATAACCCAAGTGTTCATAAATAAGTAAAATAAAAAAAGAAACAAATATGGTGGCTGTGAGATGCTGTTGTTTGAAGTAACAAAAAATAAACAAATTCGAATTACAATAAAGAGGTCAAATTAAAGAGCTCACCATAAGAATTTAAAAAAAATATAGTTTTTTGATAGCAGGTGGGATTTTTTAAATTTTTTAATTAATACTAGTATAATGTAAATTTTGATACTGAGACATAAATATTATGTGATAATTTAGCTTTCTGAATGCAGAATTTGTTGTTATGAACAACATGAGCGCCACTTATTGAATCGTCTCTACAAAGACATAAATATAATACATTGTGCTAATTTGAATGCTAATTTGAATGTGTAATGCGTTATGTTAATTTTATTAAGTCTTATTATTAAATTGGAGGCTAAAAACTTATTCTACTCAGAAACCAATGAAGACATATAGATGATAATTGATATAATATTTATAACCTACAAGTATATAAATACTTTTCATCGAAAAAGATCTGTTTCTAAAGATGCAGTTGAAATCTAGTTCATCTTTTATGATACTATGGCATTAAATAAATATCAATTTTTGATGTCCTGCCAAGAAATTTTCTTATAAAAATTAGTGGAATTTGTTTGCACTACTAGCGCACAGGTGTTCGAAGCGAATAAAGGATGGCATATTCTTTACATCGTGTATTACATAACTATACGACCGTAAACGCTGCTTAGTTATACAATTAAAACAAACCATAATTTGAGTGATCACCAAATGGGTCTAGAAATTAATTTATCCCCCAAAAAATTCAAACTTTTCCAATATGCGAATGAGTCCCTTGTTTATCAAACACCTTCATTAATCAAGACAGCCAAGACTGGTCGTTCCTTATCAAAATATCATCCTAAGTAAACGCATGACCCTAAACATTATACATTATTCAGAGAGCAACGATTACGAATTCAAACAATGTGGTGGTTTACTTCCCTAAAATTGTAATAAACCCTAAAAAGTTACATAAAGTTATCCTTTAGATGAAGCTAAGTCGGTACTAATGTGAAGTATTTCACTTTTGATCGCAGAATATTTATCTGATGATGATTAGCAGTAAAATGCATTTGTCCTCATCTCTTTTCAATAATCTAGTTATTTCTTTATCCTTAAATATCCTCCCTACAATGTTGTAAGTTTTTAGTTGTGATTTGAGAATAAACGATATATATTTTAAATTGAAAACACGGGTGTGTTATCCGGTACTATTATTTAATTTATGGTGTTGATTAGCAGTATGGACCATGACCAGACGAAGTAGGTCAAGACTCAAAGATGTAAGTCAAAACACAGAGATGTAATGGAAGCCATGAGGAGGATACATGATCAAGTGTACTTGTCTTTGCAGTCTGACTTGATGCGGCATCCAGTTTGCATTAGATATGTAGCCAGATATCTATACCGAGGTAATATACCGTCTTTACTGGATGTCGCGTCAAATCTGCTGCACACTTGACAACTATATCTAATTGATCGTGTGTGGCCACCATAAGTCAAGACCCAAAGATGGACAAAACCTTTTAAATTCTACAGAAAGCAAACAATACTAAATAAAATTCTAATAAAATACTAAAAAAAAAACAATAATAAATAAATAAAACAGCATAAATGTGATGACGTGACCTAAAAAAACGCAGCATACTGAAATATTAGTGTCACTTTGGGAATCGATATTACATAATTTTTCGAGAGTAATTTTTTAACATTCTTCCAGTCATAATAACTTACTGAGTTTAATCTATTATACAATCATGATCTTTATCACACACAATTAAGATTTCAGCAGTTTTCCAAGGTTTAAAGGATGGCCGTAACTTTTAATTACCCTATTTTCATAAGTATTATAAAAATAAAGGCAAGGATAACAAGCTTTTTCGGAGTAAGTAGCAATTCAAGATAGTAATCTGTGAAAATGCATTATTCTTAGACGTTAAATAAAATAAAAGTTTCTTGGGAGTTTTCAAAAGATCAACATTGCCGTTAAAAGCATTGTTTTCACTATAGTTTCATCTATTCTTTTGTAATGCCTTGTAGAGATTAGACTGTTGTTTCTGAAAGGGGCATGAAATGTTAAAAAATACATGAGAAAGACAAGCTTGGGTTTCTTAATAATTATAATATAACTATATGAGTACTTAGCACTCGATAAAGAACTTTTTGTAAAGGTGAAAGAAAACATTAATAAAATACATTGAGTATTGTATAATTCTGATTCAGAATTCAAGTAATTCAATTTATTCTTTTCAAACGATAACTTAAATTTTGTTTCAAGATTCGTACATTTTGAATAAATAACTCATTAATTAATTTATTTGAAATTAGAATTAACAAAATTTCATCCTTTGATGAAGGAAAATATTATGACAAAATAAACAAAAGTCTACCCGTATTTGGTCAGCCAGCGAGGCGGAATATGGCCTGTGTGTAAAGAGTTGTGTTGTAAGGAAAATATACCTTTCCTGTAAAAGGGAATGTCTGTTTTGTACTAAGACTTTAAAATAAAGTAAAAGTTTATTACGTGTGGCGTCAACCCAGTAATGGCTGGCTGATCAACGGTATTTCTTCTTGAGGAGGCCTAAAGTACTCCACCGCGCTGCTCCGGTATGCACCGATCTGGGTTAAGCACTTAGTGGCCAACCCAAGTGGACCCAGTAGTTACCGCTGAAAGGGGTTCAAATGGAGTGAAAATATATTTTTTAAGTAAGCATTATGTGTTGTATCACTGTTGCTTGCTATCTTGTAAAAAGAAAAAAAAATCTTACGTGCGAGCAAAGCCGTGGACAACATCTTGTTATACTTAAGTTTATGATTTTGTCACTTATAAACACAAACAATTTCTTAAACAGAAGTAAAATAATAAGACCATTGTGTTTTAAATAGTCTGTTTAAACTTGCATAAGCTTCTTCAAGTGTGTACAACGTTCAAATATGTGCTACAGTAGCGAGCAATTATTAAAACAAAATACCCCAAATTCTGCACAACTATTACATTAAGCGAAGCCTTAAATTTCCCGCGGCTAGGTACAGTCAACAAAAGAATTAGGTATGCAAGGCATGATACAAAAACGTTCCATAATGCCGTATATTTCAGAATGTATATGTTTTATGGTTAATGTTAAATGTTTAATTTAACAATTACAATAACACAAACATTCTGAAACATTGAACATTAATATATTTGTAATATTAAACATTATGAACGTTTTTGTACACTGTTTTGCTGACTGTACATGTAGACTTCAAATTGGAGCCACTGTAGTTCGTGCTGCGTTTGGAATATATTTTTAAATATTTCAATTTTGAGTAAAACTCAGCACAATATTTTATCATTCCATAATTCAAATTGTGTTTTGTGTTTTGATACCAAATGTCTTGTCCGTATAAACCGCGGAAGAATGGAAGAACCTTCTTTTAAATTAACTATCATAATTATTAGTTACTATTGATACAATGAATAATTATACTGATAATTTATTTATAGATAGTATTATTAGTACAACAGTGCGTTAGAAATGTAACATGAATGAAAGTTCCAAGTTTGTACTTGTACGTTCGTACGTCGTTTCACGTGATATTGAACACACTTTATATGCGTTATTATGTTTATTTATCCTTGGTTCAATTTGCAGCACAAGTAGGCATGTTAGATTATTAAAGATAATACTGCCTAATCCTAGATTTTGTTGTATGAACGCTTTGTATGAAATCCAATTTAATTCAAATTTGTTAGTCTTACGATCTTACATTCCATTTATATTCTTCCTAGTTCAGAATTTACTTGCTTTTAAAACAAAAGGAATAAATAAAATGCAGACGATGTCAAATTAAGATCGTGTGAAATGTAAACAAGGCTGGCAGAGTCATCTAGCGGGACAGTCAAATTTATCTACTATCTTATGCATTGTACTCGTAAATAAGTAGCAGAGAGAGCGGGACAAGATAGCTGGGACAATGTCCCTGATGTTTCCGCTGTCCCTTGGTACACGAGTGCATTACTACTGCATTCTTTGTTTCTCGCCGCTCGGAGCAATACTAACGAGCAGGTGAAACGCTGCGTTTTATTCTTTGCAATATTGTTAAACTTATGATAATTATTATATTAAAATGTGGATTCTAAAGTAATAAGGCAATAAAAATGCGAGTGATAGTTGGAATTTAGCTTGCTACATAAATGACTTTTTACGCCGACAAAAATCATATTGTGTCAATTTACTTAATCGAGAATCAATTTACTTATTAGGGTACCTACCTAGTTGTATAATTTTACATTATACTTTGATTTGTTGTTTTGTTCAAAAATTATGGTTTTACTTAAGGGTATTTTAAAGTTGCGGATGTATGTAATAAATAAGCAAATAGTAAGGTGTGTTGTAATCATTGTAAGTAAGGGTGCCTCTTAGTAGCCTGAATGTTAGTAAAATTAATCAATTGACGCCTGTCTGTACGACTTTTATGTTTATGAATAAATCATTTCCTTTGAGACGAAGCGATGCGTACGTGTAACTTCGGTAAATTTACCTATACTGGATAAGAATTTTTTTTAAGTTTAAATAAATATAAAATAGGAAAAAATTTTCAAAAATATTTTTAACATTTATGTATTGTGTATTCTGTGTTTATTTTCCAAATTATTTAATTACCTATTTTACCACAATCACTACGTGTGTCTGTTTATCGTATTAATGATTGTGTTATAAGCGAAAATTAATAAGTGGCATACCCAGACTAGCTATCTAATATAATACCTTTAAAGGAGCAATTCTTGTATATATTTTCTAAATCTCGGAAACAGGTTCAACGATTCTTTAATATTTAGTATGCAGAGGGATTCGAGGGCGATAAATCGATCTAATTAGGATTCATTTTTAGAAAATGTCGTTTTATCTGTGTTTTCAGGCAATTAAAAACTGCTACAATATACTCTTCTTGACACCTATTGGCGAGTAGCAACACTAAAGCTATGTCAATAGATAGCGTTGTTAACCAACACTAAACCGAGCAAAGATCGGTCATCCGGTTATTTCTACTTATTACTCAAATATTAGTTTTTCAAAACTTAAAAACAAACAAGATCAAAGTAAAACAAGTCAATAATTTTACCAGTTTTTGTATCTAATTAATTTCATTTATTTACGTAAAATATTTCATTTTGGACAAAAACCGAGACATAATAGTTATAAATTTCAAATTGTTCCCGTTTTCAGCGTATTTTCCGAAGCGTAAAGTTCGTTAGTACACAAACGAAGATGTTATAACAGAAGGTCTGTTTGCTCTTCATTACTAACAGTTGCAAGCATTTCACGCTGCGTTTCACTAGATTAATTGATCAGAAAGAACCTCTATTTCTTCCAAGATTTTAATCTTTGGATTTTATCCAAATGTCTATTATAAGTCAGAGCTTACTTTCATAAAGAAATGTATGTGGTTAACAAAAATCACAATTCAATTATGTATAGCAGATGATGGCACAGAATGACCACTCTCCTTTGCTGTATAACATTAAAATCTGTATTGTAAAATCTCCTGTAACAAATAATTTTACCAAAGTAACATTTCACAACGTAGCGGCGTTGGCCAAGTGATGTTTGTTTGATTGGACAAACATTTGGCGGTACTATGGAGAATTCTCAATTATTCAAGTGTCACAACAATTCCAGCACTTCAATTCACGTAACTTTAAGACGCATCGATTAAGTTGCAGTGACGCTGCAATGAAGTTGCAGTGACGCTGCAATCATGTTGAAGTTTAGCGTCTAAACCGTATTCTCGTAATTTTTGAACTGCGCGTCAACTGCCACGCATCCTGCGCGCCTGCCAAACTTTTCTTCGACTATTTAGTACTCTGTGTTTGTGTAACTGCAACTGCACTGCAATCGAACTTGTTAAATTACGTGAATTAGACTGGACAAAAGCAAGTTTTAATTCAATTCAAAAACGGTTAAATTTTGAGAAACAACAGGATTCAAAGTCGCTTTGCTTGTGTTAAGGTAAATAAAGCTCCGTGAATTATATTATTATAATATTTTTCACAAGCTCTATAATGTTTTGTACCTCATAAGTTGTGCAATTTTTTAACGACTAAGCTGTAATATAAATAAATATGATGTGTAATTATATTTTAACGTCCGAAAATTTAAGAAGATTATTATGAAAAGGCAGAAAAAGAAAGCTCTTTTTAACATTTATTTCTGAAAGTTAAGTTAACACCTTAAAGAATATCTTTAAATATTGTTATTTTGATTTTTAACCTCCGACGAAAACAGGGGTGCTATAAGTTTGACGTGTCAGTGTATCTGTGTGTCTGTGTGGCTGTGTATCTGTGTGGCTGTGTATCTGTGTTTCTGTGTATCTGTGTGCCTGTGTCTCTGTGAATCTGTTAATCTGTATGTCTGTATGTGGCATCGTAGCTCCCAAACGGATGAAACAATTTTAAATTAGTTTTTTTATTTGAAAGGTGACTTAAGTGAAAGTGTTCTTAACTATGTTTAGTGTAAATAAAGCTGTTATATTTAAATACCGACGTTATCTTATATTATCTTCAGATTATCTAGAATATTTATTTTTCTTGAGAATGTGCCGCCCCTTTAACAATAATACATATCCTTTTTCATAATATTTTGCAAGGAATTAGCCCATTATCTCTTATTTATCGCTTCGTATTCAATTCCAAATTCGGTTCCCTTTTATTATAATATTCATTTATTTAGAATCACTAAATATAGTAGCATTTTTAATATTATATTTTTATCATCTGAATTCTGGCATTTTTAAACCGATTTGGATTTTTCTTTATTGAAATAAGATCTTGACCTTACATACCTACCTTTACTTACATTACTTTAACTTTTAATTTACCACATTTACCAATATTCAGATCAGATGATGGGACCTATGAGCAATTGAGGAAAATTTTTAAATTTGATTTGATTATTCGAATTTTGATAGAGATATTTGAAATCATCAATCTTTTAACACATTTAAATCATACTAAGTTCTTACTATCAAGTATAAAATCAGCTCTTATCTCAAGCAAGTGTTTTTATTGACATTAATAAAAAAAACAATCAAATTAATGTATATATTTTCTACTGTAATACACTGCTTTCCAAGTTTACTTAATAATTTCATCTCGAGTAGAGGCAAACTTGCTTATAAAAATTGTTGTCTTGAAAAAGCGCCAGGTATCAACAAACGCCAGAAGGAAATTGCATTTCTTAGCTTATTTTGTTATTTTTATTTAAAATCTCTTCATGAAGATAACCGACATACAAGGACAAGACTTATTAGTCTACGAAAGCAGAAATATGAATTTTTACTTTGAAATGAAAATATAATATGTAATACTACACAGAAATGAACATTTTAATCATAAGTTGGAATTCCAATCGTTTGGAATTTAGCGATTCTGCCAACTGGGGGAGTGGTCTTGGGTTCGATTTCTTGCCGAGATAGATATTTATAGGATGGATTAAAAGTATTTGTAGATACAATAAATAAGTATAATACGCAAAATATGATTGATTGATAGAATTTAGAACGACAATAAGATGATACTTTAATTTTGTCAATTTACCAACAATATTTTTTGTAACGAAGATGGAGATGGTAAAAAAATTATAAATATTGTACTATCATTAGAGCAGTAACAACTAATGTAAATTCAATTTTACAGTAGGTAAGTAAAAAAGAGACATCTATCAGAGGCTTCTATCAATTTCTCTATAAATAAATTGATTTTGATTTAAACTAGAAGCCATAAACAAACAAAACAAAACGTACCTAACTCCAGGCGTTGTTGGTTTTAACAGAATTAACCAAGCTAAGGGACCCGCATTCAAATCAATTCAGTGGTGCTTAAGCCAATATCCCTTAGACTTATGGGCTACAGCACGACCAACAGTCTTACGTTCGTATTGTTTCATATTTGATTCTGTGAATTCATCTACTTCTCTTGAGATAAGTTCATATATTCTTACTGTTATGGCAAAATATAATAATAATGTTATATATTCGTGATAGGATACCTTACCGCCTTTTTTAACGTTCTTATAGGAGGGAAGTTAACTATGAAGTCCAACAGTAGAAAAAGGATGGAGAAATTAACTCAAGAAGTTTCGGTGCACTATAAAATGTATCGCGTTGAATACCGCGAGACCGGTTACTCTAGGAAGTCTCTAGGTACGAGAAATTTAATATTGTAAATTAAAAATGCTCACTATTTCAGTAAAATGTATTTGTACTATTTCAGTAAATGTATAGGACCTTTCGACAGAATCTTATAAGCTATCGGTTTTCATAGAACGCGAATGAGAATTAATGAATAAGATGGTTTATGTGACTCAATTGACGGAAATGAGAATCGCTCCGTAGTTGAGCGACATACTTACCGGACTATTCAATTACAGATATTTACATCGATATTAATTGTAAATACTTAAATTACGTAACGTACATAATTTAAGTATTTACAATGTCTGGTTACAATTTTTTAACGGTAAATGTGAGCCATCTTGCAAGAGACAGGTATATTAGTTAAAGTAATAAAAGCTTTTTAATCTATAATGTAGGTCACTGTGTACCTAAATTTAATGGGTCTTGCGTGAGGGAAACGACGAAGGATTTTTTGTCGTCTAACCGCCAAATTGATTAAACAATATTAAGGGTAGAAGAAAAATTGCCACAGAAGCGATATTGAGGTTAATCGAGTTTGGTGTAATAGGCATTAAGCTCGGGCAAGTTGAAGTAAATTAAACGTAAATAGTATAGCACAGATCATTTGCTAGATTTATTGTCTCCATTTTGTATGGTGCTTTGTTATCATTACCTACAGGATGATATATTTTCGTTTTATTCTCCGAATCACTATCAACTATGAAATAAGACTCATCTAAAAACATGGAGTATACTTAGCCACGAAAAAGAGCAATCATCAGTAGGTATATTTCGTCGAACTCAAAGTACACGTACAGTTTTTCGTCCAACTCTGTATAGTTAAAGTGATGTTATCCGTATTGCTATTTCTATAAAAGCCGCACCAGGCGAAGTCCTAGCAATTACTTGATAGCAGTGCGGTGTCCACTGCCTGAGCACAGTTGGCGTCAAATTTTAACCGGACATTTTGACATTTGTTCTAGACTGTCGGGTTTACTGAACCTAATGCAAAGATACTAATTATAGTCTAAGTAACGGACTACCATTTTTTAGTTGTTTGGCATGGAGTATAGAGGTAGAAGGAGGGCACTCTGTGTATGAAAAATGTCTGTAAAAACGCGTCCAATTACGGGTGACGCTGCGGTGCGCCATTCTACTCGTATTTTCAGTAATCAGCTGGACACTTTTTCAACTTTCCCCTCATATGAGATAGCTTTCCTTCTACTTCTTTATGTAATCCATGTCCTTTGGTAAAAAATCTTGACCCTATTTTTTATTGAATAGCAGGCTGAGAAGCGGAAACATTCGGCGTACTTATCTTGGGTTGATGCTCAAGACCGCAAAGCTTCAGATATCAGTTCCAAGAAAAAAAGCCTTTAACCAAGCCGCCAAGTCCTATAAAAAGGCTATACAGAAGGCCAGTCTTAACTGCATCCAACGTATTGGCGCAAAGCTCTCTGACCAACCGGCTGGCAGTAGAGCTTTTTGGTCACTCCCCAAAGCGGTTGAGACTAACTTCTGTCGGCCTACACTGCCTCCACTGGTAAAACCGGACGGCTCCCTGGCACACACGGCTAAAGAGTTCGCATCTCTGTTTGCCAAAAATTCGTGTCTAGATGCCGGCAACAACGTACCACCTGTAATACCTCACTGCAATACTTTCACATCAGAAATCCGTATTTTTAACAAAATGGTTCTCAAAACACTGCCGTGTCTAAACGTGAATAAAGCCAGTGGACCTGATGAAATTCCAGCGGTTGTGCTAAAGGCTTGTGCACCCGAGATGTCTCCTGTGCTGACGCGTCTGTTTTGACTCTCGATTGAGACTGGATCAGTGCCTAAATCCTGGAAGCTTGCCAACATGCAGCCCGTGCCCAAGAAAGGTAGCCGTGCTGACCCCACCAACTATCTGTCTATCTCAATTACCTCCATATTCTGGAAGATTAGTGACTGACAGTACGGGTTTCGCCGAAACCGGTCAATCTAGCGTATGCCACACACATATGGGGCAAGTCCCTCGAGAAAACACCGGTACTTACGACGCGGTTTAAATCGTCATTCATTATGCGCACCGCAAAAGATTAGAACAGCTTGCCTGCGTCTGCGTTCCCGCCCACTTAAGACGTGGATGACTTCAAAAATGAGTGAATAGGCTTTTATTAAGTTACTATCCTGGACCACATCTCCACTTATCATCAGGTGGGATTGTGGTTAAGCATCAACTTATTTAAGTAAAAAAAATCTATTATTTATCCTTAAATTCATTCCATTCTATGCCTGCCTTATTTTGAAATTTTAAAGTACTGTAGGCTTGTTTACTAAAGACTCGTTTAAAAAATGCACCATACTTCTTTTGTAATCAAGTTTGAAGAAAAATTTTATTTACTTCGAATTGCTTCAAGTAGGTACATTAAGTAATCTTATACTTTATATTTATACTACTAACCATCCTCCCTTTGTTGCGAAGCATAGGTGCCTGGGTAGGTACCTACCACACTCGAAAAATGTTTCAATGGATTTCTTTAACTTGACAATAGTATCTTAACCCATCCACTTATCAGAATATAAATTATTATAAACATAAAACAAAATGTACCTGCAATAAACATAGCTCAACTTTGATATAATCCAGTTAAGGAGAAGAACAAAGAGCAAACGAAAATGTTTACTTACAGTCTGAGAATATTTCATTCGGTTGTTGAAAACTGGAGGTATTCGTAACATCAAGTTTTAGTATAATCTATTATAATATGTAACTATTTAACTTCCGAGTGTTCATGGATGCAAAATTCGAAAAGTAATTTTATTCATGGATTGACTTCAATTTTTTAGACAAATAGTATTATAATAGTGTTTTATATTATTTTAAGTTTGAAAGTTTAAACATGAAACTTTCAAAATTTTAGAAAGACTTATTGTTATAGTTATGCTACGATAACTTTAAACCCAACAAATCGTGGCCGGGTTTGTCTTGTATAGACTTTTGATAGACATAATAGATTACTTATGTCATCTACTTTGTCAAATGTAATTTTAATTCATAGATTAATTATTTGAAATGTTAAGTGAAGTAAGTAAAGGGCCAAAGTATTTTTAAATTACATTGCCAATAAACATAAGCATACAAGCCACTTAGTGAGTGGTCTTCGCCGTTCATGGACATTTTTTGTATAAACGTCATCACCGACACCGGTCACTATTACTGACGAGAATGGCATTATTATAATATTTGTTTATCAGTTCATCTCAAAAAATATCCAAAACACTAAAAAGCCGTCCCCTTATCACATCCCTTGAGCTCAGGATAAATTGTGCTTTATCTTTGGCTAATAACATTTTCGAGTGGGGCGATAAAACGTTTCCGACGGTTGAATACGAACATCTTTCAAACAGCGTCGATATTTGATAAATATGATTCTGATGGAATATAAATTAAATAAGTCATAGGATCTCTTCGCTGCGATTTTTATTGATGGTAGTAATTTATTTGAGCGGCACCCGCAGTTTGCTTCAGAAGAAATATGAAAGGCATTACAGCAAAAAGGCCTCTTCAAATTTATGAGCATTATCTCACTGTTTGATAACGTTCAAGTTTTCATTGCGGCAGGTTTAAAAATGTTCTCGATTGGATAAAAGCCCGGAAATCACAGCAACTTCAAATGATCGCGATTTGTCGAATTATAACAGGAAAATTTAGGACCCTACTACCGAACAAAAATATTTTAGAAGATTTTATACAACCAAACGAAAATATCTATCTTTATTTATGATCATAACACAATTAACAAATTTATAAAAATATATTCCATGAAGAGCAAACAAGAATATAGTTAGGTGTGTGCAGAGAACAGAAGTTCTCTTGGTATGCGCACCAAAGGCATCTCTTGTACTGATGCGTTAATGGCCAAGAAAGAGAAGAAAAACAAAGAAAGAAGCGTCGAGCCGGAACACGATAAGTCGTTTGGCGTCTGACTCAAGCAAGAAGGTGGTAGCTATCCAGGTGGATCCCACGGAAAAATAATAATAGTAATAATGGTACCACTGTACCATAATATTAAAATCAATATTACCTGTGTCATCCCACCATCGACATAGTCGCCTTTTCGATACCCATCCGGCGTGAGATTGAGGTTAGTATTCTAAGCTGTCCCAATATGGTTAAAAGCTACCAATATTTCTTTCAGAAAAATATATTTTCAATCGAACAAAATAAAAATAAAAACATGAGAGGTGTCAAGGGACACCCGGATGGAACGAAGTTCCTTTCGATTTAAGTATTGTTTTGTTGTACAGCGCCATCTCTGTAAAACTCTGTGAATCACTTCAAAAAAAGTGTCGTCATTCGTAAGAATCAAAAAGTGTCGTATTTTCCGTCGAGCCCCCTTTCACAACGCGCGATAAGGAACTTCGTTCCAAAAAATAATATTTTTACAACAAAATAATAGGTACCCTAATTAGCATTTCGCTACAATAAGGTAATAAAACACAAAGGCAAAGTAATTTAATCGATTGGAAGCTCGTAAAACCATGTTTTATTATACCTTTTTATTTTATGACCATCATTCTATGAATTATGTTTCATTGATGTAAAAAAATTAAGAAAAAAACTCCTACAGAATCAAAAAAGCTATCATGATATTATTATACCTCTTTGAAATCGTTATGATGAGCTCTTTACTTTGATACCCATATATTGCATTACTTCAAACAATGGCATCTCACAACCACCATATTTGTTTTTTTTTAATTTCACTTATCTAAAAACACATTAGGTTATTAAGACGAATCTAACAATATCTTAATTAAAATACACTGGACAGCAAAAATAACGGGTCATTTAGAAAAACCGCGATATCTCCCAAAGTTATTTACATAGATCCCTCGTATAAATAATATGTTATAGGCAGATTTGTGACGCTTATTATACATATCAAAAGACTAGTTTGTGTTGTGTAGTTAAGAAACTATCATACTTTTTATAAGCGACCCGGAATTTTTGCGGCCCAGTGTATATAAATCCGTTTAGCGGCTTAGAATACTAATCCCCATCCCACGCCGGATGGGTGTCGTAAGAGGCGACTAAATCCGGTCCAATGGTGGTAGGGCCCCTTGCGGGATTATATTGGTAATATTGATTTTAATTGTTAATTAATACCATTATTACTATTATTATTTCTCCATGGGGTTCGCCTGGATAGCTAGCTCCCTTGATCATGAGTCAGTCGCCAAATGACTCGTCGTGTTCTAGCGGGGGGCTTGAGAGCCAGTTCTTTTTTTCTTCTCTTGTTCTTGGCCGGCAATGCATCAATGATGCCTTTAGTGTTTAGCTAATGTCCATGGGCGGCGATAGCTACTTACCATCAGGTGGATCGTCAGCTCGTCCGCCTCGCTGGGAAATGAATCCAGGATTCGGAAGGCACGGGGATCCGGCATGATAACCATTGCGCCACACGGGTCGTACTTTTTTATCTCAGTTCCAATACACATTTAAAAGTCTTGTAGCTACGATGTAACTCGGTACTTTGCCTAAGAAAATATCTAAATGTAGAACTGTGCCAAGTTTTAAAAGCATTGCTACATTAATAATTATAAGTACACCAACAAAAGGAAATAAGTGTGGAAAGCAGACTTTATAACGCTTCGAGCTCTTTCAGATGTTTGATCTACTTAGAAGTGTATGAAAAGTTTCTTCTTTTTATTTCTGACACGATTTTTGGTTGAAAGAAAGACTGAAGAAAGAGTCCTAGTAGTCGTGAAACAGAAAGTTTATAATTAAAACATTAACCAACGTCTGAGAATTTATTCTAATAATAAAACTGAAACAATTTCAAATCTCTACATTGGATGTTTTTTGGAAATTTTAATGAAGTAGGCTTTATGAACGTCAAAAAGACCAATTAATATTTATCTTTCTGTTCAAATATTACTGGAAATCAATGGATAGATTTAGGTGATATTTGGCATATTTATAGTTTATATCCTAGATATCATCCTAGGATGCTTTTATTCCGGAAAACGGGCTTCTGCGCAGTATGGCAGTTCTAAGTTAAATCTGAAAAGGTTAAAAGTTAAGTAATGTTTTAAAAATATTTAAGCAATTATTGCAATAAACAGATATTTTTCTAATTTATCGAAATAACGTATTCCAAAGTTAATAGAAAAAAAAACAAAAGAATCCCTAGCTACAAATTATCGAAGGACTTGGCTATTGACAAAGTTCACTCCAATATATTATAATAAAATATTTCAATATTTTTTGTCTGGATGGTTGTAAAACATGTTTTTCAATACCTTCAAGTAGCAATCAACTTGATAAAATGTCACACCTTTTATTTACCTTAAATAATTTCCCTGCGGTCTTGTAAAAACTACAGAGCTAAAACTCCTCGGAGGGATGTTTAGTATTGTTATAGTTCTTTATTCTTCTTTTTTTAGTTTTAATGGTAAAATTTTATTATAAAATCTAAATTCTGAGTCAAACCGTTTATGGAATTTAACTCAGAATCCATGGAGTGCCAATGAGGCTCTATTACTTAAACTTCAGAGTCCATCCATCTGTCACAAAAAGACAATATCCCTTAGACTGCAATAGGTAGACAGGAAGACGCTTGACATTTTAATAGACATGACAGGATAATACGGAATCATACTTTTTCATAAAGTCACAAATACCACAATACCAGCGGTTTCTCGTAATTCAGTTGCGATCTACCATTGAATTTAAAATAATTTCCCTCCTTTTAGTTGACCCGACTGAACAAAGGATCAAGCAATCAAGTCCCGTCTCTTTAAGATCACTAACTTTTATAAATAGTATAATAATAATTAATAGTAATAGTATAATAATTTCAGTGCCATTCAGTATGTCAGAATAATATAAAAAAGTTCCTTTACCTCATCTTTAAATATCAAGAAAATACGCCAAAGTATCTAAAGGTCTTTGAACGCTGTTATCAATCTATAGACGCAAGTACCTTTTGAAATAGTTCATATCAAATAACAATTACTGAACCAAGAGGTTCATATAATACCACAAATACATCCCACCACATCGTACATATTATATTTACTTAAACCCAAATCCGGCTCAAATTAATTCCATCCTCAATGAGACATTATAATGCGCGGCGTCAAACAATAACCACCCGGTGTCGTGTAAATAGACGACTATAATTACTAGCAACCTGTTGCAAATCTCAATACAAATTGAATTAATACGGCTGTATGAAACAATCAGATTCTATAATTGAATGTTTACTTCGATAAATTGAAGCGCAGAAATAATTTTCATCATGGCTTGATTAGGTGAGAACAAGCTCACACGTAAACATATGTGAATTGTTTTTGAAAACAGAAGTAGACGAATAATTCGTTCGATTATAATATGGGTGTCTTCAAGGCAAGAGTGAATAGGCTTTCATTTACCATTCCACTTAATATGCGATGAGACGGTAGTCGAGCATTAACTTATTACTTTAATAGTATTAATTTATGCTTACTAATTAAAATATATTACTATTTCGCAGCGCAGCACAAGTTTTGCAATGATCTCTTTAACACCATCTATGGACTATCGCCGAAAATTATGTAGGAAACGAAAAACGTTCATTTGAAAAAGGTTGGTAGGTACCTACCTACAGCGGCGGGACAGTTGACAATTGAAGTTGACGTTGGGAAAGCGAATCTGCCGCTAGGAGAGGATTCCGGATGGAGCGTGAATGGTCTGAGACCGAGGATACGTAACGAATGCATAATATTGCTGTACCGAACTTGCCGCGTTTCCAGGTTTAATCATAGTTAATTACGTCGATCGTTGATTATTGATCTTGTAAATGATGACTGACTGTTCGAGTGGACGTCTGGACTCATACCGTGCCATATGGAGCCATACCGTGGCCATACACTGTCAAGATTACTGGATGTCGCGTCAAGTCCGCTGCAAACTTGACAAGTATACATGATCGTGTATGGCCA
Source organism: Thymelicus lineola (assembly GCA_963932265.1). Classification (NCBI taxonomy): domain Eukaryota; kingdom Metazoa; phylum Arthropoda; class Insecta; order Lepidoptera; family Hesperiidae; genus Thymelicus; species Thymelicus lineola. Next base: position 7,989,237 of record OZ010692.1, read on the forward strand.
GCATAAGAAAACGCTACTACCGCATTTGTGTGTCGGAAAATGAAATGAAAGAAAATCAGGTACATTATAACAGGAATAATGACAGAGAATATAGAGGGAGTCCTAAGAAATATATTATGGACTATTATGGACTGCAGTTGTATTTAATACTGATTTTCGTTTCTCTCTCGATCCGTTTAAGGCCAGCAACCCGTTTAAGCAGTTGACTGCTGGTACTATATTTAATCTAATACTACTGCGCTCTTTCCAAACGCTTCTTACTATACCTGCAAAGATCTGATAGCTTTATTCTAAAGCCATGCGCTTACTGAGTTCAGCAGTGCCTGTGCGGACTTTAATAAAATGTTAAATAAGTCTGAATATTTAGTAAATTTATTTAAAAGAAATGATGTTTGAGCGTCGCCTGTTAACGCTGCTTACATTAAAACTTATCGTAGCCCCGTTCAGGCAGAAACTTCTTAAATTATACCTTTGGCCCATAGTAATTTCCTTTGTAATGCTAAACTTGAAGTCACTTCAAAAAGTTTTCGGGAACACTCCGGGAATTCCTTTCATTTCTTGAAATCTAGGAGAAAATAGAATTTATGACGTCTACTTAACTTCTTAAGGGAATGTGGTAAAGTTTAATCGCTGTCTTGAGATGGTTGATAAGAAAGTTGCTCCTGTTAAACTAATTAGTGTAATATCATATTTTCCTAAATTATACTAGACATATTTGTATGCATAACTTAGCGAACTATGTTAATCATAAACTAAATAAACTACCGAATTTGGCAGCGTACGCCACGGTCATCGGTTTAAGGCCCGTATAAACCAATCTTAAGATCTCCGAGATTAATACGAGCCTTAGACCATTAGACTAGTAGTTCTACTTTTATGTGCATTCTTTTTTTTCATAATTATACAAGTTATACATCACAAGCATGTAGCAACCACGTTCAATTTTAACAAAATGGATATGTCTTACAAAGCCGGAGGAGGAAAAGTAAGTCTAAAGAATCAAGCTTATTCTGAAGAAATAAACGTAACATTCGTCCCGAAAGGCTTACATTTCAAGTAAGAATGTAACCGTAAAAACAACGCATTCCTACTTACTTGTCACCTTCTAATTATAACAGACAACCCAACTCGACTCCACTTAACATGACGCCGGCTTCATACCGAGACAGGGATGTCCCTAAGTGACATTTGTCGGAATGTCAATTAGCAGGCTTGCATTAGCTTCTAAGTAACATCCATCTCAACATGCACAGTTAGGTTAATTAACCGTAGCACCGAAATGCAGTAGTAGTAAGTTTTAGAGAAGAGAAATACTAACAACGATACAATACAAACTACTTTATTGTACACCAATAAAACAACAACAAAACAGAAAAACAAATTGAACAATAGGCGATCTTTTCGATAAAAGCGACCTATTCCAGATAACCAAAGGCACAGAAAGTTTGCGGAAGGATAAGGGTTAAGGTGAAATTATAACTTCATTAATTATAATTAATGAATACGTATTCTATAGGAATAAAGAAGAGATAGAGATTGAAGTTAAGAAAGTAGAATACTGAGCATTACATATGCATATTGAAAGATGAAAAAGGAATAAAAACGCGTTCATCACTTTGTCTTTAGCTCTTTTGCCATAAACGTCATATTTATTTAGTACATAGCTCAAAAAAGCAAAGCAAAAGCAAAGCAACAACCCATAATTGTCCCACTGCTGGGCTCGGGGTCTCCTCTCACAATGTGAGGGGTACAGGCCATAGTCTACCACGCTGGCCAAGTGCGGATTGGTAGACTTCACACACCTTTGAGAACATTATGGAGAACCCTCAGGTGTGCAGGTTTCCTCACGATGTTTTCCTTCACCGAAGCAAGTGATAATTACCTTGTAACACGCACATAATATTTGAAAATTAGAGGTGCGTGCCAGGATTTGAACCCGGGCCCCCGCGTTCGGGAGACCAACGTTCTAACCACTAGGCATAGCTCAAATATAATTTCAAAATAATTTAATAATGTGGATATTTTTTTCGTCATATTGGCGTCTACCGTCATTAGGAGTATTATTACCATACAGATTATCCTTAAATAACTTTATACCGTTTGTTGTCCCTTGTCGATGTACGTACAGTCTAAAAAGGTCAGCTTATAGTCTGGGTTGAAAATATTGATATCACAATCAAAAATTAGCCGTACAAATAGTATAATACCAAAGCAAAATGCGGTCTGCATCGGTGAGATACCGGGTAAAGCTCTCCTATATGCAGATTTAAAGTGTCCGTGCTGAAACCAGGCCTTATTAATATGGACTGGAGGTAGATTTTTTATTTATTACACTAGCTAGCCTTGCAATACTCTAGCTATGACGTTTTTGTTGATCTCGTATACTATACCTATATATGGTACTTAATAGGGGTTTTGGAAAAATATATATAATAATAATATTTTAGTCTCAATTTCCATGGAATATCGAATTCATACAAACTTTGAAATATTTCATCCATTTACTGCAAGATTTTAGTGCTCTTACTAAAATTATCAGCAATTAGTTTAAAACGTTATCCTGTATCCGAAAGCAAAATAAGCAACTTTTTCAAAAAATCTATTTCAACCTCAAATGGCAAGTTTTTTAGAAGATTTCAGAGTTCATCTGTATAGTGTTATCCTTTTATAATGCTATCGTTTATCTGAAGTACAGCATAGCATGTACCTGCAGTTCATATTATAGAAAAAGAAATTAAAAAGATGCACTTTTCGTAATAAACATCATACTTTGGTACATACATGCAAACATAGGTAAATGCACATACACCTTACACACACACACACACACACACACACACGCATTAAATTAAACACCGTTCTTAGAATATGTAAAAATATTTTATTATTATGTAAAATAGCCCTTAATATAACTTAACTTACTAACTGTGTAATCTATTTTTGGCCGTAGTATATATATTTTAATATTGTATCTACTGTTATACCTGTAACGCTGTTGGATTGCCTAATAAACGATTAAATAAATAAATAAATATGTCGCAACTCGCAGTACACCGCAAGCATACTTCTTACAGTAACTTCGGTCAAGCATTTAACTTATGTAGATATATTAACAACAGCTTATCTTACGTCCGAAAGCGCAATAAGCAACACCGGTTTCGTAATCTGCGCGGCGAGCGCTATAAATTACTACACACGCTATCGATAAATCGCATCTTGCGATTGTATACCGGATGTAGCAGACAAGCCGTTAAAATAAATAAACGTGCTAGAGTAGTCGATTTCCAACGCGAAGCCGCTTCCGTTGTTTGCAGAAAAGATATTTAAGTCCCGCAAGAAAGTCATGTATCCGTCTATCCGGGAAATAGAATGAGAGTGCCAACACTGCCAACTTGTGATGTCGGAGATAAGAAAAAATACAACTATGTTATAAAAATATCTATGAACTAAGTGCTAAATACTGCTTATAGTAAAGCTTTTCAATGATACCCCACACTATGGGGTACGCGACGACAAACAAGTCATCCCCATACCTGTATTGGAGGTACCCTGAATAAAAGGATTTTTCAGTACTTTACTGTACGATTTGGAGTTTTAATAAATATCCATCCATCCATCCATCAGCCCTTGAAGGTCCACTGCTGGACATAGGCCTCCCCGAACTTGGACCACTCAGACCGGTTCTGAGCCTTCTGAATCCAACGGGTGCCCGCTGTCTTATTCAGGTCGTCAGTCCACCTGGTGGGGGGGGGGGGGGGTCCTATGCTCCTTTTTCCGAGATGTGGGCCCCATTTGAGGCCATTCATAAATACGTATACTCATGCCAAATTACAGTTTTCTAGCACTAAGGATCAAGGCGCTTTGCTTCGGACAGACGGATGGACGAATCTAAAAGGTTTCTTATTTTTCTTCGGAACCATAAAAAGGGCAGGGACCGTCTCTCAAAACCTTGTACGTTGTTTAACAGGATGCATCGCGAGCAGGAATAAATAATAGGATAAAGAACAGTACCTTAACGAGTTAGAAATATTTGATAAATAAATGAACAAGAATCTCATTTTATTCTTATAATGCTACTCAATTTCGCAATTCCCTTAATTTTTCTTTTCAATATTCACTTAAATCTCTCGATTGGATCACTGGGTCCAAGCTCGCAACTTGTGGATGTTAAAGTTAGAGCAAACATGAAAGACGCGGACTAGTGCCCGCATCTAAAACAAGCCAAATTGCAAGTGACTAAGTACCAACATACACGTAAAGTTTCTGAACAAACCGCAAGGCTCTAACGAACTTATGTTGTACGAGTACCTACCTACTATTAAGACTGTCGTAAGTTCGTAACCGTGTATTTTTGTACTACCGTGTATCACCTGTGAAGATATTTTTTTAAAGAAATAGTCGATAAAAGAGGAAACAATCTGACTGGCGGTAAGTGGGTATCGTTGCCTATGGACATCGACAACACCACGGGCATGACTAATGCGTTGCCAGACAAGAAAGAGAGAAAAAAAAATCGTTTGGCGGCTGATTCAAGTAAACAGATGAAAGAAATTAAGATGAAGAAGATGGTAAGTAAATACCATTAATAATATTAATGAATAGTAATTAATATTTTCCTCATGTGAAGCCTTACTATTATTATTATCGTATTAAGTCGCAAGACTACTGGAAATTAGAAAAATAGTAAACAATTCCCATAACATGTGATGCAATCGAATAAATTTAAAAAATATCGATGGAATGTTTCCATGCTTTTCTAGGCTAATAAAATGGAAGTAGCCTAAATTAAGTTCGGAGACACGTAGACATTGTCTACCACTTACATTTTCTTTAAGTTTTAGAATTACAGACTAAAATAATAATAAGTATACTCTAGACCTCTATTCTTCAATGTTCTGAACATACTGATTCTATTATAAGAGAGGGTGAGAAACACAACGAGAGCGAGCTCAATGAAATTTAATTACACCTCCTTTCACATATTAAAATAACGGATCAATGAATTCTCACCAAACTGCAAGGGAACACGTTGCTTAGTCAGACTAAAATTAGAATTTGTAGTTCACCTAACCCGCTGTAGAGCGTACTGTGGAGAATTTCACTAACTCGTACCCACAAGAAGACGTCCAGATAGTTCGGAGCAAACCATGTTTGAGTAAACCTGACGCGATCACTTTGATTTATTTAAGCTCCTTGGAGCTCGGCTAGTGCTGTGTAGTTCGGCTTGTATCTTACAATATAACTAAAGAACGTGTCGTGTAAGTTGCTCCGTAGTAACTTACGTAGTTCTGATTGCTCTAGAATGTAAAGTAGGAAACAAAAATCGAAATGATAATAATATCATAATAGTTTTTATTACATACGTTTTAAGAGGCAACCCTCGGATATAGCAACTTTAAACAGATCTACAGAAAAATCTTTTTGATGTCATATTATGTTATTCGAAGGTCTGAGGAGTCAATTATCTCAAGCGTAAAAAATTATTTAAGTACAGGGAAGAAACACCTGAATCTCAGCCTCCATTCGAAACGCGACAAGTCGTTTGGTGGCTGACTCAAACCAAAATATCCTTGCCCATTTTTCTGTTTTCCATAAACATAAAATCTTAGTTGAAAATTAAAAACAAAGCCTAATTTTCACGTCGCATGATCATTCGTTACCTCCCCCAGCCACAAAATACAGCTTTCATCAAACCATAATTTTCCACGTCTCTAATTTTCTAACTGTCAATCCACAAAATATGGTTAGTCAGATCACGTGACGCGCCGCACAAATGGTTTCATTTCGGAACGACCAGCTTTGATGTCAGCGTAAAGTAACGATTATGCTACATTTCCACGTTCAGGATTTATGAGCGATCGGCCGAACGCAAACGTCATATTAACTGTGTGATTTATGAACCAGAACATTTATTATATCGCTATTGAAATACAATTGAAAACGTTATAAAGTTTGTCGGATAAATGTGAAGGCATGTCTTTTAGTAAATTCTTAAAAATCAGATACGGCAATATTCCTGTAATAGAGTAAGATAAGGCACAATATGTAAGATATTTATTTTATCTGTCATATTTTGCCCCGACTTACCCTACTTAAGAAAAAAGTATGGCCTAATCTGATTTTGAAATTTTTATTAAAATTTTACATGTATTCATATTTATCCGATACACTATAAAGAGGTAGTGGGTTATATCGTTTCTAATTAAAAATGTTTGTGTGTTATGTATGCGTAGATTTTGGAAGGCCTTTAATCCTGAGACACTTAAGGAAAGTCGAATTCAACACAAATGTGGCGTAGCAGTTGCTAACTAAGCCTTTGTCAAATGAACCCAAAAAGGTAATGAGTGTAGTTTACGACTCAGCAGGCTGTTAGTGTTTCGGGTTTATAGACCGTAAATTGAGTTAGTGATAGATGTGAGTAATTAGATTAAAGGTCTAAGATATCTTGAACCTTTATAACAAAGTTTGTTCTGGTTCTGGTTGTTTGAAATATTCCTGGTTACAAAAAAATCATAAACTAATTTTCCTGCTGTACTAGATTCCCTTCGTCTGGCACGGATCAATGGCAAAATATGAATGATTACAAAAAACCACGTCCTGAGAAAAGAACATACTTGTAGATAAACAAAATAGGTACGGAATTATTATGTTGACAATTACGGGTTCATTTCAAAATTTTAACTATAAGTAAGTAACAAATAAAGTATAAGTATAATAAAATATAAGTAAACACTTATTTATACATAAATCACATAATTAAATCATTATAATGATTGATACGAAATAACAAAATACAAGGAGAAGTTATAATTAAAATTATCCCCTCGCTTATTTAATGCGAAGGAATTTTACACAATGGTTATGAGATCAATAGGGAAAGATAAGAAGACAAATTTACCGATATTTGTTCCTGTCGAAACAGATTGCGATGGGCGACAGAGAGATATTATCCTTTCTTGTTAAATTATATTATCAATTACCTTCGGTTCAACGTTTGGTCCTTTGCTTGTTATCGTTTACTTTATCCCTCGCCAAAATTGCGAAAAGGTAGGTCAAGTATTTTTTCTCGTGTTTATGAAATTTGTAGGCAGCCTTTGTGAAAAATAGCTTTGGTCCACGGTACCTTTAATTTCATTAGTTATAACGAAAAACAAAAGTGATATCCTTAGGCAAGTTGCTATTAAATTATTCTAAGTAAACAAAAAGGTACACAATTCAGTGGTTTTTTTTAATGCTTTGAGCAGGCAAATAAGCAGACGGGTCACTGGATGGTAAGTGATCACCGCCGCCCATGGACATGAGTAACACCGGGGGCGTCACCAACGCGTTGCTGGCCAAGAAGGAGACGATAGACCCGCTTCCATTTAGAATTGAAATTACAAATTTTTTAGCAATGTAGACTAACAGCAGTGGTTCGGATTATATAATACTAAGAAATCGCCCTCGCTTCGCTTTGGGAAAAATACCAAAAAAAAATATAATATAGCCTATGTCACCCAGGGATAGTGTAGCTTCCCAACAGTGAAAGAATTTTTCAAATCAGTTCAGTAGTTTCGGAGCCTATTCAATGAAAACAATCAAATCTTTCCTCTTTATAATATTAGTATAGATTTATATAATACAAGCTGTTTCCCGCAGTTTCGCACGCGGAAATTATGTTTATCATAAATAATATTGCGACTATAAATTGAGATGTAAGCTATCCTATCTTTCAAGTTGGATCAAACTGAACACGGTGTGCAAATTTGATTAAAATCGGTTAAGTAGTTTAGGAGTCCATCGCGGACAAACAACGTGACACGTAATTTAGTTATACAAATAAAGATTTATTATTTCTTCTGAATTTATTGAGGTTGACACAAGAATACCATTTTTAATCAATTAAATGTAAATATATTTTAATTTGTTTTAACTGTAAATATGATTACTCTACGCTATAAACAAGTGCACTGAATAAAAATTAATTCGAAACAGCTTCAGCGCTACTCAATATTTTTGCCAGAAAGTGTATTCACGCGATCCTGCTTATCCGAGCGAATTTAATTACTTTGCGAAATTGTTGAATAAAGATACACGTATTAAAACTGTTGATATTAATTTTATGTTGTATATGTGTACAGTTTACAAAATATTTAGCCAATGGAGATATTTTTTGGAAAACGGAGATATTTATAATTGGCCAACGGAGATATTTTTACGGGGCCAAATCTACGGGATGTTCGGGAGGAGATCACGTTTTTGAAAACAGCGTTTGGGGAAAAGTATTGAGTGTAAACGCATCGCAAAATACACACCACCTGTACTTTGATTAAATTACCTGAGATCACCTAAGTAAATCAATTAACTCTGTTCACTCTGTTCACTTCAGACATTATGTTTAGAGTTTTATGTCAAATTGCATTGCGTCAAAATAAATATTCTAAAAAATATTATGTATGGTAATTATTCAGAATTATAACGTATATTAAGTAATTAATTGATGTATTATATTATTTTCCTAATGCATGAAGCCGCTAGAATAGAAAGATTTTTTATAGATGCACTTTTATAATAATTGTTTGCTTTAAATCTCTTTAACTGATGTAAACTTTGAGACGTTCTCCTTTTTCTCGAGCTATGGCTCTTATCAGATTTAATCACCATTTCCTTTTATACTTCCAAAAAACACACTGAAAAAACCTGCGGGCTTATGTGAACCCTATAATATATTCAAAAGTGCCTGGAGACTGCCAATCTACACTCTCAAGCCAAGTATCCACTACACGATATGGTGTGACCTAGTCATATTTCATTTTTATCATCACCTTGCTATTCAGTATCTTCCTTCAAATAAAACATGAAATTGACTACTTTAAATGTACAACATTATTAGCGTACAACTTTATATCCATTTTTTTACAAGAATTGGGTTTTAATAATTCCATCTAAAGGTACATTAAAATTATTTACAATACAAGAACCTTATGACATAATAAATATTACATAAATATTATTTAATACGAATCAATACCGTTCTTTACTGTTAAATTACATTGTTAATATTATTTGTAATTCCATTCCAATTCTAAATGAAGGCGAATAATCGTTGAATTATTGAAGTAGTAAGCAAACATGCAATCCACTTGAGGATAATAGCCATTGCAAAATGGTTGAGTAATTTGTAAACAACTTCAGACATTGTCCCATAGGTAGAAATGTGTCGTGGAGAGGGCCGGGTTGCTCGCTCCAGGCTCGTTTCTTATTTATAATGTGGTACTGCGACGCTGCAGACGTACGACAGCGGGATCTCGTTGTTTCTTGGACTTTAATACGCGGACTGCACTATCAGTGAAAACCTTACTTCGTGAGTGAACTTTAATAAAAGAATACTTGGGTTAGTAGACGTTTATTTCCGGAAAGGGTTAGTACGTTACACTACTGATCGGAATCGAATGACCTGAGGAGTCTTGGTTCGGCTTTATATAGGCCGAGGGTCCTTCCAGAAGTCACCAAGGAAATCGGTCTTCCGGCACGTACGGCCATAAAATTGATTGGCGAACTTCTTCATGGTACATTAGCATCACAAAGGAGCAACTCCATAAAGATTAGGATTAGTTGGTGGACTTCTGGGGCAACATTGTAGTTGCCATTAAAATGTCGTAAAAATCATGTACTTTTCGCAGATTTATCGTCTTCCGCGATATGGTTTACCTTGAAGTTTATTACTTAAAAATTTAACTAGACAGAACCGTGGTTTTGTCTGCGAATTTAATAAAAATTATATATAAAAGACCTGAAGGGTCTGACATATATAACTCCTCCGCCGTTAAGAATGAAATTATATGGCAATTATGATTTCATAAGAGTCCCCATACCATTCGATTTTTCAAAGATTTAAAACTAATGTTAATACAATTATGGTAAAACAGGTTACATATAGGTCAATTCAATATTCAACACATGGCCAATTTTACTTAATTATGAGGTAGATTTTATACAATCTTAAAATATCCTTTCAAAAAGTTAAATTTTAAAATCAGAAATTATTATTCCTACGATACTCTTACTAAACTTACAATATAAGCATTACATGAACTATAATCCTATATGGAAATGAAATTTACATCATAAACGTGATCACAATTAACCTTAAGGTATACATTCTCACCATTAATATTACATACTCGTACATTTAACACATTATTATTATCTTATTAATAAAATTTTTAAAGAATTACCCGCTTTTTATTTCCTACCTGACCCAGTAGGTCTTTTTATATTCTTTAAAGGAACATTTGTGCTCCGTGTTTTAATTTTGATAGGTATAACATTCCTTTGGTTGCTTCCTATTACCATAGCCTGTTCAAACCTAGGCGAATCCTTCGGTTTTCTTTTGTTAACTAATTTTGTATACACTGTATCCCCTATACCGAAGTGGCTCGTGGAGGCTTGGCTATTTAATTTATCAATTTTATGTTCTTTGTTCTTTGCCATTTTATCAGTGAGATATTTATATAAGACTGATGTCCTTTTCTTATGGTCTCGAATTAACTTTTGCATGTAATTATGTTCATAATTGATATCGAAAACATTTGTATTATCCGTATGCCCAAATACTACTTCAAATGGGGTTAATCCAGTCACTGAGTGAATGGTGTTGTTATACGCTAAGATGGCATAAGTCATTGTGTCGGTCACGTCGGTCGGCTTTTTCTCGTATTTTGCCAATCTATAAATTTCAATTAGGGTACTGTGAAACCTTTCAATCAATCCCATAGAATTTGGATTGTTGGTCGTACCAATATGTAGTTCAATCTTATGCAAGATTAACAAATCTTTCATGAGAGCATTATTGAACTCTGAACCAGGATCACAGCTAATTTTGCTTGGGATTCCGTATAATGAAAAATATTTCATTAATGCTTTAACCACTTCGATGGTTGATCGATTAGTAATGGGAAGTGCTTGCCCTAGTTTACTGAACGCATCGATAATAGTAAGATAAGTTATCCCTTCGATTGAAAACAGATCTATGAAAAGTTCCTCAAAGGGTTTACTTTGAGTTTGGGTTAGTTGCATTTCCGGTTTAAGCGGTTTACGATCATATTTCATTCTTTTACATAGTTCGCATGAATTTATAATGGCTGCCACGGTTTCTTTCATACCAGGCCAATAATAATTGCGTTTTAGACGGTTAAGCGTTTCATTTATTCCCCTATGACAAGTTTTACCTTCGTGGATTTTCAGCACTATTTCTTTCTGTTCTACTTCCGAATCTAATATTGTAATTCGTCTGGTACATTCAATTACCTTTAAACTTTCCATATCGAAATTTTCTACCATTACGTTTATAAAGGGTTGTCTTAAAGTTTTAGAATTAAAATAGATGAAGTTGCTCTTTACGGGATCTAAATGGTTAATTAAAAATGATTTAATTAGTGATTCGTCTGAAGGTATAAAAATATCTAATATTTTTTTATTATTGCGGGACTTATCATTAATTTTAATTTCGTTTTTGTACCATTGGTTTATGATAATCTGACGAGGTTTAATATCGATGGGCTCGTTTAACACGGGTATTATAGAATCATCTAGGTTTTCATCCTCTGAAATTATAGAGTCTTCTGCATCTGAATTAACTACGGAGATAGTTCTTTCTGATTCGTTATCAGAATCATAATTAATCTGTGCATCTGTAATTGTTAACATATTTAAAGGAATTCTAGAAAGAGCATCCGCAATTGTGTTCTGCTTACCACTCCTATATGATATCTCAAAATCATATTCTTGAAGTCTAAGACGCCAGCGTGTTAATTTTGAGTTGGGTTCTTTTAGAGAGTACAACCATGCTAAGGGTCTGTGGTCGGTATACACATAAAATTTTTGACCATACAGGTAAGGTCTAAAATATCTTACTGCCCATATAACTGCTAATAATTCCTTTTCAATTGTACTATATTTGGATTCAGCTGTATTTAAGGTTCTACTGGCATATGCTATTGGTTTATCTTTTCCTATGTTACCTTGTGAGAGTACCGCACCTAACGCTACGTTAGAAGCGTCCGTTGTTAAGATGAAGGGTTTGGAAAAGTCGGGATGCTGTAGAAGGGGTGCATTTATTAATAATTCTTTACATAACTCAAAGGCTTTGATGTACTCATCGTTAATTATTATTTTAGAATCCTTTTTTAACGCGTTTGTAAGAGGTTTGGTTATTTTGGCGAAGTCTTTAATAAATCTTCTATAGTAGCCAATTAAACCTAAGAATGATCTTATTTGTTTAACCGTTTTAGGCAGGGGGTAATCTTCTATAACTTTAATTTTGTCATTATTTGGTTTGAGACCTTCTTCTGTAATCATATGTCCTAAGTAGAGAACTTCTTTCTTTAAAAAGTCTGACTTGTCAAGTTGTACTTTTAATTGGGCGGATCTTAATGTTTCAAATACCTTTTGCAATGCTACAAAATGGCTTTCGAGGGTTTGAGAGTAAACTATGATATCGTCTAAGTAAGTGAGGCAATAGCCTTTTAAATCTTTTAGCACATTATCCATTGTTCTTTGAAAGGTGGCAGGGGCTGTTTTTAACCCGAAGGGCATTCTAAGAAATTCATAATGACCTTCATTGGTAGTAAAAGCTGTCTTAGGTCTGTCTTCTTCCGCTATTTCTATTTGATGGTAACCACTAGCTAAGTCTAATGTACTGAAGTACTTGGCCTTACCCAGTTTGTCAAATAAGTCCGTGATGTTTGGGATAGGGTATTTGTCATCGATAGTTTTGTCGTTCAATTTACGATAATCAATTACCATCCGGAACTTCTGTTCACCTGAGGCATCTAAATTTTTCGGTACGAGATGAACGGGGAAACTCCATGGTGAGTAACTTGGCTGGATAATATTATCTAATAATAACCTTTTAACCTGATTTTTAATTTCTTCAATTTGCGAAGGGGATTGTCGATACTGCTTAATATAGATAGGGATCTCATCCTTAGTTCGAATATGATGTTTAACGTTATTTGTAAATGTTAATGGGATTCCCTCACAGTAAAATATATCACGATAATCGTAACATATGTTTCGTATTTCTTTGTGTTCGCGTTCACTTTCAAGATGATCTAACCTCAACTTCCTTAAATTTTCAGTAAGTAAGTCTTCTTTAAAACGAAAGTAGAATATTTTATTTTTATTAAAATGAATTGGGATTTGCATAAACGGAGTTATTAATATTTCCTTATCCAAATTTATGTTTGCCTTGACCTCTTTAAGTAAATCAATTCCTATTAATCCGTCGTAAAACTCATCTACATCATAAACATAAAATTTATGATACGTAGTTTGTCGGCCAAAAGTTTTATAAATAGGGATTAAAACTGCCTCGTTATGGTTACTCGCGGCATGTGTACTAATGACGCTAAACGGCTCGTAAAATTTTGAGTTGTTGAAATATTTCTCAACAATTCTATTACTGATGAATGATTTAGCGCTCCCGGTGTCTATAAGGAATTTTGCTCCCGTTTCCGATAATATTTTATACGGTAAAAAGTTATGCTGATAATTTATATTTCTTTTGGCGGTGAAGAGGCGCTCTCCTGAAAATTCGGGTTATTCATAATAGTTGGTGCGTCGCTCGACGTGTTTAACTCGCCTTCCGCATGATTATGGTAATAATTATTTCTTTCTATGCCGTATCTGTTATTTTCCCTTTCATTAGAACTACGAGCTGAACTAAGCATTGTCAGCGAGGAACTGCCTGACGTTAATGGTGGGCGATACTGCGGTCGCGGTACTTGAGGATATGATGACGATGGATGAGCAGGAGTATTTGGGTTATTCCTATTGGGAATATTAGAATTGTCTCGCCTTGGTACAAATGTGTTACGCGGGGATTGTGGGGCATTATTCTTATTTTTCCGTTGCTTAAGATAATCTTTCCAGAATTTGTGATTAAAATACGGTCCTGAAATTGGTTGTGACTGAGGAGATAATGATCTGTCAGAAGTACTACCTGAATTTACATGGGGCCTTTGTGAGATTTGTTTATTTGTAACAAATGTATTTCTCAGTCTATACTGTAACTGGAAATTTTCCTCTTCTATTACAATTTGAAGGGCTTGCTCTAGGGACGTGGGGTTTTTCAATCGAACGATGCGAATATAGTCGCGCGGTAAGTTGTAAAGAAAGACATTTAAAGCCGTATTATTATATATAATAATTTTACTGTTGCGTAAGGCCACGTTATCTGTGCTAAATTTGGAAAATAAATTATTGCGTACAGTTTGGATTCTGTTACAAAAGTCAATGAATGACTCATGTGGTTTAATCTTTAAACTTTCTAGCTCGATCGCTACACATTCTTCTGATTTTTGGTCCCCGAAATGTTGTATTAGGATATTTTTTAACTGGGGCCAGTCATTAAATATAAAGTCCATCCCACTGACCAAAGCGGCTGCTTTGCCCGTGAGCTTGCTTGTAATTATTTGCAATAAAAATTCTAGATCTGATCTGCCCTCATAAATGCTCAACACGTACTCGCATTTTTTTATGAAGAAGTTTAATACTCTTGTATCCCCATCATATTGTGGAATAAGTTTTATTATCTCCCTAAGAAAGTCTGTCGAGTCACATGTATGGTGTTCGGGTTTTTCCCGTTGTTGAGTAGGCGGAATATTAGGAATAACCTTTTCCTGAGACGAAGACGGGTGGTCTTGCTGCGCATGACCGTCTGAGCTAGATGCACCGTGTTGCAATTGTGCGAGGGTTTCTGCCACGGCATTAACTACATTATCGGTTGTAATACCTGAGTGACTCGCAGCATCCGTTGCTTGCCGAATTATACTATTTGCTACATTTTCCGCGGTTATGCCTGCATGACTTGCTGTGTCCGTAATTTGGCGAATTAAATTGCTAGCATTCCCTTGGGAAATCCCTGCATTATCAAGAGCTTCAGCGGTTTGGCGGAGTAAATTCATTTTTTTTTTTTGTAGTTAGATCTCTAAACCCTTTTGAATTAGTTATATCGAAAGTAATGTAATAAGAAGCGGAATGTTATTATTACTCGCAAAGGTCGGGTAAAACTTTTTACAAGTAGTATCAAGTATTCTTATACTTAAATTATCGTGCACACACAAAAAGAACAAAAAGAGGATTTCCCCAATTCGCAATAAAATTAAATACAAATACTTCGCGATACAATTCGCGGCGCAGTTAACATCTGCTAAGTATACACTTGTAATAATATATTAATCGCGCACAACACTTAATATGACTCGCGACACACTTTTATTTGTAGGGCCCTTATATTATTGACGTCGCACTTATAGCTTTCTCTAGCTTTTTCTATGCACTTCTTATTTCTTCTTATTTTCTAGGTTAGCTCTGGCTAGACTAGACGCTGGTGTTCAGCCGCCTAGGTTTTTTAAGGAAGGATAACCCTTTTGAGTCTATGGATCCTCCCGATCCGTTCCGATCCGAAGTAAGACGTAAGGAGTCTGACTCCTTACCTGATGTCCACTTGTCAGCTTACAGACGAGATGTAACCCTTTAAACCGTTGAGAATCAGCACTAGTCTTAGAAAAGACACGACGTAGAAATATGAACGATCTTACTTGATGTCCGGTTCTTCCTTGTCGCTGCTGATCCTACCGGCTGCGCCAGAAATGTGTCGTGGAGAGGGCCGGGTTGCTCGCTCCAGGCTCGTTTCTTATTTATAATGTGGTACTGCGACGCTGCAGACGTACGACAGCGGGATCTCGTTGTTTCTTGGACTTTAATACGCGGACTGCACTATCAGTGAAAACCTTACTTCGTGAGTGAACTTTAATAAAAGAATACTTGGGTTAGTAGACGTTTATTTCCGGAAAGGGTTAGTACGTTACACTACTGATCGGAATCGAATGACCTGAGGAGTCTTGGTTCGGCTTTATATAGGCCGAGGGTCCTTCCAGAAGTCACCAAGGAAATCGGTCTTCCGGCACGTACGGCCATAAAATTGATTGGCGAACTTCTTCATGGTACATTAGCATCACAAAGGAGCAACTCCATAAAGATTAGGATTAGTTGGTGGACTTCTGGGGCAACATTGTAGTTGCCATTAAAATGTCGTAAAAATCATGTACTTTTCGCAGATTTATCGTCTTCCGCGATATGGTTTACCTTGAAGTTTATTACTTAAAAATTTAACTAGACAGAACCGTGGTTTTGTCTGCGAATTTAATAAAAATTATATATAAAAGACCTGAAGGGTCTGACATATATAACTAGGTCGACTAGGTCCAATACCTCCAATACGTCCTGTATTGGAAACGTCCTTTATAGGAAACGCCACTTTATAGGGGCGAGTATTATATTATGGTTATGGTAGTGGAGTCAAAAATTCTAGAGTAGTAGTAGTGAGTAAAGGTAAGTAATGCCTGAGACAGGAAAACTTAACACATCTTGCCTCTTTTACTTTTATGCATCAGAAGGAATTTCATGCCATTGGTTTTTATCGTTATATATCGTTAGATAGCAGGGAGCAAGTCCTATCGACCAGATAGCCGTGTAAACGCTTATAATATATTCATAAAAAACAGTGTTAACATCAACAATAAGTGTAACAAAACAAGCCATTTATTTCAAACCACAGAAATTATTTATCAACAATTGGATGCATCCAATCAACTATACTAGTAATCGTCATTCAGAAGACAATAATGACGTCATGGTTGACGCTGTATCTAGACTATAGTTCAATGTGGTTCAATAGAACGGCTCTCATCGCCGGATTACCGTTGCAAATGATATTTGATTAGCCAGCTTATATCATTTGAAAGCAGAATTCAATCGCTCATTTGTTTCCGTCGACCTCATTTGTTCGACAGAATGAATCCAGTGACAGGAGCTAAATTATTTCGCTAAAATTGTTCACGAATATGCTAATATTAAGCAATCGAATTATTATTTTGTTAGCAACATTGACTGGGTTAAATTATTGCACGGATTATTTTCTTTTGTGAATGATCAAATTATTATGGGTAGGTACTTCTGTATGGACTGTGATAACCAGCCAGGTAGACAAAATCTTTACTCTCTTGTTAAACTATTTATATCTATACATATTAATAAAATTGAAGAGTTTGTCTGTGATTTCGAGATAAATGATTTTTTCAAGCTGCAAATCGTTACTTGCACGATACCAACACCGAAAAATGAGTTATTAAAATTTTTGTCTGTCTGTCTGTTTGTTTGTCTCCGCTAATCTCCGAAACCACTGAACGAATTGTAACAACACTTTTACTAGGATATTGCAAAGTGTTCAACTTAACAACTAAGCAATTGTTTAGGGTTCCATACTAAAGGGTTCCTTAGGGATAGTTTGTATGGAAAAATAAAAAAATTTCAGCCGATTTGTTTTAAACTTTTAAAAACGTATTCTCCGTACAAAAAGAGTTATACATGCATTTCTTAGATTTTACTTATATTGCATGGAAAGGCCATAAAATGCATTTAAAGGTTATTTTTTTCATTAATTAAAATCCCTATTACTGAGTGGATATCTATTTTTGTATTTTGTTTTTAAGAGCATATTGTTTGCGTATCTATGAACTACAATATAATTTCAGCATTTTATAAATTTCATCTGGGAAGTGGTAGAAAAACGCAAATTAAGTCTGTATGAGTAACCGATATCCAATAAATAATCGATTACTATCTTGGCAACTAGATGGCTCTGTATGTGTTGATTCACGCCAACGCCTTTAATACATACACCTTTAATATATAATATAATTAGTATGTCTGTCTGTGATTTCGAAATAACAGCATTTTTCATGTTATAAATCGTTACTAGCACGATATCAAAACCGAAAAATCAGTTTTTAATTTTTGTTTGTCTGTTTGTTTGTCTTCATTAATCTCTGAAGCTACTGAACGGATTTCAACAGGACTTTACTACAATATCGAGTCTTCAACTTAAATTATAGGCAATTTTTTAGTGTTCCATAACAAAGCCACAATTAAACATACAAAAACCTTTTATTTACACAAATTGAGGCATAGGTACAAACATTTCTTAGTTTTTTTTTATATTTTGCAAGGTGGAGCCAAAGCGTGGCACTGGAGTACTTATTTTTTACAAATTTATAATAATTCAAATACACATAAATATAATTGAAGTGTATGTCTGTTATTTCGAAATAAATGATTTTTTAAGTTGTAAATCGATACTTGCACGATACCAAAACCGAAAAACGAGTTTTTAATTTGTTTTAAACTTACAAAAACCGTTTCTTCACACAAAATAAGGCATACATACATTGCTTAGTTTATTTATATTTCGCAAGATGGAGCTAGAATATGGCACTGAAGTATTTTTTACTAAATATCTATATTTATATTCACTTTTTTAAATCATTAATTGCGTATTTATGACCTCCAACGTAAATTTAGCATTTTTTTATATTTCACTCTGGAAGGGGTTGAAAATCGTAATTTAGTGTTGCACAAATAGTAGACATTGAACAAATTGAATAATTGATAATAAAATACATAACTCCACTAAACAAAACGTATTGCGGCGTGTTAAATCAAGCTTAGGATTGTTCTTTGAAATAACTAAGTGTTCCGTAATTTTTAGATTTCCGTAGTAGTGATGTTGTAGTTCTGTTATAATGCAGTCCTGAGGAACATCGTGTTGAGGGTGCAGAGTGCTGAATTTTCTCATTTTCTGTGAAGCAGTATCTTCCCTTTGCCGAATTATTGATTTGCCGAAACTACAATGTAATGAATGCGAAAATGTGTTGCACCTTTATTACCATTAAGTATCACATAACTCATCGAATTAACCTTAACTCTCTCTCATTGCTGAACCAATCTTGATGTGTTTTGGTATAGACATAGATTGTACCTTGGAGAACGATATAATTAAGACTACTTCTTTTTTTAAAGTCTGGGTACCTAACGTGAAATACTGATGGATCAGCAAACGTCATCGTACAATTTATTTATTCAATGTTATTTAAGTACTAAGGGAAATGGGAAGGGTAGCTATAGTAGGAAACACAAAATTTAGAAAATACTATGATGAAATAATAATAATAAGTAAAAGCAACCAGCTCAGTGTGCGCTAGGGTTGTTGAACCTAACTTAACTATTTAGTAAAACCTAACACTTTACTTTGCCGTTGAAAAACTGTTGTCCCCATATATGGGTCCCGAACAAATTACCAAGTTCTGCAAATAGGTTTTTTTTGTGATACTTACAAATTCACATTTTTAAAATTTTTTATTCAACCTATTTTTTACCTAAGACATAATTATCTTCTGGCCGAATGTTTTTTGATTGCGTTGACGATACAGAATATTATATGTTTTCACAGCTCCTAGGGATTGCAGACCTGAGTGTTGGATTAATTTTAATTTGTTACCTTCACGCGTTCCTGAGAAAAAAGGTCTTGAAATACAAACAGACAGACGGGCAATGGAGTAATAAGTGATCTTAAGGGAACCGTATTTTTTCTTTTGAGGTAATGAACCCTAAAAATATCGAATCGTTATTTCGAGTATTGACCTTTCATAGTAACTTGGTTCTAATGAGCGATCACGCTGCTTTAAGAGTATGTTATGTAAGTTAACTAAAGCACCTAAGATTTTTTCCGAAGCGAAGCGAGGGCAATTGCTAGTATAATATAAAAATTACGGAATTAACACCATTTACAAACGAATTGAAAAATTTCCTCAAAACCAAATGTTCTTATGAATTAGACGAGTTCTTCGGAGTGATCTAGTACCTAATTACCAAAACAAGAAAGCAAAAGGGTGCCTGATTTCATTTCATGACGTGTTTCCATAACCGATTTACTGTATTGTTTTCCTATTAATAATACTATACATACTATAATTTGACTTTGTTTGACATTAACATTGCTTCACATTATATATTAATAATTAATAATTTAAATTGATATTATTTGACACTGCATAATTATTAATAATTTAGATATTACATACTTGAAATTTTATATTAATAATTAGACTAAAATGTATTTTTGACATTGCATATAAATAATCAAATTAATATTGTATGACATTGTATAATTAGAAGCAAATTAATTGTTTAAAATTATCCACTCACTTCAATTGCAATCCCAATTCATTGGGCTCATGTATGCTTAATTATTTGTGACATCTGTAAATATGTAATACATGCTTGAAAGCAATAAATAATTAATACAAATACAAATACAAATTAAATATGAAAACTTCGTTTTGCTGCGAAAAAAGGATAATGTTAGGGTAGATATGTGAATTGATATATTTATTTATGTACATTTAACCAAAAAATATTAATACTTCTATCAGAACTAAGAAATTCAAGAAATGACAAATATCAGTAGTATAGCAAAAATCCAAACACAGACTAGTAAAAAATCTGGTAAAATTGTGATAATGATAACACACACACTATGAAGGCACTTATTACCGATGAGAAATTCAACAGCATTTTTCACATTTATGTAGTTCTGAGTAGAATGCAAATTACTGCATAGCAAAATGAATAAAACATACTGTTAATGGATAAGACTCGACTTGTAGGTAATGCAGAAATAATAACCAAATTTGTATTTTCAGTAGGTACTAAGAAACTAGTAGTAGGTACGAATTTAATCTTTGTAAAAGGAGTACTGGTCCCTCCCCGACCAGGTGAACTGATTACCTACGAAAACAGCAGGAAGCTGATTGATCGGAGTGCCTTAAATAAGGGGTGGACTATGTCCAGAATTTAATTTTAAAATGATATAGATAGATAGATAGGTACAAATTTTACTTAAGTTTCTCATTAACATTAGAATCTACGGAATTTCCTGTCCCGATGTACGTATGGAAGCAAATCTTACAACCTTAATTTGTTCCTTTCCTGGTGCTTGATTGAGCTGAAATTATTTATAAATATATATTTATATCGAATATGATTTTTTTTTACATAAAATTTAATGATAATGAGTCTCCTTAGGAACTCTGAAATGGAATGATGCTACCTTGTTTAGGCTCTCCTAATTTGTCGTGAGAAGTATTCTGATTTTGAGTGATAAAATTTGGGATGAATATATCTGGTAAATTTCAACAGCAATTTAGCTTGCCAAATTATTTTATTTGAAAAAATTATTCATCATGACCCCTACGTTTAGATTCTCTATTAAGAAAACCAGCACTGTTTTTGTATAAATCTAGTAAAATTTTACTCTTTACTTAATTTTGTGTGCGTTCGTGTTGAGGGCTTAATTTACTACCTAAATATATCTA
The DNA here is from genome assembly GCA_963932265.1 of Thymelicus lineola. Classification (NCBI taxonomy): domain Eukaryota; kingdom Metazoa; phylum Arthropoda; class Insecta; order Lepidoptera; family Hesperiidae; genus Thymelicus; species Thymelicus lineola. The sequence continues at coordinate 8,010,494 of OZ010692.1, forward strand.
TATTTTTTGTTCATAAAATATTTCAGTAATGGATTCTATTAGGTATTTTTTCTGTTTAATGTAAATAAGGGCCCAATTTGAAACACTCCTCACATTAAAACATGATAGAAGCACCTCTTTGTTCAGTTAAAAGTCCTCGTAGCGTTACAATGTGACGTAAGTGGTGTAAGTATATTTACACTACAAAGGTGCCGTGCCGTCAGAATTCTATTAAGAGAGGCTCAAGATGTTTGCCTCCTGGGCTTTGTTTATGTAACATTCTTCCTTATTGTGTGAACCTTTAGCCTGTAACCAACGTAAAGTATGACACTGTATTCGCAATTTTATGCCAGCCTACTTTTATTACCAGCAGTAACCTGAAGTTATGCTTTTCACCTGCGACCGTTATGAAGCACCTAAGTATTTAGCTGGCTGGAACAAATCTTCCTAAGTTTCAGGCATAGAAAATATGAGCAGTGATGTTATTTGGAAACAGCGACTAAGAAACAGCTGCCACTATGTCTGTTAGGCTTATATAAGATCTAAAACTTTAACTGAGACAAAAAAAATCTCACAATTGGCCACCGTGGATTTTGGTCATCGCTACAATTAATTCTGATTGCCAAGTTACGACAAACTTTGTTATTTTTTAATGTATGATCACGCAGAAATCGGCACAGGGTGGTCCAATTTTGATGATTTTTTTAATGGATGGGGTGGGGAATGTCTTGAAGTTGGTCCTATTTGTTTGAAAATTTTATTCCTACCCTAAAGTTACGAAAATAGGAAAAGGTAAGAAAATGACATATGTCGACGCATATGTCATCCGCATATGATTTCTAGGGCTCTTATATGACTTCATACGAACGCGATGCGTCCGGCGCGGACGATGCTGATATTTACGTCTTGTACGGGTAATCGTTTTATTTTTAGCCAACTTCAAAAAAAGGAGGAGGTTCTCAATTCGACTGTATTTTTTTTTATGTTTGTTACCTCAGAACTTTGGACTGGGTGAACCGATTTGGATGATTCTTTTTTTAATCGAAAGCTGGTGCTTATTTTGTGGTTCCACATAAATTTGAACGAGATCTGACAATGGCACCCATGTCAAAATCATATAAGTCTTAAATTTGCATTAAGTATGTGCGCGATAAATGGACGAATAACTCAATATCGCGCCAACCGATTTAAATGATTCTTTTTTTAATCGAAAGCTGGTGCTTGTTGTGTGGTCCCACATAAATTTGAACGAGATTTGACAATGGCACCTATGTCAAAATCATATAAGTCTTAAATTTGCATTAAGTATGTGCGTGATAAATGGACGAATAACTCAATATCGCACCAACCGATTTCAAAGATTCTTTTTTTAATCGAAAGCTGGTACTTGTCGTGTAGTCCCACATAAATTTGAGCGAGATCTGACAATGGTATCCATGTCAAAAGTACAATGTACTTCATTTGAAGTCGGTTACTTTTTTGTTAAAATGTTAGATTATATTACTAACCACAGATATTATATTACTTAGTATTTTTTGTTTAATGTTTTTGGCTTTGAACAGTAAATAAACACGGAATATTTAAATATTTATAAAGCTTTTAGAAGTTAGCTTGTACTTGTATTTCGCAAAGTAGCCCTTTCTCAGAGAATGTAGCAAGGTACCTCTACGGTACGACACGACTTTGTCAGCTAGAAGTTACGGTAGCTTAGACGCAAAGTTGCCACAAAGTTGATCACTTTGGGACCGAATTCAAGTTCCTCTGTGACTTCTGGGTGGTTTCAGTAACTATTCTCTGTAAGACACTCCTGTGGAGGTATCAAATTGTGTTCCGGTAACTTGAGACTTGTTTTATTTATAAGCAAAGTTAATCGTAGTTATTCTCTGAAATCTATTGACATTCGTGTTTAAAGATCATTATGTTGTGTGTAAATTGATAAATAAGATACAGAAATTTTGAAAGGAATCTCCTTCACAGTAGGCTGGTATATATTTTTTAATTCCTTTTAATAATATTATATAATTCCTCAAATCAATCAAAACAGGAACAGGGAACTCTAATCAATAATAAAAGAAACACACTATCACAGCAGGGTTTACTATCAACATGAAAAAAATAATTTATACCAGGATATCTATTATATATATAAAAGAGAAGATTGTTTTTTGGTATTTCATTTTTTAGCCAACACTGCACATTACAGACGCATAGTGTTTATATGTCGCAATAGGTCCAAGGCTCCCATCGTGAATAGGGGTGGTTGCGAGTTGATACCTATTAGGGTGTAGAAGATACGGGGTTGAAACGTGTTGAAGCGCCTACTTTTTCGTGGGAGCAATGTTTTGTAGAGCCGCGCATTGCTGGTACATAACTAGGAAGCTATCCACGCAAAATTATTTGTTATCTGTCGACTGTCGCTTGAATGCATTCATCCTCTCTGTACTTTTTTTACAATAATAAAATGTGTGCTCTCGAAAAAGTTTTAATTATTCGCTGCAACAACCAGTTATTCCTCTAAAGAATTAACAGCGTGTGATTTCTAGAAATGTGTGATTATCATTAATATAAAAACATTTTAACTGTTCTAGATTTTAGAATGACCTAGAAATTTCTTAAATGATCTAGATTGTATGCCAATTTTCTGATTAATATAAAATGTTCTAGAAATTCCGCCAATAATCTAGAAAACTCCAAAAGTAGGTAATGGAACTTATTACGCATTTTCGTCATTTTTTAAGTTAAAAACATGAACATTTATATATTAGGTCCAGATTAGAAACAAAATTTGGAAGTATTAAGTTTTTTTGGAATTTCATCCCTTAAAGTTTTGAAGTTAAGAGGTCTTTTTAAAGTGAAATTTTTATTACATCGTCTCGAACTTTTTGGTATGTGTGTCGCATGTCGCGTGACGGTCGGTTCTTAACTTATCGGTTCTAGGTAACGAAAGTACTTAGGATGACCTAGCTTTCAACATATCTGATTGAGTACGGGTGCTACTACATGATACATTCTGAAGGTCTGATGATGACCAGGTATGTACTTATCGGTTCTCAGTAACGGAAGTACTTAGGATGACCTAGCTTTCAACATTTATCTGATTGAGTACGGGTGCTACTACATGATACATTCTGAAGGTCTGATGATGACCAGGTATATACTTATCGGTTCTCAGTAACGGAAGTACTTAGGATGACCTAGCTTTCAACATTTATCTGATTGAGTACGGGTGCTACTACATGATACATTCTGAAGGTCTGATGATGACCAGGTATGTACTTATCGGTTCTCAGTAACGGAAGTACTTAGGATGACCTAGCTTTCAACATTTATCTGATTGAGTACGGGTGCTACTACATGATACATTCTGAAGGTCTGATGATGACCAGGTATATACTTATCGGTTCTCAGTAACGGAAGTACTTAGGATGACCTAGATTTCAACATTTATCTGATTGAGTACGGGTGCTACTACATGATACATTCTGAAGGTCTGATGATGACCAGGTATGTACTTATCGGTTCTCAGTAACGGAAGTACTTAGGATGACCTAGCTTTCAACATTTATCTGATTGAGTACGGGTGCTACTACATGATACATTCTGAAGGTCTGATGATGACCAGGTATATACTTATCGGTTCTCAGTAACGGAAGTACTTAGGATGACCTAGCTTTCAACATTTATCTGATTGAGTACGGGTGCTACTACATGATACATTCTGAAGGTCTGATGATGACCAGGTATATACTTATCGGTTCTCAGTAACGAAAGTACTTAGGATGACCTAGCTTTCAACATTTATCTGATTGAGTACGGGTGCCACTACATGATACATTCTGAAGGTCTGATGATGACCAGGTATATACTTATCGGTTCTCAGTAACGGAAGTACTTAGGATGACCTAGCTTTCAACATTTATCTGATTGAGTACGGGTGCTACTACATGATACATTCTGAAGGTCTGATGATGCCCAGGTATATACTTATGTTGCTATTTCTTGCTTTTGATAAACAACGACACAGTTAATTAGTCCGAAAAACTGATCAACGAGGATGATGCCATTTTAATACCCTAAATCGAATATTTATCCAAAAATTTTTAGTTAAATGTCTACAATACGAAAAAAAGTTTCACTTATACCGTGGTTTCATAAAACCACACAATCTTTTTTTTGTGTAAGCTAAAAAATTATAGTAATTTATAGCTTTCACAAAAAAAAGAAACGTATACTTATGTACGCGCTTGAGAAGTTATACTTCTTTGGCATCATTAAATAAATATTTAACACTAGCTGTCTTGGCGAACTTCGTATCGCCTAATAATCAGTGAATGTACTTTGTTGGTACTTTTAACTTATAGTTTTAGGTTTAGGTTTTTTAGGGGAGCGGAGTGGGAGGGGAGGGGAGACTGAGGGGAGGGGGAGCGTGAGGGGTAGGGGAGGGGATGGGAGCGGAGAGGAGGGGGAGGGGGAGGGTGAAGGTAAAGGGGAGGGGAGGGGAGGAGCGGAGGGAAGGGATAGCGTGAGGGGGGGAGGGCTAATGGAGGGGAGGGGGAGGGGGAGGGCTAACGGAGGGGTGGGAGGGGGAGAGGAGTGGAAGGGATGGGGGAGGGGAGTGGAGGAGAGGGGAAGGGAAGGGGAGGGGGAGGGAGAGGGACCGGGAGCGGGAGAGGGGGAGGGCACTTTAATAACGTGTTAGAGCACCAACAAAATTTTGTTTTAATTTGTTTGTCTGTCTATCTGTTTCTCTGATATCGGCATCACATGAAAACCTTTAAACTGATTTCGACGGAAATTAGTTAAGTTGTTCCTTATACTTTGGGTCATATTTTGGAAACAAGATGAAACTTTGTATGGAAAATTATTAATTAATATTTAATTATTATTTAATGAATATTTCCTTTAAATTTGCAGAAAACGTTCCTCCTTTAATTGAAGGAAATCATTTTTCGAGTTTTTTGAAATTTTTCATGAAAAAGAAAAAACAAATTATTGTTGTATTTTTATATTAATGTTGTATTTTTTCAAAACCCGCTCCCGCCCGTAGGAATGATTTGTTATTGTATCGTAGGTTTCAGTATATAAATTCCTAAATATAAGTAGTTCAATATATATAAATTAACCTGTTTTTAAATTTTCTTCTGTAAGGGGTACAAATATGATTAGCATAATTTTCGCGTGCGAAGCTGCGGGCAACACAACTAGTAATAAATATAAAGTTATTCAGAGCGCTCTTTGTTGAAAGACTCGGGTATGTTTCTTGTAGGTACATCCGCATTAAATCGCTCAACAGAAAGATAGTGAGGGCTCTAATACTGCAGCCAGCCAACAATGGCATGAAAAATGGTTGCGAGCGGAGACACGGGAGGGATAAAGGTGCCTCTTATCTGTTGGAGATTCCGCATTCTAAACGTTATTTGGAGGGGTTGGGAAAGTGATATGGGTTTTACATTATTTAACAATACCGATTTGAACATCATGACGGGTACTCGAAATGATAAAGAAATAAGATATTTTTTTCTATTCGTGAATTGAATGGTCTTTTTTTTATAGATTTTATTTATTGTTATAAGCAGGTCAAAGCAGATCAAAACTTACAGGTTTGATCGTGACCATCTAATTTATCGAAAATGTTTACCACAAAATAGAGCATAACTTGAATTTTTAATTTGTTGACTTCCACGTTTTTTGTCAGTAAATTATAACTAATGGTGTATAACGCAATCGTGTTTTCTACGTACCTGCAAACCTTATTTATATATGTCGTTTTAACTACGAATATTTGTATGCTTACAACAAACAATAAATTAACTATCTTACTTCATTATTTTTACAAATAATAGACAGATCTTTTGTCATGTAGGTACACGGAATTCTAGCAAGAAGCGAAGTTTCCTTTACAATCAGCAGTTTCTACGGAAACGCAGGGAGGTGCTGATTCATCGATGTGTCTATTAACGCTCGTGGGTCCATATTTTGGCCTTAGGGGAGTAATTCCTTTGTATTTTATCTTATTGAAAATTCAGTAATAATAATCAATGCGTTAATATCTATCTTTCCCCGTGATGCTGTAGCCCGTAAAGGTCGCTAGGGCCAACAGCAACTGTTCATTCGCTGGGTTTATTTGCTCTGATTTATCGTTAAATGAATGGGTAGGACCGATTGTAGTGTTCGGGGGATCAATAATACACACGCTTTACTCTGTAATAGGTGAGGAATGAATCCGCATAGCGCACATCCGCACTCACTCACAGCTAGCCACAGACTGCCCGATATGCATAGACACTACATCCCTTCTTTATTGTATAAAATTCAATTATTTTCATTGGTTTGGTTTACAAACACTTTTTGTAAGTCATGCAAGCTACGCCAATGCTTCAACAAGGCCCTACTGTGAGAAGGTCCCGGGAGAAGAAGCAGCAAGAAACTACCGGTGTACCTACGCGGCCTGCCGAAGGCCCTTGAAGGTACTCTGGGTCGGGATACGCGTTTTAAGGAAAGAATATTCCCGCCGATATGTTGAAATGTGTGGTTCGGGAACAGTCGAAGCCAAATACAAGTGGGGTTTCCGTACCTTGATATTGGTCTTCCAGGAGACGCCTCTCCACTTCAGCCTTGTAGCACTCGAAGGTAGTTTTTCAACGTGCAGGTTACGCTGGCGCCGGTACACCACTCACAATGCTTGTTGGAATCACAACTATTACACTTTAATTATGCTCCCACGGGATCCCGTATATTAAGGTTGGAAGGAAGTTCAGGGAGGCACTGATAATATGACGTATTTTAGATTAGTTTAACGTTTTCAAGTATAGACGAATATGTTTCTTAGCCGCGCGCCGCCATCATTCCTTTCTCAATCGCGTGAGGTTCTTCGTGGTCCACCATTGGTCGGCTGGTCGGTCGTTGTCGGGTCGACCGAGTCTTGGTATTGGCTAATCCGCGAACCACGATTAATCGGCGGGAGATTTGAATTTGGAATAAGTTATAATTTGCGAATAGCGAACATACCGCCCACCAAAATACCGCTGGTATTTTCCGGATTTGAAACAGATTTACTTGAATAGGTAAATATGATAAGATTGAATACAATACGATACGATATAGATACGATACCCGATCCCGGGTTTCGGCACCAAAAAGGATGTACCTACGCGGCCCGCCGAAGGCCCTTGAAGGTACTCTGGGTCGGGATACGCGTTTCAAATAAAGAATATTCCCGCCGATATATTGAAATGTGTGGCTCGGGAACAGTCGAAGCCAAATACAAGTGGGGTTTCCGTACCTTGATATTGGTCTTCCAGGAGACGCCTCTCCACTTCAGCCTTGTAGCACTCGAAGGTAGTTTTTCAACGTGCAAGTTACGCTGGCGCCGGTGTGCACACCACTCACAATGCTTGTTGGAATCACAACTATTACACTTTAATTATGCTCCCACGGGATCCCGTATAATAAGGTTGGAAGGAAGTTCAGGGAGGCACTGATAATATGACGTATTTTAGATTAGTTTAACGTTTTCCGGTATAGACGAATATGTTTCTTAGCCGCGCGCCGCCATCATTCCTTTCTCTCAATCGCGTGAGGTTCTTCGTGGTCCACCATTGGTCGGCTGTTCGGTCGTTGTCGGGTCGACCGAGTCATGGTATTGGCTAATGCGCGAACCACGTTCAATCGGCGGGAGATTTGAATTTGGAATAAGTTATAATTTGCGAATAGCGAACATACCGCCCACCAAAATACCGCTGGTATTTTCCGGATTTGAAACAGATTTACTTGAATAGGTAAATATGATAAGATTAAATACAATACGATACGATGCGATATAGATACGACACGATATATATACGATACGATACGATATACTTACAGCTAACAAAAAGGTTACGGAAGTTAATTACTTAATTTAGGATTCTATAGGAAGAGGACACAACTTTACAAGTGGCCGCTTGATAAGGTTATTTTGTGTACAGACAGTAGCTACACGGACAATGCCGTCTAGGCCTGGATGTAACTCGGTTACTCTTCCTAAAGACCAGTGTAAAGGAGTTCGAATATCATCTTTAATGATTACTATGGAATTGACGGTTAGCGGTTTTGCCAGTTTTGTCCATTTTGCTCGCTGTGTTAAGGAATGTAGGTATTCATTCTTCCAGCGAACCCAAAAGCTTTGAACAAACGATTGGATAAGCTGCCAGCGGTTAAGCCGGTATAATTTGACGTTGGAATGATCCAAATCTGGCACAGAAGTTAACGGTTCCAGGGTCAAGAAGTGACCTGGGGTCAGAACGTTTAAATCATTAGGATCTGAGCTTAATGGGCATAGCGGTCTAGAATTTAACACTGCTTCAATTTGAACGAACAAAGTGCTAAGTTCTTCAAATGTTAACACTTGATTGCCTACGATACGATGCAAATGCGATTTTGCAGCTTTAATTTGTATCTCCCACACCCCACCAAAATGGGCAGCTGAGGGAGGGTTGAATTCAAATTTAATATTCAAATTTTGAGACGCCGGCTCCAGTAAAGAAAGATAGTTGCGGGCGCCGACAAGGTTGGTTCCACAATCCGCGTGAATAACGTTACAACGACCGCGTCTACCTACGAATCTGCGCAAGGCAGCAACAAAGGCTTCGGTAGAAAGCGAAGATACCACCTCAAGATGAACCGCCTTTGTTGCTAAGCAGACGAAAAGACAAAGATATGCCTTATCCAACTTAGCTCCACGATGAGACCCGACTTTGATTCGAAATGGTCCACCAAAATCAACACCGACCACCGAGAACGGTTTGACCTGGTTAACCCGATACGCTGGAAGATCCGCCATGTATGGTTGTAACGGTTTCGGATTGGTCCTGTAGCAACGAATGCATTTAGATAAACATTTGCGAATAGCGCGTTTTGCTGATAAAACCCAAAAACGTTGCAGAATTAAGTAATGAGTCGTGTTTTGTCCTGTATGACAATGTTGACGGTGAATAGACTCTATTAGCTTATGTGTAAAAGGATGATCACAGGGTAGTAACGCGGGATGTCTTTGTTCGTATTCAATACCAGCGCGTGAAAGCCGACCGCCCACCCTGAGGACACCCTCCTCATCTAAGAACGGATTCAGTTTTCTTAACGGTTTGGGTAGCGATTGTTTTGATTTAAGTTGTTGAATCTCAACAGAAAATGAGACGGATTGGACGTGTTTTACGATCGAAATTAACGATTTATAATTTTCGAGCTCATTAGGAACTATGCTTCGATTATGATCACGCAAGTTAAGAAGAAACCGACGCATGTACGATACGATACGAATTATTTTGTCAAGCGACGAAAAACGAGTCAAAAGATAATCGATTGGACTTAATTGATCAATTAATGCAGGTTCAGCTACTAATGTGACAGACCGGCGTTCCTCAGCGCATAATAAGGACTCTTCTGTAGCATCAAGCTCAGGAACCTTTGAATGCTCAGGCCAACGATCGGGAGGTTGTGATAACCAGGACGGTCCTGTCCACCACATTGTGTTGTGAAGTACGTCACTTGGCAGTTGCCCTCGTGAGCACACGTCAGCAGGGTTGTCAGCAGATACAACATGATGCCAGGCATCAGATGGAACTATATCTTGGACTATGCTAACCCGATTGGCTACAAACGTATTCCAACGTGACGAATGCGGGCGAAGCCATGAGAGAACGACCGTAGAGTCAGACCACAAATAAGTCGCATGAATGGGTAACTGGTGATTATAAGTATCACGGACGAATTTGACAAGGTTTGCGAGCACCACAGCGGCGCACAACTCTAATCGCGGTAACGAAAGCTTCTTGAGGGGTGCAACTCGAGCCTTAGCACATAATGGCAGCACTTTGATAGAACCGTCATTAAAGAGGATACGAATGTAAAGAATTGCCCCATAAGCTAGCTCAGAACTGTCACAGAAACCGTGAAGTTCGTAAGCATGTACACGTTGAGCTGTGAGACAACGTGGCACTCTTAAGTCCTGTAGAAACGGTAACTGATCACAAAAGGCCTTCCAAACGCAAGCTATTTCTTCAGGAGCATTTTCATCCCATGAAACACCCAATAGCCAAAGTTTTTGGAGAAGAATTTTAATTTTAATTATTATAGGGCACAGGAAACCCAATGGGTCAAAAACTTTAGCAATCTCGCTTAATATGTTGCGTTTGGTACACGAGCGATTCGATGACTTAACATCAAATAAGAACGCATCAGAAACTGGATCCCACTTGAGCCCCAGCACCTTGATCGTTGATGGTTGATCATCAGAGAACGATTTAGGATCGAGAAGACATTCTTCTGGAGGAAGATCTGACAACAACCGCGGTTCGTTAGTTGCCCATTTCCTCAGCTCGAAATGACCACGCTTAAATAGTTCTACAAGTTGGGATTTGGCCTCTATAGCCTTCTCTAAAGTCGCAAATCCCGCTGCAACGTCGTCGACGTAGATATTAGATTTTAAAATTTGTTGAGCTAGAGGGAAGGTAGATCCTTCATCCTCGGCTAGCTGCTTTATAGTTCTGCAAGCTAGATATGGTGCAGATGAGACACCATAAGTTACGGTATTTAATTTAAATTCTTGCAAACCTTGATTAGGTCCGGTTCTCCAAAAAATTCGTTGATAATCGCGTTGATCATCAGCGATTAGAATTTGCCTATACATTTGACGGATATCAGCCATAAAGACAACTGCGTGTAAACGATAATGAAGAAGCACAGCAATGATATTATTTTGTAGCTTAGGACCTGTTAGCAGCGTCTCATTTAACGACTTGCCTTGAGAATCTTTGGCAGATGCATCGAAGACAACGCGAAGTTTGGTTGTGATACTATCTGGTTTTAAGATGCAATGATGCGGTATATAATATTTACCTTTGTTCACGTCTTTCGCATCAACTAATGTCATGTGACCGGATTCCAAATAATCTTTCATGAACTCTGAGTACTGTCGGTGTAAGTCGGGATCGCGTGAAATGCGACGCTCAATGGCATGAAACCGCCGAAGTGCGATGTCACGAGAACCCTCAAATATCGGTTCAGTACTGTCCTTGAAAGGAAGTCTGACGATATACCTACCCGAAGAGTCACGGCCGTATTCCGAGGTGTAACGCTGTTCGCATGTGATTTCATCTGGAGTGAGAGTTGAAGCTTGAGGAACGCTATCAATCTCCCAGAACCGCTGAACAAGAGAGCAGAGCTCACTGTCGGGTTTAGATGAAAAGTGAAGTAGCGAAGAGGTCACCAGAGACGTTCGACCTAACAATAACCAGCCGAAGACGGAGTTGAAGGCGACAGGTTGGTTGATAGTACCCTTTACGCGTTGACTTAAAAGCGAGTCCGCGAATACATCAGCGCCTAACAAGACATCGATGGGTCCTGGGATATCGAAGCCAGGATCCGCTAACGGAAGAGATTTGATATGGGACCAACCCACGGTATTAAGTTTAGCTATTGGTTGATCACCGCATATTGTAGAAATAACGTGTAAGTCCACGTTTAAGAAATGTTTATTTTTAGATGCAATCGAACAATTTACTAAGCCGAATGTATTAGCCGCAACGCCTCCTAAGCCATTGATATTGGTTACGCATGGAATTGACTTAAGATTTAAGCGTTGTGCTGCGCTCTTAGTAATGAAGTTGTTCTGACTGCCCGTATCGAACAATGCACGGAATGAATGAAATTGTCCATTCGAATCTTGTACTTGAATTATTGCCGTGGCAAGTAACACGGTCGAATTAGGAGACGATTTAGAAACACAATTTGAATTCTGATCTTTTACTATCAAAGCAACTGACTGTGAGTCAGCGCTATCAACTTTACTATTGTTGACAACCTCACCACCGCGATCCTTATGAAGTAACGTATGATGCTTATGTTTACACTTCAAGCAGCGAAATATAGATACGCAATCTTTTATTTGATGAGAAGACTTTAAACAATTAAAACACCATCGATTTGTAAGCGCGATCGACGTACGTTCATCTACGGATTTGTTGAGAAACGATTTGCATTGAGAAATAGAATGACCACCGGAACAAAATGAACATTTAGGATTAGATTTCTTATTGAAATTATTTGAAATGTTTTCGACTTTATTTTGTTTATTTACGGTATTTGGTTTCGCGGAATTATCGGATACTAGTGTGTGTAGTGCCATCGGGCGCTTAACAAACGTATTAGTTGATGATTTAGGTATTTCTTTTAAAGATCGAGTCACCTTGCTGACATTAGTAAAATGGCTATCGCGTATTTGTGCCTCGCACTTCGAATGCAAAAATTGTTTTAACTCCAATAAGGTAGGACACTCCGTATAGCCACATTTCTCCTCAAATTCGCGACGCATTTTTGAATCTAATTTTGACAAAATATGATACACCATAACAAAGTCCCAATGCTCAACTGGTAGTTTTAATTTTCTCAGTATACTTAAGTTTTCATCAATAATGTCTAGTGTCTTACGGAACTCAGTCGCGCTTTGAAAGTTAAAGTTAATATTTAAAATATCTTTCCAACATGTGAATGCTAGTTCGCGGTTATTTTGATAACGTGCAACTAAAGACCCATATGCATCCGCGTAATGATCACTCGTTACAGGAAAGGTACGAACAAGCGACAACGCATCACCGTGCAACGATGACACTAGGTAATGAAATTTCTCCACATCCTTCAGTGACGGACAATCATGAATCAGCGCGTTAAAGGAATCAATAAATTCAGGCCAGAGCTTAATATCACCCGAAAAGGTCGGTAATTGTATTTTCGGAAGTCGTATACGCGATGATGATGGTGTGCCGCTATATCGAGGAGAAGTTTCCGACGAGTCTAAAGTTAGCCGTGTAAAACGACGACGAAGGGACATCACTTGAAAGTAGGTGTCATCAAAGCGAGTTCTGATGTTGTCATCGTCGGCTTTACCGTCATCATCATCATCACCATGCCCGGATGAGTTTAATAGCTCGAGAATCGAAAAATGTGCAGACTCAAACTCGGCCGTCCATTTATCGAGCTGATCACAATACGAAAGAAATAGATCAATTTTGCTTTCGTCGTTGCGCGCGGAGACACCCACTTCGCAAGCCTTCAAAACACGATTCAACGCGATGGTCCGTTTTCTACGTAACAATGGAAGATGTTCAACAGTGTAACATTCGGATTCAACATGTTTTGATTTAGATCGACTTAACTTACGTATACCACGCTTTGTGTTAAAGGACATCGTTACGTATTATGATTATACTAGCGTTAGGGTCTTGGGTATGTCAAACTGAAATAATAACAAACCTGTTTTATAATTATTAAAAGCAATAAACTTGGTCGTAGCCGATTAGAATATCGACTACGATGCGTAGCACTGTAGCTCGCTATGGCCTACGTTTGGCTACGGCGTTAGACCCGTGACGTTGACGATTTGAAAAACCTGTTTACGAAATAACTTGACTTGGTACGTTCTAGAATTTAAGATTGAATATGAGTTACGACAGCCGATGGATATATAAACACCGATAGGTTAAAGGAATAGATTGTTTATATATGATCTGAAGCAACTATAATTCACCGTTTAACGAATACAAATAGATTAAGTTAATTCGTAAGCATTTAGAATGCAGCGCGCGCGCAGATAATTATAATCGCATGTACTGAGCCGCGGTGAACGGATTGGTATCGCTTATACCTTCACGCAGCTGGAACGTGTACGTGTAAGAAAGAGATAGATCGATTCCAACGAACAAATCGTTAACTTTTAAACCAACTCCGCTTAACACAACGAAATAGATATAAAATGGCGGAATACTTTTATAAAGTTATGAGCTACTTGTAACAATGTAATTATGCAAGATACGTATGATGTAGCTATAACACAATAAATATTATTATAATGGGGTTAGAATATAAGAAATAGATAGTGAAAATAGACTGTTAACGTTGTGAAATAAACGGAACTTGTTAAATTTCGATACAAAAAATACCAGCGATATTATGTTCGTTGAGCTACAACGAGTGTGGCCAAAGGACAGCTCCCGGTCCCGGGTTTCGGCACCAAAAAGGATGTACCTACGCGGCCCGCCGAAGGCCCTTGAAGGTACTCTGGGTCGGGATACGCGTTTCAAATAAAGAATATTCCCGCCGATATATTGAAATGTGTGGCTCGGGAACAGTCGAAGCCAAATACAAGTGGGGTTTCCGTACCTTGATATTGGTCTTCCAGGAGACGCCTCTCCACTTCAGCCTTGTAGCACTCGAAGGTAGTTTTTCAACGTGCAAGTTACGCTGGCGCCGGTGTGCACACCACTCACAATGCTTGTTGGAATCACAACTATTACACTTTAATTATGCTCCCACGGGATCCCGTATAATAAGGTTGGAAGGAAGTTCAGGGAGGCACTGATAATATGACGTATTTTAGATTAGTTTAACGTTTTCCGGTATAGACGAATATGTTTCTTAGCCGCGCGCCGCCATCATTCCTTTCTCTCAATCGCGTGAGGTTCTTCGTGGTCCACCATTGGTCGGCTGTTCGGTCGTTGTCGGGTCGACCGAGTCATGGTATTGGCTAATGCGCGAACCACGTTCAATCGGCGGGAGATTTGAATTTGGAATAAGTTATAATTTGCGAATAGCGAACATCTCAACATATCGGCGGGAATATTCTTTCCTTAAAACGCGTATCCCGAAGGCCCTTGAAGGTACTCTGGGTCGGGATACGCGTTTTAAGGAAAGAATATTCCCGCCGATATGTTGAAATGTGTGGTTCGGGAACAGTCGAAGCCAAATACAAGTGGGGTTTCCGTACCTTGATATTGGTCTTCCAGGAGACGCCTCTCCACTTCAGCCTTGTAGCACTCGAAGGTAGTTTTTCAACGTGCAGGTTACGCTGGCGCCGGTACACCACTCACAATGCTTGTTGGAATCACAACTATTACACTTTAATTATGCTCCCACGGGATCCCGTATATTAAGGTTGGAAGGAAGTTCAGGGAGGCACTGATAATATGACGTATTTTAGATTAGTTTAACGTTTTCAAGTATAGACGAATATGTTTCTTAGCCGCGCGCCGCCATCATTCCTTTCTCAATCGCGTGAGGTTCTTCGTGGTCCACCATTGGTCGGCTGGTCGGTCGTTGTCGGGTCGACCGAGTCTTGGTATTGGCTAATCCGCGAACCACGATTAATCGGCGGGAGATTTGAATTTGGAATAAGTTATAATTTGCGAATAGCGAACATACCGCCCACCAAAATACCGCTGGTATTTTCCGGATTTGAAACAGATTTACTTGAATAGGTAAATATGATAAGATTGAATACAATACGATACGATATAGATACGATACGATATATATGTATGATACGATACGATATACTTACAGCTAACTGAAAAGGTTACGGAAGTTAATTACTTAATTTAGGATTCTATAGGAAGAGGACACAACTTTACAAGTGGCCGCTTGATAAGGTTATTTTGTGTACAGACAGTAGCTACACGGACAATTCCGTCTAGGCCTGGATGTAACTCGGTTACTCTTCCTAAAGACCAGTGCAAAGGAGTTCGAATATCATCTTTAATGATTACTATGGAATTGACGGTTAGCGGTTTTGCCAGTTTTGTCCATTTTGCGCGCTGTGTTAAGGAATGTAGGTACTCATTCTTCCAGCGAACCCAGAAGCTTTGAACAAACGATTGGATAAGCTGCCAGCGGTTAAGCCGGTATAATTTGACGTTGGAATGATCTAAATCTGGTACAGATGTTAACGGTTCCAGGGTCAAGAAGTGACCTGGGGTCAAAACGTTTAGATCATTAGGATCTGAGCTTAATGGACATAGCGGTCTAGAATTTAACACTGCTTCAATTTGAACGAACAAAGTGCTAAGTTCTTCAAATGTTAATACTTGGTTGCCTACGATACGATGCAAATGCGATTTTGCAGCTTTAATTTGTATTTCCCACACCCCACCAAAATGGGCAGCTGAGGGAGGGTTGAATTCAAATTTAATATTCAAATTTTGCGACGCCGGCTCCAGTAAAGAAAGATAGTTGCGGGCGCCGACAAAGTTGGTTCCACAATCCGCGTGAATAACGTTACAACGACCGCGTCTACCTACGAATCTGCGCAAGGCAGCAACAAAGGCTTCGGTAGAAAGCGAAGATACCACCTCAAGATGAACCGCCTTTGTTGCTAAGCAGATGAAAAGACAAAGATATGCCTTATCCATCTTAGCTCCACGATGAGACCCGACTTTGATTCGAAATGGTCCACCAAAATCAACACCGACCACCGAGAACGGTTTGACTTGGTTAACCCGATACGCTGGAAGATCCGCCATGTATGGTTGTAACGGTTTCGGATTGGTTCTGTAGCAACGAATGCATTTAGACAAACACTTGCGAATAGCGCGTTTTGCTGATAAAACCCAAAAACGTTGCAGAATTAAGTAATGAGTCGTGTTTTGTCCTGTATGACAATGTTGACGGTGAATAGACTCTATTAGCTTAAATGTAAAAGGATGATCACAGGGTAGTAACGCGGGATGTCTTTGTTCGTATTCGATACCAGCGCGTGAAAGCCGACCGCCCACCCTGAGGACACCCTCCTCATCTATGAACGGATTCAGTTTTCTTAACGGTTTGGGTAGCGATTGTTTTGATTTAAGTTGTTGCATCTCAACAGAAAATGAGACGGATTGGACGTGTTTTACGATCGAAATTAACGATTTATAATTTTCGAGCTCGTTAGGAACTATACTTCGATTATGCTCACGCAAGTTTAGAAGAAACCGGCGCATGTACGATACGATACGAATTATTTTGTCAAGCGACGAATACCGATTCAAAAGGTAATCGATTGGACTTAATTGATCAACTAATGAAGGTTCAGCTACTAATGTGACTGACCGGCGTTCCTCAGCGCATAATAAAGACTCTTCTGTAGCATCAAGATCAGGAACCTTTGAATGCTCAGGCCAACGATCGGAATGTTGTGATAACCAGGACGGTCCTGTCCACCAAATTGTGTTGTGAAGTACGTCACTTGGCAGCTGCCCTCGTGAGCACACGTCAGCGGGGTTGTCAGCAGATACAACATGATGCCAGGCATCAGATGGAATAATATCTTGAACTATACTAACCCGATTGGCCACAAACGTATTCCAACGTGACGAATGCGAGCGAAGCCATGAGAGAACGACCGTAGAGTCAGACCACAAATAAGTCGCATGAATGGGTAACTGGTGATTATAAGTATCACGGACGAATTTGACAAGGTTTGCGAGCACCACAGCGGCGCACAACTCTAATCGCGGTAACGAAAGCTTCTTGAGGGGTGCAACTCGAGCCTTAGCACATAATGGCAGCACTTTGATAGAACCGTCATTAAAGAGGATACGTATGTAAAGAATTGCCCCATAAGCTAGCTCAGAACTGTCACAGAAACCGTGAAGTTCGTAAGCATGTACACGTTGAGCTGTGAGACAACGTGGCACTCTTAAGTCCTGTAGAAACGGTAACTGATCACAAAAGGCCTTCCAAACGCAAGCTATTTCTTCAGGAGCATTTTCGTCCCATGAAACACCCAATAGCCAAAGTTTTTGGAGAAGAATTTTAATTTTAATTGTTAAAGGGCACAAGAAACCCAGTGGGTCAAAAACTTTAGCGATCTCGCTTAATATGTTCCGTTTGGTACACGAACGATTCGATGGCTTAACGTCAAATAAAAAGGCATCAGATACTGGATCCCACTTGAGCCCCAGCACCTTGATCGTTGATGGTTGATCGTCAGAGAATGATTTAGGATCAAGAAGACATTCTTCTGGAGGAAGATCTGACAACAACCGCGGTTCGTTTGTTGCCCATTTCCTTAGCTCGAAATGACCACGCTTAAAGAGTTCTACGAGTTGTGATTTGGCCTCTATAGCCTTTTCAAGAGTCGCAAATCCCGCTGCAACGTCGTCGACGTAGATATTAGAATTTAAAATTTGTTGAGCTAGAGGGAAGATAGATCCTTCATCCTCGGCTAACTGCTTTACAGTTCTGCAAGCGAGATATGGTGCAGATGAGACACCATAAGTTACGGTATTTAATTTAAATTCTTGCAAACATTGATTAGGTCCGGTTCTCCAAAAAATTCGTTGATAATCGCGTTGATCATCAGCGATTAGAATTTGCCTATACATTTGACGGATATCAGCCATAAAGACAACTGCGTGTAAACGATAATGAAGAAGCACAGCAATGATATTATTTTGTAGCTTAGGGCCTGTTAGCAGCGTCTCATTTAACGACTTGCCTTGAGAATCTTTGGCAGATGCATCGAAGACAACGCGAAGTTTGGTTGTGATACTATCTGGTTTTAAGATGCAATGATGCGGTATATAATATTTACCTTTGTTCATGTCTTTCACATCAACTAATGTCATGTGACCAGATTCCAAATAGTCTTTCATGAACTCTGAGTACTGTCGGTGTAAGTCGGGATCGCGTGAAATGCGACGCTCAATGGCATGAAACCGCCGAAGTGCGATGTCACGAGAACCCTCAAATATCGGTTCAGTACTGTCCTTGAAAGGAAGTCTGACGATATACCTACCCGAAGAGTCACGGCCGTATTCCGAGATGTAACGCTGTTCGCATGTGATTTCATCTGGAGTGAGAGTTGAAGCTAGAGGAACGCTATCAATCTCCCAGAACCGCTGAACAAGAGAGCAGAGCTCACTGTCGGGTTTAGATGAGAAGTGAAGTAGCGAAGAGGTCACCAGAGACGTTCGACCTAATAATAACCAGCCGAAGACGGAGTTGAAGGCGACAGGTTGGTTGATAGTACCCTTTACGCGTTGACTTAAAAGCGAGTCCGCGAATACATCAGCGCCTAACAAGACATCGATAGGTCCTGGGATATCGAAGCCAGGATCCGCTAACGGAAGAGATTTGATATGGGACCAACCCACGGTATTAAGTTTAGCTATTGGCTGATCACCGCATATTGTAGAAATAACGTGTAAGTCCACGTTTAACAAATGTTTATTTTTAGATGCAATTGAACAATTTACTAAGCCGAATGTATTAGCCGCAACGCCTCCTAAGCCATTGATATTGGTTACGCATGGAATTGACTTAAGATTTAAGCGTTGTGCTGCGCTCTTAGTAATGAAGTTGTTCTGACTGCCCGTATCGAACAATGCACGGAATGAATGAAATTGTCCGTTCGAATCTTGTACCTGAATTATTGCCGTGGCAAGTAACACGGTCGAATTAGGAGACGATTTAGAAACACAAGTTGAATTCTGATCTTTTACTATCAAAGCAACTGACTGTGAGTCAGCGCTATCAACTTTACTATTGTTAACAACCTCACCACCGCGATCCTTATGAAGTAACGTATGATGCTTATGTTTACACTTCAAGCACCGAAATATAGATACGCAATCTTTTATTTGATGAGAAGACTTTAGACAATTAAAACACCATCGATTTGTAAGCGCGATCGACGTACGTTCATCTACGGATTTGTTGAGAAACGATTTGCATTGAGAAATAGAATGACCACCGGAACAAAATAAACATTTAGGATTAGATTTCTTATTGAAATTATTTGATATATTTTCGACTTTATTATGTTTATTAACGGTATTTGGTTTCACGGAATTATCGGATACTAGTGTGTGTAGTGCCACTGGGCGCTTAACAAACGTATTAGTTGATGATTTAGGTATTTCTTTTAAAGACCGAGTCACCTTGCCGACATTAGTAAAATGGCTATCGCGTATTTGTGCCTCGCACTTCGAATGCAAAAATTGTTTTAATTCCAATAAGGTAGGACACTCCGTATAGCCACATTTCTCCTCAAATTCGCGACGCATTTTTGAATCTAATTTTGACAAAATATGATACACCATAACAAAGTCCCAATGCTCAACTGGTAGTTTTAATTTTCTCAATATACTTAAGTTTTCATCAATAATGTCTAGTGTCTTACGGAACTCAGTCGCGCTTTGAAAGTTAAAGTTAATATTTAAAATATCTTTCCAACATGTGAATGCTAATTCGCGGTTATTTTGATAACGTGCAACTAAAGACGCATATGCATCCGCATAGTGATCACTCGTTACAGGAAAGGTACGAACAAGCGATAACGCATCACCGTGCAACGATGACACTAGATAATGAAATTTCTCCACATCCTTCAGTGACGGACAATCATGAATCAGCGCGTTATAAGAATCAATAAATTCAGGCCAGAGCTTAATATCACCCGAAAAGGTCGGTAATTGTATTTTCGGAAGTCGTATACGCGATGATGATGGTGTGCCGCTATATTGAGGAGAAGTTTCCGACGAGTCTAAAGTTAGCCGTGTAAAACGACGACGAAGGGACATCACTTGAAAGTAGGTATCATCAAAGCGAGTTCTAACATTGTCATCGTCGGCTTTACCGTCATCATCATCATCACCATGCCCGGATGAGTTCAATAGCTCGAGAATCGAAAAATGTGCAGACTCAAACTCGGCCGTCCATTTATCGAGCTGATCACAATACGAAAGAAATAGATCAATTTTGCTTTCGTCGTTGCGCGCGGAGACACCCACTTCGCAAGCCTTCAAAACACGATTCAACGCGATGGTCCGTTTTCTACGTAACAATGGAAGATGTTCAACAGTGTAACATTCGGATTCAACATGTTTTGATTTAGATCGACTTAACTTACGTATACCACGCTTTGTGTTAAAGGACATCGTTACGTATTATGATTATACTAGCGTTAGGGTCTTGGGTATGTCAAATTGAAATAATAACAAACCTGTTTTATAATTATTAAAAGCAATAAACTTGGTCGTAGCCGATTAGAATATCGACTACGATGCGTAGCACTGTAGCTCGCTATGGCCTACGTTCGGCTACGGCGTTAGACCCGTGACGTCGACGATTTGAAAAACCTGTTTACGAAATAACTTGTTACGTTCTAGAATTTAAGATTGAATATGAGTTACGACAGCCGATGGATATATAAACACCGATAGGTTAAAGGAATAGATTGTTTATATATGATCTGAAGCAACTATAATTCACCGTATATCGAATACAAATAGATTAAGTTAATTCGTAAGCATTTAGAATGCAGCGCGCGCGCAGTGATAATTATAATCGTATGTACTGAGCCGCGGTGAACGGATTGGTATCGCTTATACCTTCACGCAGCTGGAACGTGTACGTGTAAGAAAGAGATAGACCGATTCCAACGAACAAATCGTTAACTTTTAAACTAACTCCGCTTAACACAACGAAATAGATACAAAATGGCGGAATACTTTTATGAAGTTATGAGCTACTTGTAACAATGTAATTAGGCAAGATACGTATGATGTAGCTATAACACAATAAATATTATTATAATTGGGTTAGAATATAAGAAATAGATAGTTAAAATATACTGTTATCGTTGTGAAATAAACGGAACTTGTTAAATTTCGATACAAAAAATACCAGCGATATTATGTTCGTTGAGCTACAACGAGTGTGGCCAAAGGACAGCTCCCGGTCCCGGGTTTCGGCACCAAAAAGGATGTACCTACGCGGCCTGCCGAAGGCCCTTGAAGGTACTCTGGGTCGGGATACGCGTTTTAAGGAAAGAATATTCCCGCCGATATGTTGAAATGTGTGGTTCGGGAACAGTCGAAGCCAAATACAAGTGGGGTTTCCGTACCTTGATATTGGTCTTCCAGGAGACGCCTCTCCACTTCAGCCTTGTAGCACTCGAAGGTAGTTTTTCAACGTGCAGGTTACGCTGGCGCCGGTACACCACTCACAATGCTTGTTGGAATCACAACTATTACACTTTAATTATGCTCCCACGGGATCCCGTATATTAAGGTTGGAAGGAAGTTCAGGGAGGCACTGATAATATGACGTATTTTAGATTAGTTTAACGTTTTCAAGTATAGACGAATATGTTTCTTAGCCGCGCGCCGCCATCATTCCTTTCTCAATCGCGTGAGGTTCTTCGTGGTCCACCATTGGTCGGCTGGTCGGTCGTTGTCGGGTCGACCGAGTCTTGGTATTGGCTAATCCGCGAACCACGATTAATCGGCGGGAGATTTGAATTTGGAATAAGTTATAATTTGCGAATAGCGAACAACCGGGGTGTTTTTTTCCTACTCACAGTTACAAATAGCACTTATTAACTACTTACAATCTATATTTTAAAACTCATGTCCAAGCAGTCTTGTCATTAAAATAATCATTCATCGTAAGTTGTAATACCCTTTCATAAGAATGCTTTTAGTATGAGTTTTAAATATATAGTATAGCATTTCCGTCAATTTTAATGGAATTTTATATTATTATTATTTTATTGCAACATCGATATAGATCTGACAATAATAAATTCTTTGATATCCAACGTTTATTTTCTTTGTTGTATAACATGTGTTTCCCGTTTCTGTACATCGCTTTCACCATCAAATACTCACACTGCTATGTGAGGGCAGGGTTAAAGTTTGGTATCAATGTGTTAACCTCAGTTACTTATTTTCATCGATATATTTTTCTGTACCCAATTTAGGATCTGTAACTCCCTTTATACTGTCCACATATTGTTCTGCTCTTTTCTCTAATTGAATTGTAGACATGTCAACTCCTGTCTCTCACACTACCGTCTAACGGTTTATATATAGAGTGAAAGCTATTTTATTTGAAGTGATTGGAAGTTTCATAAAAAAATATCTTACTAGCATAATAAGTCAAATGAAGATCTTCTTGCATTTCACTAAATACAACTCTTGTAGATCATAATTGTATTTTTAACTGACAACAAATGTAGCCTTGAAAATAGATTAACCCAAGCCTATCTTACTAGCATAATAAGTCAAATGAAGATCTTCTTGCATTTCAATAAATACAACTCTTGTAGATCATAATTGTATTTTTAACTGACAACAAATGTAGCCTTGAAAATAGATTAACCCAAGCCACGTACCACAGTCGTCTACGTCAAATATTAAAAGTAACAACATAAGTTCTGAAAAAAAAACTCTAGTAAATCCCTCTATTGCCACGGCTCTCCCAGCCGATATTCATATCCATTGAGTGAATCTTAATTATGTGTTCAATATGCGTCACCCATACACAGATACACCTCCAACTTCACTACAACTTTCTTTCTCGAGTCCCAGTCTCCATCTCGTATCATTCAGTATCATGATCCTGTTTATAGGTGCTCGGCAAATACATGACGCCTCTGAAATGTGAAGCGGCCCAAATCGGCCTTAATAAGTGTTTTGTAACCATCGCGAAATTTGAGAGCACTTAATAATTGCGCTCAAGCATCGCGCCACATTTAATGTCACTGTGCTTCATAGTCTGTTCCTATCTTTATCAAAGTTATGCAAAGTATAGCGAAAAGAACAAGGATGGCAAATAAAAATATTTCAAGTCTATAAGGTAGTTCGAAATTTTCAAACGTAAATCTTGAGAATTTTGATTCATTTAACTAGACATAATTCATGATGTCAATATAATGTCTACAGTTCAAACAACTCGCTCCGCGCATTATGAGAACTCAACTTGAAACAATTTTCATATATGATATTATTTTTTCATCTCGTGTCACTAAGAAATTCAAACCATTGGCCAGCAATTCATTTATTATTAAACTATTTAATTCTACCAGTATTTACACTATTAAGGTCACAGGGACGTTTAAATTGTAGCAAAAGAACCTTTATAATCTTAAAAAAATAATTGCTTGTGATACTATGATCACAGCTGACCCATTTATTGTCTCATTAATTATTATGCATTAATTACCAAAAACAAACAAACTTAAGCTATGATTCTCTGGGAATTTACGTCACCTACCCTTATTATTCACCAAGGAAACGAATTCAGATTACCTTTGCTTCCCAGGGGAGTTTTCAATCGTTATCAAGCACTCTCTATGAGAATGCTTTGTGAGTTAGTACTCCTGCGTGCACGGTCACTCACACTTGCACGTACCTACACTCGGCTTAGTGATGTGGCCACTCCAACGTTTTGATGGAGATCTAGTGCTTCTAGGTTCCTCAATATCAACGTCACTGCAAACTTGATAGATCTGTAATACAGAAATATACAACGAGCCGCGGACTGCATTGCTTTTTAGAGAAAAATCTCTAAACTTACTTCTCTGCACTGTCATTCAACCTTTCTTTAGTATCCGCTTCGCAGAGTCAGGCATAATGAAATTGAACCAATTTGTTAACGTATACTCAATAATTACAGTAGGTAACCTTGCCCTTGGTATCCTTATTGAATACTGACGTGGAAAAGTATGGAAACTGATAAAAATAACCTTTTGGTCACTAGCCGTCACTTGACGCTAGTAAAAGTGTTGATCTTTACTATGGAGACAAAATCATAATCTTCACATATTTTCCTTTATTTTTTGGCTGCTCAAAAGGATTACCATTTACATTGCAAGTAAAGATATTAGATGAAAATAAAAATCTTCTGACTTTGCAAGTGCTTATTTCTGTATGGATGAACCGTTATATTATTTCAATAAGAATAAGAAAACATCCAATAAATTATTATGGATTATATTATATGGTAATAAAAATGAATATAATTATCACAAAAGTTGAATCTGTTACCATGAACTCATAACTACTTGTACTACTTTGTCATAATCTGGCTCAAATATGTGAATATATTATAACGTCTGTAACGATTATTATCAAATAATGAATCGCCAATGATGGTAGTATGTCATTGTACATTTAATACATGGTCAGTTGCAAAGGTTAAAGGAATCAAATTTACTTCAAAACAAGTTATGGAATGTTAATACATTAATGGAATAAAATATACCACACTAATAAATTGTTGTCTTACTTTTGATTCCTTACATAATACTTGCATCATTTCTGTACTTGATATTTGTGATTCATTGTGATTGGGGTAGCTTTCTGAAAACCTGCAATTTGTTATTTCATCCCACGATTCCATACCAGTGAAATGCGGCCGGCCGATTATGATAGAACCATCTCCATCAGACATCTCGAATATGTGTCACATGACTCATATCCAACAGACATGTTTGGCTTTCAATGATCTTCATATCGGCATAGCTCTAAAACATTAATTTGTAAATATATGCAGCTACCGTGCATGCATGGCTTTTTAACAGTTTAATGTAACAGTAACATGACTGCGTAGCCTTAAAACATTGAATTACACCGTGTATGCGTGGCTTTTTATTTATATAACCGCAACATGGCTGTGTAGCCTTAGAATATTTATCTATTATGAAAATATTTCTGAAGTTCTTGTATGCGTGGCTTTTTACTTAAGTAACAGCAACGTGGCTGCATAGCCTTATATTAATTTAATTTATAATATGCGTGAACTTCTAGTATGCATGGCTTTTACTTATATAACAGTAATATGACTGTATAGCCTTAGAATATTTATTTATTACATAAATATTTCTGAGTCCTTGTATGCGTGGCTTTTTACTTAAGTAACAGCAACGTGGCTGCATAGCCTTAGATTATAATTTAATTTATAAATATGCGTGAACTTCTAGTATGCATGGCTTTTACTTATGTAACAGTAATATGACTGTATAGCCTTAGAATATTTATTTATTATATAAATATTTCTGAAGTCCTTGTATGCGTGGCTTTTTACTTAAGTAACAGCAACGTGGCTGCATAGCCTTAGATTATAATTTAATTTATAAATATGCGTGAACTTCTAGTATGCGTGGCTTTTACTTATGTAACAGTAATATGACTGTATAGCCTTAGAATATTTATCTATTATATAGATATTTCTGAAGTCCTTGTATGCGTGGCTTTTTACTTAAGTAACAGCAACGTGGCTGCATAGCCTTAGATTATAATTTAATTTATAAATATGCGTGGACTTCTAGTATGTGTGGCTTTTACTTATGTAACAGTAATATGACTGTATAGCCTTAGAATATTTATCTTTTATATAAATATTTCTGAAGTCCTTGTACGCGTGGCTTTTTACTTAAGTAACAGCAACGTGGCTGCATAGCCTTAGATTATAATTTAATTTATAAATATGCGTGGACTTCTAGTATGTGTGGCTTTTACTTATGTAACAGTAATATGACTGTATAGCCTTAGAATATTTATCTTTTATATAAATATTTCTGAAGTCCTTGTATGCGTGGCTTTTTACTTAAGTAACAGCAACGTGGCTGCATAGCCTTAGATTATAATTAAATTTATAAATATGCGTGGACTTCTAGTATGCGTGGCTTTTACTTATGTAACAGTAATATGACTGTATAGCCTTAGAATATTTATCTTTTATATAAATATTTCTGTAGTCCTTGTATGCGTGGCTTTTTACTTAAGTTTGTTTTGATTTTTATTTGCCAGTACATGTTATGGTATATTATATACCACTTGTACATACCATACAGAATACATTACAGTATGTATAATCCTCATCACCTCGAATGACTTGCCATAGCAGCAATTCAATATATCGCTTACATAATATGTATAGTTTGGCTTATTCCTTGGAACTCTAAATCAAGTGCCTACTCCGTACCTTAATTAATTATGATACTTAATTATGGTAAATACCTCATAAGTTGAATACATTTTTAACCAACTTCAAAGGAGGAGGTTCTCAATTCGACTGTATCTTTTTTTATTTTTTTTTTATGTTTGTTACCTCAGAACTCCGGACTGAGTGAACCGATTTTGATGGTTTTTTCTTTATTCAAAAGCTGGCACTTGCCGTGTGGTTCCACATAAATTTGAGCAAGATCGGACAATGGCATCCATGTCAAAAGCATATAAGTCTAATTTTGCATTAAGTATGTGCGCGATAAATGGACGAATAACTCAATATCCAACCGATTTCAACGATTCTTTTTTTTTTTTTATTGGATGTACTTCATTTGAATTCGGTTTGGTTAAAATTTTAGATTATTGCTATTTACTTATTTTTAGCAAACAAAGCGTTTCAATATCTTTGACATTTAGACTGAACTTTAGTATTTTCCATCTTTCGATTTTAATAGACCTTTAATAGGAAATACACATCACATCGAATAACTTTCGCAAAGACTATATTTCGATATCTTTAATAGTTTGGCAGAACATAAAAATATTCCACGTCACTTTACCCAGAACTTTGTTTTTCTCCCCAAAACAGCCATCCTTGAGCCATCACGAACATATTTGAATCAAACATAGTCAGATCGGTTAAGCTACCGAGAAATACTAAGGTTCATTTTTATTTATACCAGCAAGAAGATATGTAGGTATATGACAATAATAATATGCCTAATTTGGGCTTTTTTTTACACAAGGTACAGTAGCATTCTCCTTACGAGCCTTGTTTAAATTTGCGTGCCTTTGCGGCCTTTTTGTACACAGAGTACATTTGCATGCTCCTTACGAGCCGTATAAAAGTTTGCGTGTCCAACCAACGGACCTTGTAACGAGACTAGTGGGATAGACCCAACAATCTGCGTGAACCTTGACGTAGCTATCGATTGACGTACTTAGTTATCAATATATTTCATATTGGCCTTAGCATTAAGATATTAACCAATTGATGCTTCAATATTACTACGTAATAAGGGTTGTAAGGTATAATAAACTTTTTACACATTATGTTCATATCATAGCACACTGTTCGTAGCTATTTTCCAGGTTCTTCATTAGAATGATTATATAGGCGTGATCTTCAAGTGAACTGTAGTGGCGTGAACATAATAATATTTCTATTGAACTGCCAGCTAATAAGCAAAATTACATCTGAAACTTGTTTAGATAATAATTATCAACATAAAATCTTTGGATTCATTGCAGAACGGTATTTGAATTATGAAAATATTAACCACAGCATTATATTAATACGTGGGGTAGATTCTCAATCGTTTCTTTCCAAGTCATTCCAAGGGTAACGTGAAGTTTCACGCTTTTATAATTATCCACCAAATACAACAAAACTTAGGATATTGTTATTCTGATTCGATAGCTTTATTTGAAATAAGAAACGAAATAAATTACTCTTCCACATGCTACTATATATAATACATATTACCGACAGCAATATCGTAACCAGTTGCAATAAATTCATGGTCTATTTGAAATAGTTACTTGAGGCATGGCCCTTTGTAACAAGGTGATTTGCGTGGCCTTCGAAATATTTAATTTGTTTTGATGTTTAGACAACCATTTTGTGTACAAATCTGGCAGTGGTACTTTCGTTGCCGAGTTCTTAAAACGTTAATACTTAAATAATTGTTATTTAAGTACACGCAGTTAGGCGTACCCACATATAAATTATGTGGTTGTAATGTAATTATACACTTTACTTACTTGAATACGTACATAATAGAATATATTCGTAACGAATTTGCCTGCCCAAGCGTATGCAAGCAAGGGCGTTAATCCTTCTTTTTCCAACAAATTTTTTGTAATTACTTATTATTTTTTACCGTCGTCGCCACTTGTAGTGTTCGGGGGATCAATAATACACACGCTTTACTCTGTAATAGGTGAGGAATGAATCCGCATAGCGCACATCCGCACTCACTCACAGCTAGCCACAGACTGCCCGATATGCATAGACACTACACCGATAACCGTTGGGGAAGAATGGTCCTCGAATGGCGCCCACGTCTCCGAAAATGGAGTATAGGACGCCCCCCGACCAGATGGACCGACGACCTGAAGAAGGCAACGGGCATCCGCTAGATTCAGAAGGCTCAGGACCGGTCAGAGTGGCACAAGTTAGGGAAAGCCTATGCCAGCAGTGGATCTCCAAGGGCTGATGGATGGATGGATAGATAGATGAATATGGATAATGCGTCTTGAGACCAATTACGTGAGAAACGCTGAATATATTTTAAATTTATTTACTAAGCCTTTTAAGTTCAACGTCCACTCACTCTTACTCAACGCACCGGAAAGCATAAAAATTCGAATCGTCAAAAGCCATCGAGTTACCGATAGGTAAATTCCGTCAAAACCTTTTTATCGTTTTTAGGGTTTCGTAGTCAAAAGGGAACCGTGTGACTATCCATACGTCCGTACAAGGCAATACAATATACATATTTATTACGTTAACAAATTGGTAAAATAAAATCTAAAAAAATTTTCTCAGGGTAAAAAGCTTGCCTACACATTAAAAGGGAATATATATATTTATTATGCGTCTAACCCATATTATCTTGCATTGTTGAAAAGGCCTTTGAAATATTATGATCTGCAAAGATCATTTTTAGATTCGGACATCCATTTGCGAAATATTTGGGTTTAAAAAACCGATGTTGGTTAGAGTCAATTCTCCTGCCTCAAGTCTCCCTGCCAGCTGGTAGGTGTTGGACACGTGAAAAAATCACAGCAGTAGTTATATTATGATGAAATCAAATGGAAAACTATCAGTGTATAATCTATCTAAAGTGAGTACCTAATAGTAATTATAACTATGGAACCCTAGATGGTGCATGGCCTGACATGCACTTGAATTATTTCTAAGATTTGAGTCTCCTATGGCAAATATTCATTTATGACATTTATTATAATTATGAGTCCCTTGATGATAGATACCCGAGTAAATAAATTAATAAAAAGTAAATAAAGTAATTAAGTTAATTTAATAGTTAAGTTAATAATAAGTTAAATTTCCCCATAATTGATTACGGCGATATCTGTTACTTGGACCTCAGTGAAGCTCTTCTTGACAAACTGGATCGACTCATAAATAACGCCGTTCGCTTTGTTTTTTGTCTTCGTAGATTTGACCATATTTCTTCGTACCGTTCAAAGCTTAAATGGCTTCCTATCCGCCAGCGACGGCAAATTAGGTTACTGTGTTCTTTATTTTCTGTTCTCTTTGATTCCCATTCTCCAGACTATTTAAAATCAAAATTTCAATATCTGCACTCTTCCCACGATCGACAGCTCCGCTCTACTGAGTCTTATACTCTGTCTATTAGCATCGATCTTGATTTGTGTCAGACTCCTTCGCGGTTCAGGCAGCTCGATCATGGAATGCTCTTCCTGATGAACTTAGAAGACCTGGAGCTAACCTTATCTTTAAGAAAAAACTACAAGCTTTCTTGACTAGTCGTCAACTGTAATTTATATAACGTCTCACACGTAATATGTATTTAGTATATATAAATATATATGTTCATATATTATTAATTTATATATTTATGTATATGTATGTATATTATTTATTTATATATGTATGTAGTTGTTTATATTTGTTTACGTGTAGATACTTTATGTGTACGCATCTAGTGTACTTGAATTTTATCTATAAATAAGCTTTTTTTGTTGCTTTGTGTTATAATTTACCAACAATAGTTAATACCGCTCTTAGTGCATATCTGTTTGGCCTATGATTAGCTGGTAGAGAGTGCATTTAAGCATTAAGCTCGCCAATTGTATCGTGATTTTGTGGTCAATAAAATTTAAATAAATAAGTAAATCCTATACGTATATTTATTGATATTCGAACCTCTTTGTATTTACATAAAGTAACTTTGGACATTACCATAAGTTATCCTAGTCATAGATGCAACATTTACCAATATGATTTTCCAGTAGATTAAATCTGTTATTGTACCCAAATGTAGATTTGGAACACAATATTCCCAGGTGACGTGAAAGTTTCAATCATTCGATGTTTCCATTTATTTCTCTTTGTGGATTCTGATTTTAGCAATATCGACGATGATTCTAAAAACATGGCTCAAAAATGTTTTTGATACCAATGCAGCAATGTTTAGTCATCGCAAATCTGCTTTTTGTAATTACTTTTTAGGATTACGTAATCAAAACAGATTTGGTATTGATAATGCATTATGTATTATGTTAACAAAATGATAGAATAAAAACTTTAAAAAAATACTTACACTTGGCCGGTTACAAAAAAGGAGCTACCCTCAAAAAGAGAGAAAAAAACAAAAACAAGGAGAAAAAGGGCACTATTACTTTTGATATTGTGTGGTAGAGTAGAACTCGACCATGTTGGACTTCAAGCTTGATACATAACTTTGCTTTCCAGTGTAGGTACTATGACATGCGGAATATAATTGTAATTTTGTTGAAATAATATAATCCACATTCATCGGTCAACTCGTGTTATGAGTAAATTCAGGAAGCAAACAATTTATTTTGAACAAGTTACGAATTTTAGCGAAACAACTGGCTTTGACGATTCTGCATTGATCAAGAGTAGGCTGACGATTTTGACTCAAATATCCCAATGCCATGATTGGAGACAGCAATCATGAAAGTTCATGCATCATGTTCTCGACATCAACTCACGTTAGAAGACAATTGACAACCCTAAGATACTCGACAGTAACTCGATTTGTAATAGACATGTGTAACGTTAAACGACGTAGAAAATGTTATTCAATTTCTTTATAGCGAAACCTGATTGGGTTTTAAAGATGGAGGTAACTCAATAACTCCAGACCTGGCAAAAAGTTCAAGGAGACTTCATTATCCGTTTTTCTTTTATCCACCCCGTTCACCCCTGTAATCTTTGTACTCTTATAGGTGCAGTTATAGAGCTGCCGATAATGTTATGTAAGACACCGGTCACAAAATCTTGAGAAAAATAAAAAGAAAATTATTTTATTCAACACAAAATGTAGAACTGGCAAAAAATAAATGTATCCCTTGGCTCCGTAGTAGAATTACTTGTGATATAAATTTTAATCTATTCTATGTATTTACATAAATAATTGTTATCTATGATTTTTGATGGGTTTAAAAAGTGAATTCTGTGGGTGTCCGAAACTTATCGATTTTTCTGACTTTATACGCATGTTATTTAGGTGCTGAAAATTTTATACAAATACGTATGCAATGATGAAATATGCTTTTGTATATAGATAGCTGTAGAGACATCTGATGGTAAGTGTTAAGTCACGGTCACCCATGAACATCAGTAAAACTAAAGATAATGCCGGAAAAAAGGAAACGGGGGACCCACATCATTTATGACTGTGACTGAAACACGTAAAAGAACATTTCACGGTTGGTGTTTTTCAAATGCACACGGAAATCCTGACACAAAAGTGGGTATTGTTTTCCTTTTTGACTACAATGTGTTTATAATGTCTTATCTTTTACGTATGTAATGGGCTGCTATGATTATTCTGATTTTGACCAATGCGTGGCTCTCTGCTCGTCTGCAGTCTGCTCGTAGCTCGTACGTAAGTTATTCACATATTTAAGTGACCCCCTAAAGACCCCTGTGTACATTACTTTTAAATGATGTGCTAAGGAGTTCCTTTCACCGTTTTTCTGTACATAACACACTGCCTAAGGCCCACTAACTTACGAGATATTTGGTTGTATCTCTCAGTCATCTTTATTACTTTTTCCCCGCTTTCATATTATATGTACGTAGTTTCAGATTAGCTTTATCCCACTATCATTGATTACTTCAGCACCAGCAGTCTGTTGCACCTATTCATCATTCATAAAATATCCAGAATACTTTGAAAAAAAAAGGGGATTCAACCAGACATAAATTTAAACTTTGCATACCACAATGTCGACTAGAACTTTACAAAAGAAATGTCTTTATGAATGCAATTATAGTTTATAATAAACTACCAAATACATTTAAAGACCTTACGATAAATGCTTTTAAAAATAAAATTACGTATTGGCTCGCGGAAAATTGTTTTTATGATATAAATGAATATTTGACATATAAATAGAGGAAGCTGCAATAATGTAACATTTTATAATTTATTCATTGAACATTATTTTTCTGCAATTTTGAATTTTTTTAATTCTTTGACATTTTAAATTATATTACTAACATTTTGACACTGACATTAAAATTCTGACAATAATTGCAATAGAGTATAATGAGAATGACATGTACCTAATCTAATTGGAAAATAAGATTAAACAAAATTGTTAATTTTAATAAGCTTCAATTGACATTATTGCATACCATACGTGGTAGAATGTATTGGTCTTTTATACTTTTATAACACCTTTGTAAACTACATTCTGGCAATAAATGAATTATGTATGTATGTATGTATATGTATCCACTTGTGGTATCTTCCATAGATAAATAGATAGATTACTCTTTATTTTACACACCAACTGTGCTATTGACACAATAAAACACGTAAAATTTGAGGTCCAACTTATCCATTCGTCATCCTTTTTATTGAATTTTCTAGATCTTCTACACTTATTTCTTTCACTAATCCCATTTTTGCCGGTTTTACTTCAAGCACTTTTCTCGAAGCATTCTAAATGATTATGAATTTAAAAACAGCTAATACATTTGCAAATCACAACAAGCTGTAATATTTATTCATAAGACCATCAGAGGGTTAATAACCTATAAACGTACTCTTAGCTATTTCAATGGAATAAGAGATAAAACTCGTGTAATAAAGGGGGAGATAAACAATATTGCGACATTTTTGAATATCGTTAAAAAAGTTTTACCCGTTTATTGCTCCATGCAGTATTTTATTGCATGAATTTCTATCTTAACTTTATATTGAATATACTTTGTTTTTTAATTAGAATAAATAGAATAAATCGAGATGTAATTAGTTATGTATAGCTTCATTTGCTTTGCTTTTTTATACCATACTGAAAACATAAGACTTGTACATTTTAGCCTTGTAGAGTAAGGGCTTGGCTCGTCATAAGATCTGATAGAAGACCCGTTTGTACAAAATCTTTAAGTTCCTAAAGATTTTTTTACTCTCCCCTTAATTGAAGACTTACAATCAAAATAAGGGAGTTATAATTAGACCGACAATTTTTAATGACTTTGTTATTTCTAAATAGACTTGTAATTTTTTATGTGTTTGTAATTTTTAATGGACTTGTATAGTTCTTAAAAATGGTCTAGTAGTTTTTTGATATGGGCTTGTTATTTCTTATCTAATTAGCTGGATAACTAGCACTCAAAACGATAAGATAATGATTAGTTCCCTAAAACATACAGAGTTATTGCCGAACCTAGTTCAATCCATGAATTGGTTAACAGCGTGGTACCACAGTCCACAATATACGTACGTTTGTTCTAGTAAAAATCGCTTGGAGATTTCCTACGCGTCGAAGTTAATTACGATCATTCGACACCTTGCGCCCACTGCAAGTAATTGACAACTAGACTCCCACATCCAGCTGGGGAATAGATTACTACTGGATTTGTTTCCATTTTTACAAAATCAATTTTAAGAAAAAAAATAACATTAACAATCACTAGTTCCTCCTGTAAGAGTTGTTTTACGATCGGCGTATGAAAAAGGATTAAGTTAGCACAATTAAAAGGTTTATCTTTGAGCTAGATTATTTGTTTTACGATTGGCGTACTACAGATGGATTTAGTTATCATAATTAAACGACAAACATTTGGACTAGGTTTTTTGTTTTACTATTGAAGTATACAGTCATCATAATAAACAAGCCCTGAGAACAAGTTTGTGTTTATTAAATACGTTTATTAAATAAGCAAGCAGACTCGAGACTAACTTCTGTCGTCCCACGCTACCTCCGCTGGTAAAGCCGGATGGCTCTCTGGCTCATACAGCTGAAGAGAAAGCGAACCTTTTCGCATCTCTGTTTGCTGAGAACTCACGTCTAGACACTAGCAACAACCACCCACCACAGATACCTAATTGCGGTACCTCTATGCCAGAGGTCCGTATTCACAATAAAGAGGTACTTAAGACCCTGCGAAGTCTAGACGTGAACAAAGCCAGTGGACCAGATGGTATTCCAGCGGTAGTACTAAAGACATGTGCACCCGAGTTATCTCCTGTGTTGACACGCTTGTTTCGCCTCTCTATTGAGACTGGGATAGTTCCAAGATCGTGGAAGCTTGCCAACGTGCAGCCTGTGCCCAAAAAAGGCAGTCGTGCTGACCCCACTAACTATCGGCCCATCTCAATAACCTCCTTACTCTGTAAGATTATGGAGCGTATATTGAACACACGGCTCATGGCATACCTAGAACAGAACGATCTCCTCAGTGACCGACAGTACGGGTTCCGCCGAAACCGGTCGACAGGAGATCTTCTAGCGTATGCCACTCACATCTGAGGTGAAGCCCTCGAGAAAAATGGGGAAGCGCTTGCAGTTTCCCTTGACATCTCGAAGGCTTTTGATAGGGTTTGGCACACTAGCCTTATGAGCAAGCTCTCTGCGTATGGCCTATCCCCTGGCCTGATCCACTGGATCAGAGACTTCCTGAGTAACCGTTTATTCCGAGTGGTTGTCGGAGGTTGCTCGTCGCAATCAATGACAACTAATGCCGGAGTTCCTCAGGGGTCTGTTCTCTCCGCAACGCTGTTTCTGCTGCACATCAACGATCTGCTCATGCCCGGTATCTATGGGTACGCAGACGACAGCACGGTTGTAGAGAGATATCTGCCTAAGGGTCAGGCCAGTAAAGACCATCAATCCGAAAGAGAGGCTATGGTGCAGCGTATGAATCTTACTCTTCAGGCAGTTTCCGAATGGGGCAATGCCAACCTAGTGGGATTCAACGCCACAAAAACACAAGCGTGTCTATTCACCGCTAAAAGGAGTCCGTTCATCTTGACTCCTACTCTTCAGAATGTATCCCTGGAATACACCGACCGCCTTCAGTTATTGGGCATTGAGATATCCTCGAACCTTAACTTTGGGCGGTTCATTGAATCCAAAGCTAAAGTAGCTGCTAGGAAGCTTGGAATCCTAGCAAAGGTGCGGCGGTACTTCACACCACAACAACTCTTAACCTTATATAAAGCACAGGTTCGGCCGTGTATGGAGTACTGCTGTCACGTTTGGGCTGGTGCTGCCAAATGCCACCTGTCAACATTGGATTCAATGGAGAGGCGTGCTAAGAGACTTATTGGTGACCCTAAATTGGTTGAGACCAATCTTCAGAGCCTCGAGCACATTCGCAGAGTTGCAAGCCTCTCGGTATTCTACAGGATACATTTTGGAGAGTGTGCGCAGGAATTATATGATTTGATTCCGCCATCCCCATTCCACCATCGAACGTCCCGACGCACGGCGGGTATCCATCCATTCGTCGTTGACATTCCCCCTGTACGGACAAAGCGCTTCGCTTCGTCTTTTATTATGCGTACAGCGAAGGATTGGAATAAATTGCCCGCGTCGGTATTCCCGCTCGATTATAATGTGAGTGTCTTCAAGGCAAGAGTGAATAGGCTTTTACTAAGTTAATGCGCTTTACCACCAATGACTACATCGCCACTTACCATCAGGTGGGATTGTAGTCAAGCATTAACTTATAAGATATAAAAAAAAAAGCAGAGAATACAAACTATTGTCAAATTCAACCTGTAAGTACCTTTGTCAGCATATTATGCTCTGCAGCTTTACACAAGAATGAATAATATCTATTCACGTAGTTTAGAATCAACTACCAACTTCGAAACATCATCCAATATGAATACACTTAAACTAGTAGTAACCTAACAATGGAAAGGGTAAAACCCTTTCCTGGTCGGTCGTAGTTGCAGTCATCGCGCTGTCAATTAGCAATGGACACGAAGCGCAGCGTTGGTTAACAACGACTCTACGGGGGCTCATCAACGGTAAAGAGCATCGAAACCTATAGAGCGGGACATTGAATTGGTTATGAGTTTTAGGTTTAGGTATAGTTAGGAAAATTATTACACGTAGACACTATATTTCTGATTTAAAGAGTTACAGTGCAATCTTTCGCATGTTATTGTAATCAAAACTGTGATGACGAAGTGTGAGTATGATAGGTTAATGGCCCAGGTTACACATATAATAATGATTGTCAATTCTGAATCCTTCAAATTATGACGGGATCACGATTGATATTATTTTTAGGAACCCAGGCTATAGTGGATTTCACATAAGTCTGAACTTAGCTATTACGTTGGAAACTCTTACTTCAAAGGCAGACTTTTATAAAAACCCACTATGTAGGAACCCAGGCCAGGTTCCTACAAATGATTGAAGAATTTCCCACTAGTACTGTCAACAGGACTACTCAACAGGGCAAGTGGGAATAAACGGATTAAAAATAATTATTGTATGTGTAACCTGGACCAGTGTGAGTGTAAATCTCAATATTATTACACAACGGATATTCTTTACTTATTTCTGAACACCAATTTTTGCATGGGCTTAAAAAAACATGCTAAGTCGTCACAAAAGCAAAATGTAAAATGAATAAATGAAATTCTACGAATACAGAATATAGTATTGAGTGAAAGGGCATTGAGCATTGGGCACGGACATTGTGAGGATGCACAGCGCAACCTGTTAGCTAATTGACAGTGTGACGGCCCGACAAGGAAACTCTAGCCGGGATTTAGCATGGCTTTTCCCTTTGCCGTACTCTGATTTACAAAAACAGACGGAATTTTAGCTTTGGAATTATTTTTACGCTATTCAAACCATCCTAATGTTATTTCGGATTTGGTAGTTGTTTTGGTTATATTACAGAATATAAAAGTGAAAAAAATCTTCGTGTAATCTACATAATAATTTTGTAATATTCAGGTTATTATATATATAATAGGTGTTATTAGAGTTCTTCATAATGTACTTGAAGTTCACCAACTCAGTGTATTGTCTTTTGTCCTTCATATCGGAGAGGTGACCCGAATCCAACAGGGATAATATTTGATTATAGTTTGATAAATATTTATAACTATGCAAATATATTGCTTTACCTGCAAATTATTGCTAAACAACGCTTACTGTACTAAGCAAATACTATTTTAAAATATCTGCCCTCGATTCGGGTACTTATGTCTTAATACCAGTTCTCCTTTTTTGAGAAATTATAATTATATAATATTAATAAATTGGATATATTATGTATGATTACACCAAAAGAATTGTTCAAATCCGAGTTCCAATTACCTACAGAGATAAGCTCTTTCAAAATAAACAAACAACTCATTTTAGTTATATTAGTATAGATAACACTCTTCTAGTGTTTACAAATAGTCCTTCTTAGAAATTTCTTCTGTATAAAGCACCTTTACGAGGAGACTGTATAGATAGAATAATTCGGATCTCAGTTGGCCGTTGCCCTGTTGGAGTATCAATTAGTAAACAGGATAAAAAGTTACAATGTTTGTCTGACAATGGTGGCTTTGCTTTTGCTTTTATTCACCAATATCACTTAATCTAGGATAATTTTAACAGTTTTCCTATTAGGGTTCAATCAACTAACGAAGAACTACACTGTCTTGTTCTGTACAAAATCCTGTATATTAACTGTAATTAATTTAAAAGTATACTAGTGTAAGAATATTATATACTTACACAACCGAAGCATACTAAAGTGGAGCTTCAGAATTGTATGCAATAACTTGAGTTGCAACATCAAATGATTCATGCCCTTGTCATTTGTAACAATACACAATAGATTTCGAGAACACGTAGAGTGGAGTCACCAATAAATCCAGTGGGCGAACCATTTAAAACAAACATCAGAACATGCCACAGAGAGCGTATAAAAACCAGCCAGTGAAATTGTGACGAGAGGACCACCATTCTCTTGTTTCCATTTAATTAAACTGAAAATTCGGAGGCCAGAAACGAATGTGAAAAGGCTAAGTTTCCGCGAAAAACGGTAGTTTAGCTTTGCAAATGGGATTAAATTTTATAGCCGTACTAGTTTTTACAGACCGCATTTATGTTGATATAGCTAACCATAGACAATATTACGTAAAAAGTAAGGCCAGATTTATATTATAAGGGTAGTTTAAGAGGAGTATGAATTTCTCTATTATCTATTTATTTATTTGAGATAACAACAGCCCACTTAGTAAATACGTACATAATTGTTACCTTACATAAAACAATTAGGCCAATAAATGTTATCTGCTAATTACAAAATCAAAATTTTAATGTATATTTTAATGTACTAAGCTATAACTATATAAAACAAAAGTTTCAATACTTATATAAACAAAGCTATTCTTAGTATACTCGGAACCTGAAAGTAGATTGTATGGAATCAGAAACAATTTTTTTAACATTGAGATTATAAAGATAAAGTTATGAAAATTTTTATGTAGATTGTTTAATCAAAAATATTTAAACACGTATGTCAGTTTTAGTGTATACAAAGAACAACGCTGTATAGATAATAAATAAATTTATGAAGTGCGTAAGTGCCGAATTAAAACAGTTGTTTGAGTGAAAACGTACACGAGTAATTTAAAATGGGTGTGTTTTATAAACTTTTTTACATATCCAATATGACAACTTATAACTTATGATATTACCAATGTAGCACAACAATTCGAGAAACAAATTATTGTACGGACTGGCATTTACTGTACTTTGTATGAAGAGGCTTGAAGCTTTCTCCATTATGCTGGCAAGTCCAGTGGTTGCCACTGAAAGTAACCCATCCTAAAAACGTTCAATAAATATAAATAACTAATGGATACCAGGCGTGTGCTATTGCGCTAAAAAAATTATACAGGAACAGTCGATTCCGTTATAAAATAAACTATTCAAATTTTGATTATTTTCGTTATACCTTTGTCTTTGGGACAGAAAAAAGCACAATATGACATACCAGAAAACTCATTGGGCCAGTAGTTTTTGAGAAAATTGGCAGTAAAAGGAGGAGAGACAAACGAGTGATCGTATAAGGGTTCCAGTTATTGATTTTTTGTACGAAAC
The DNA here is from genome assembly GCA_963932265.1 of Thymelicus lineola. Classification (NCBI taxonomy): domain Eukaryota; kingdom Metazoa; phylum Arthropoda; class Insecta; order Lepidoptera; family Hesperiidae; genus Thymelicus; species Thymelicus lineola. The sequence continues at coordinate 8,050,162 of OZ010692.1, forward strand.
CCTGAAAACTATTACATTTACTACAAACTTCAAGCGCACTTGTTTACAAAATAATTTTGATTTAATAAGTTATTTTGCAGAAATTCCCTTTATTAACATTAAAACATACCTCAATCAAAAACTAATATTAGAATTAAATATCATCAAACATTAATTAGAAATTTATTGATTTATTGAGAACTGAGGTGAAACTCACTCGTAAGCATGTGTCGGCGACAACCTCACCCTTGAGCACGAAACGCAAAATGGCTGTGTGGCAAAAAAACAACTTGATGACACGATCTTGCTCACTACGCACACCTTGTCAAGATGTTTCAACGCTTTTCATAAAATGATATTGTATTTTTGAATAATGCGTGCCTTTTGGACCATAATAAAACATAATTTTATTTGAGTTATTTTTCTTTGGTTAGTTTTATTGTGACACTGAATTATCTATTTGTAAATGTAATTGTTTATACTTAAACATGTATGATTTAATAAAAATAAGGATTAAGGGTTAAATAAAGCGGCGGATATTACATATATCTACGAGTACATGATGTACAGACCCTACACTAAGTAAACTTGTGTTGCAGGAGTCTGCTAATCCTTTTAAGGAACAGTATAGCCGGTAAGTAATAACTTTACTAAAATTATTAGTTTAAAAACATATTTAAAAAGCTAGATACGGACGCCAGATACTTAAGCTAGGTAAGTACCTTATTTATTTTAATTACTGTTGATCTGATGTAAATAATCCACAATACGCTTGTGATTAATAATAATGCACTTATCTAAATTTTTACAAAAATTTTTATTGGTTGGTTTTAAATACTTGGTTTCAACACACGTGTTCGGGTTTTTCTTCATACTATAATATGATGTATTCTGTGTAAACTAAGGAGGGCTGGAACCTAACTCTCCGTAGACTCCATAGTACCCCACTGTTAAAAGTCAATCCTAGAATCGCATGTTGTTAATTATTTATAATGCATTATTTGTGTAGCCTGTAATCTATATTTTAGTATTCCATTCAATTACCAACTACTCAAATTAGTCCATCACTATGGTTTTTAACAGTGCTAAGGAGTCTATTTCGCCATTTCTTCTCCTTCATAATAACCTACCTTTCCGAAATGGTGGTAGATTACAAAAAAATTACGTGCATAAGTATATCAGTGATACACTACGCTACATATGAATAAATGGTTTTAAATTTTTATCACTTTCGCTCCACGCAAGCTGTGTCAGTTAGCTACTTTGCTTCCAGATTTGGTTCAAAAAAAGCGTGTTTACTCCGGTTACTCCGGGCCGAGCATAATGTACTATTAGATACACATGCTCCCTGCCAACATAAAGTAGCTTCAGCCATGCTTACACGTTGTAGCCATATCTCACCGGATGTACCGCCCTGCCGCACTGGCGACCGAGATCAGCTTGTAACGCCCCCTCACTAACATGCCAGAATATTTTCTGTACAACTTTTTATTAAATAACTATTTGGGAGACTCCTAAGTACATAAAATTATATTTATTTATTTATTTATTTTTATTTATTTTTTTATTTTATTTATTTTTTATTTATTTATTTATTTATTGTTAGGTACAAAAAAGAAGATTTTTTTGTTATTAACCTGCACTCAAGGCTCAGGGATTTCTAGTTTGGGGCTATAATTGTAAAGCGGTATTATTAATTATTATTATTGAGCTAACCATTTTAAGAGCTCATCCATTTGTTGACAAATTTAAATTGAAGTAACATTACGTAAATAGCATTCTAAAACTAACAAAAAAGTACAAGCGCTATAATATTCTCATATCAAATAATGCAAGGCCTGGTTATTTTTTTCCAATTTCAAATTCAAACATTATAATTAAAGCTGAACTAGAAATCAATATGCCAAGAAAGGCCAGAAATCTGGAAAGCACTTCCTTCGAACGGGAGGGTAAAGATTAACGAGCAAGGTACAATTTTATTAGCATTTTTTCCTCTTTCCGCCACGCCAAGCTCATTTCCTCTTGTGTAATTTATTGCGGTGCCACTTCAACTAAAATTAGCGATATAAAATAACCATCTTAACATCTTAACCCCTTTAGCGTAAGTGCCACTGACAACCTCACAATTTGCCAGACTAGCCTTAAATGTGCTATCTTGTTTAAATTATCTTAACCCGTAAACGGAATTAAACTATTTCGCAGTATTTTTGATCTTATAAATTTTATAATGACTGTTTTAAGATTAGATAGAATTTAGGCGTGAATTAAAGAGTTATAGACTAAATGATTTACGATTTGGACACACCGGCAATACATAACAAAGAAGTTTTCAGAGAATTCGGTTAATATTGATATTTAGGTACTATCCTTCTACTGCGGCAAGATTCAAGGCACACTATATGCAGTAGTAAACTCTCACTTCAATCTCCTGAGTTCACAAAGAACCTAGTCTCAATCAAAACTAGTAGGTACAGTACAGACAGACCTGTGAAAGATTCCCTTCAATACACCCGGCTTCTTATTTAGCCGGCCAACTTGTGCATTACCGAAATTGCACGGAATCCATTTTCTTTATGAGATATCGGAAAGCCACGATTTATTTCACGCAACTTGTAGGGTGATAATAATTTTGAGAGGTCGGATCAAATTTTGAGTTATAACATTTCGCTTACTATCCCCGGTTTTTGGTACAATATTTTTGTTTTCTTCGCAGTCAATTTGATGTTAATATTTTTTTGTATTCAGCATTATTATGAGAGCACGTGAAAATTTTAAATGATATGATATATTAATATGGTATTTCACGATAAAGTTATCTTCCCAATAAAATTTTACATAAGTACCTATTAGTAAAAAATCGAAGTTTTAATTATCTTATAATTAACATTTTTTTTAATTAATAGAAAATAAAGTTAATGTATTCCAAGATTATACTTCAAGCTCTATGAAAGCAATAAAAATATTAACTCTCTCTTTATTGCTGTATATTAGGTAGCATGTATTAAGCTCTTGTGGTGTGTGTTACCCACATACGAGTATGTAAGTGCCATTAAAGTGTTGATATATTATTTATTGATAGGATTAATTATGTAGCTATGTGCTGTCTTTGTAGAAGTGATTTTAACACATACAGCAACTTAGACAGCTAATGTTTCCATTGTACACTGTTGAAATACTGTCATACAGCTCATTTGTGCTGCTTGGGTGTACTTCCAATGATGCTACGATACTACCACTAATGATAACCGAGTCGTTTGAATTAACTCCCCTTATTCTAATTTAAACACGTTTATTACATTTTGTAGTTGAAAAGATGGAAAAGAAAAGATGGATGGATTGTATTACAGAGGATATGAAAGATAAGAGAGTTAGTGTAAAGATGACGGCTGATAGAGAAGTGAGGAAGAGGAAAACATATGGCGCCGACCCCAAATAAAATTGGGAAATGGGCAGGATAATGATGAATGGTGATGATTACATTTTATAGTTAATAGTGAAGGGTTGGCTGTTTGGCTTGACTTCAACCCATCTACTACTGAACACGGGTTTCTCCTCTTGAGGAGGCATAGGTGTTCCACCACGCTGTTAGTGTGTTGCCATGCTAAGCCTTTGAAGGACTTTATTAGCATGTAATTTGAAAGCAGCTGTGTAATTCAAATGTTTGGTGACCCATAGAAATCATGGATATTCGAAAGTTCCGAAACACATTTTAAATAGTATTGCAGTTCTATTTAGGTAAGTCAATTACAAAATTGCTGTTGTTGTTACCTTTGAAGTCAAGACTGAAATAAATGAACGCGTCATGCATGAGCAAAGCTGTTTGAAACAGCTTGCTTCACGATATCTATACGTCATTGAATCATTACACTATCATTTATCTTTCTAAGCGTATGTTACGTAAGTCATTTTACTTTTAAATTATGTTGGCTATCCAAAACTATGACGTTAAGTTATTTTAACGGTGCCAAACGTAAAATATTCGCCAACTTATGGAAAAATTATTGGAATTGGTCCAGCCGATTTGTAATATTAGTGGAAAACCATACAAAACTTGGCTTGAACTATCTGCTGCAGTTGGTTTAAAATGGGAGAACTCTTTCCAGGGAATCGTTCCTAAATCCTTACTAAAATAAATCAGAACATTTTAGTATAAGTACCACTTTGAACTTTGAACTAATAACTACATGTACATATATCCATATTCCTAATTTGGTCGAACTTGCAGATGCTTTGGCTATAGTCACCTTATATTGTATTTTATTTTGTAACAAATACATTTATTTATTACTACATTTATTATTAATACGTGATTTTCCTGACAAATCTTAGTTCATTTCGTGACATTGACGGTGATTAATTATATTAACTTTCTAGACGACTTGACGATTGAGTCATAAAATAACAATTGTGAATAACCTTTTAATTTAACCATGTCCATCAGGTATTTGCCATGGGTGTAAAAAATGTAATATTATTAAGTCGACATAGTAAAATAAAGTCAAATTTTTTAAGGTACCTCCCCCATTGTAATTTCAATAATTGTTTTTAAAGGCCTATAGGTAATCAGACTAGATCAGTATGGCAGACCAATTGATCAATTTCTACAAGCTCATGAAACTCTTATTCTAAAAAGAGCGCCAGGTCAGTATCGGGATACATAAGTGCAAATTTTGTCAGATATGAGCAGCTAATGTAATCACATGCAATGTGAGAATTAATAAATAACATCATTAAATATAATTGACGGACATACATGAAAGACTAAATACGTAACGATACGTATAAAGTAACGTAATACAAGGTTTATATCTACGAAGTAACTTTCAGTAGGCAAATGAAAGAATGGCTCCCGAGAGACTCGAACAAGAACCTGGCGCAGGTCAATTGACACATTGATGAATCAGCTCAGCTGCCTCCCTTCCATTCGCAAATGTTACTAAAATAACTAAAAATCCAAAAAACACTATTGTTACTCAGATTGGGTTATAAAAAAACCTCAATTTTGTTCGATAAACACAAATCAAGTTACAAGTTTAGACTCCTGTGCCTTGTAGTCAGAAAAAGTTTCGGGTTCGATTCCCGTCAGATATTTAAATACGTTGTCTATGTGTTAATTGTGTATTGAAGCAAGTATGGGATACCTACTTCTAAAACTTGATGATCACTTCCTTTCAAAACACATGTGAAGCTATTGGATACCAAACATTGGAGAAATCAGAGTAAATATGAGTAGTGTCTGAAGTATACTATACCATAAAAAAATTAATAAAAAAAAACCTGACTGCGTAAAAAAACTATTATAAAAAGAAAAAACAAGCCCAGTAGTTCAGAATGTTGTTAAAAGAAATACTGAACAACTACACCACATAAGGATTAACAGTCGGGACCCATTCTTTAATCAATCAAATCTTTGTTTTTCTCAAGCAACCCTAAAATATAATGGATCCCGACTGTTAATCTTTATATGGTGTATTCGTATGTATTACTTTTAACAACATTCTGAACATAATGGGCTTGTTTTTTCTTTTTCTTTTTTAAACGCAGTCGAGTTTTTTTTAATCATTTTTTTATTTTATACTTTTCATTTAGGATTCATTGACTTCTTTAATAGGATTATAAGACGGTTAAATTCGCAATGTTATCATTTCATTAAGGGAATGAGTATACGAGAATAGGAATATACGAGAATGGTCGTTTAACCAACTTAAAATCGTTATATATGTCACCGGAAAGTAATAAGAACCGTAAGTTTATAAATTTCCTAGGAAATTTATAAACTTTCGTAGGATTATAAACGAGACATAAATTGTATTATTTTACGGCCACATTTTCGGAAATTTATCAATCTGCGACGTCTCGTGGTAAATTTATAAACTAACGGATTGCCCATTCGTAAAATTCTAAACGGCTCGACCAATCACAGAAGAGCTTTTAATTTTACGCTTCTTTAAAATACGGAAAATAACACACTGCTCTCTGATTGGTCGATGTTGACAGAGGCGATGCTTGTGTCCATAGACTTAGGTACAATCAGACTTGCCAAACTATAAACTATAAATCTATCAGTTTCGATTACCTACCTAACAGTATTTTTACTTTAAAACTATTTAGGTACCTACCTATAATACAGGTTTACTTTTTTACATAATATACTAATAATCCCTACTTAAGTCGAAGCACCTCGCCATGAAAAAACAACTGAACTCAAATCAAAAGAAGGATAGGTTAGGTTATGGTTGTCTGATTTTATTCAGGAAAAATAGGAACCCCGCGTAGCGGGGTTCCGTCGACATCTATGGCGAAGCCCCTCGCCATGAAAAAAAAACTAAAATCGAAAGAATCTGATTCGCCAACTTCGATTTCGTGTGCAATCATGTCATAGTTTTGGTCATGGCCACTTAAAACTTTCGTAGCTCTGTGGTAAATGTCACTTCGTCAACAAAGGAGAAGGAACACGTAACTTATTCAACCAATCAGAGCGCATATGGCGTTTGGTTATTGGTCACTTATTATTTTACGAGTGAGCTCGGTTAGTTTATCAATTTCCGAAAATGTGGCCGTAAAATAATACAATTTATCTCTCGTTTAGAATCCTACGAAAGTTTATAAATTTCCTAGGAAATTTATAATTTCCTAGGAAATTTATAAACTTACGGTTCTTATTATATTCCGGTGACATATACACTAAACTGTCACTCAAAATGAATAATGATGAAAGGAATCTAAAAATAATTTTTTGAATACCTATTCAACGATAAATCATTTGACGTAGTTCGTCGAATTTTTTTTTCATTTAGACAATATGGCTTCTGGTTGTCCCTATGGTGAATTTTAACTATTGTCAAGTATTTGGTGGCACTCGCAAGATTAAGGTGAATTCATTGACGTAAGAATTATCAGAATCGGTTAACCCGTTTGATCTCTACAACACCACATAGGAACACACATACATACATAGACTGATAAGCACATTATCCTCCATTGCGTCGAGCAGTTGGGTAATAACGATTTGATTAGACGTTCTATGCTTCCTTAATAAGAATTAGAATACGTCCTAAGTCTCTTTAATTGTAATAAGAATAGGCCGCCTTAATTAAGATTTAATCGCACTAATGCGTTGAATGAAAAAAGAAATATCAACTAGAAGTATTACAACTTACAAGACATTCTTTTACTTTTATTTACAGACCAATTACTACTCGCTGGCTCGGTTGCCATTAATTTCATTACCATAAAAACTTCACTAAGAGATGTTACGTAGCCGTTTTATAGTATAGAAAATAAAAAAAGATTCCGTCATTTAGCGCAGATGGTGAGACGAGTTAACCGTAAAGTTGGGTCATTATTAATTCGGTTTTCGTGTAGCCGGCATCTAATTCTTCAACGAACTTATTATTGGGAAATTTTGTAATGGCCGTTAATATAACGACACGCTATTGCAATCACGCGATAACCACGAAAGAACTATGGGGATTAAAGTTCGGTGAAACGCTGCTCATTAAAATTCTTAATATTAAATATGTAGCTACTTCGATCTAACCCGTAAGTGCTTACCGGTGAGGAAACGAGAGCTCTTGTATGGTTGTTTCGTTGTATTCTTTTTAATTCCAACGCATAATATTTTACAAACTTATTGGACGTTAAATAATGTAATATCTAATTTAATGTTATTGCATATATATTACAGATTTCAACAATATAACGAGAATTGAACATTTGAAAAATTCTTGCGTCATTTTGTGCACCGTAATTTCAGAATGAAGAAGACAATGTTTTAAACGTGGCAATTGATTTAGATGCTGAGGAAACGCAATGGTATCAATAACATAATAGGGACACTCGAGGGGATAGGTACTACTTTCATTGAAATCAACATTTCACAGTAACTTACATGTATGAATACTGTAAAGCTGTATTTGCATATCAAAGATACATGCGTGAAGAACCTTAACTAATAAATAAATAACCCGTCGCTATACTTACACTTCTTGTACTGCTCCATTGGGAGCCCGGCAGTGTTTTAAATATTCTGTGTTCTTCTGTGGAATTGGATACATATTAACATTTCATGATCAGAGGTTTTTAAGAGTGTATTAAAGACAATTTTACTGACCGCAACAATATAAAAGATATTCACGTGTGTAAACTCGAAGGTGTAAACTAATAAAATTACTTAAGCTTTTGTAGTTATCATACATCTAAATCTCTTCGGATGCAACATCTCTTATAATCCCGGTTGAAATTCACTTACAGGTAAGTTCTTTCAACCATACATTATATTTATAAAATACAAATTTTAACTTTTAAACAAAAATGGATTTAACTTAATGTGTAAATACAAAGACATAGATTTCCCAAAGCGCGGGCGGTTACTAGTTACTTTAATAAATCCTTAGCTGCGGAGGCTAGCTATTAAAACGATAAGGATTTAGAACGATCAAATTTTGCAAGACACGGTCCCTAGCGGCCTTTATTGTTGGGACGGATTATCCTTATCTAATCAATTGAGATAGATTTAATTTATCAAGCCAATCAATCCTGACTTTAAATTAAAATTACATTAATCTTACTTTTGTCAACGAAATTAATTCTAATAAACAAAATCTGCTTTCGTACTTTGAAGAAATGAATCTGTGTATAAAAATAAAAATATTTATAAATATCGGTTGTCCGACGTTATTCCAAACCGAGTTCAACAAAACAATAAAAAATAAAGAATAAAAGAGCAATGGAGTATATTTTTTGCACCGTAATTATTATTATAGTTGAAGTGGCGAAACACAGGCTATCACGATGATACTCAAATGCCCAAACTCGATTCTTAATTAGCTGTACAGTAGTGGTTCAGTAACAACAAGTGCGTTTCAGTAACAAGGCCACGCGGACTGTAGGGTTCCGAAGCAGCATTAACTACTTATGCTAACATAGCCCTGATAGTTTTCCTTATAAAGGACCCCGCAAAATCTCTATGGGAATTGGCTCTCGGCTAAATTAGCTGAAATTTTGCACAGAGGTAGCTTTCATCCTGCTGATCAAAAGTCTCAATGGGTGCAACCCCCCAAAATCAAACCCAGACCCACCACTCCCCTCCAAAGCTCAAATTACTCCCCAAAGCACATTGGATGAAAATCAATGCTTAAGGGATATATTCATATGAAACTTCGCACAGAGGTAGCTTTCATCATGCTGATCAAAAGTTTCAATGGGCGCAACCCCCCAAAATCAAACCCAGACCCTCCACCCCCCCCCATTTCAAAATACACCCCAAAACATATTGGATGAAAATCAATGCTTATGGGATATATTCATATGAAACTTCGCACAGAGGTAGCTTTCATCATGCTGATCAAGTCTCAATGGGCGCAACCCCCCAAAATCAAACCCAGACCCACCACTCCCCCCCCCAATCTCAAAATACTCCCCAAAGCACATTACGATATAAGCACGCATAAGGGACATATTTTTTTTATGGAAATAGCCGGCAAACGAGCTGACGATCCACCTGATGGTAAGTGGCTGTCGCCGCCCATGAACATCAGCAGCACCAAAGACATCACTGATGCGTTGCCGGCCAAGAAAGAAAGAAGAAAAAGGAAGAAAGAACTGGCTCTCAAGCCCCCAGCCGGAACACGACGAGTCGTCTGATTCATGCTCATGCAGGGTGGTAGCTATCCAGGTGAATCCCTGGAGAAATAATAATAGTAATAATGGTATTAATTAACAATTAAAATCAATACTTCCAATATAATCCCTCCGAGGGCCCTACCACCAGCGGGCCGGATTTAGTCGCCTCTTACGACACCCTTCCGGCGTGGGATTGGGGTTAGTATTCTAAGCCGCCCCAATACGTCTAAAATATAATAAAATATACGGCTAATATATGCATATGAAGGCAAGATGTTGGGTGATACCCGACCTGTTTACGATAGGTGGTGTTTGGGGGGGAGTGGTGGGTCTAGGTTTGATTTTGGGGGGTCGCACCCATTGAGAGTTTTGATCAGCATGATGAAAGCTACCTCTGTGCGAAGTTTCATATGAATATATACCTTTTGCATTGATTTTCATCCAATGTGCTTTGGGGAGTATTTTGAGATTTGGGGGGGAGTGGTGGGTCTGGGTTTGATTTTGGGGGGTTGCGTCCATTGAGACTTTTGATCAGCATGATGAAAGCTACCTCTGTGCAAAATTTCAGCTAATTTAGCCGAGAGCCAATTCCCATAGAGATTTTGCGGGGTCCTTTATCATATAACCTATTTTTGAGAATTTTTCACTTGTCCAACTCCAACCGTTTAGGTAGCAGGGAGTACACTTGACTGTAACCAAAATTAGCACTTTATAGCCAAATATGTCGCAAACGGACTCCTAATTCAAAAAATGGGCTTAGAAGGCATGATATTTTTGGAAAACCTTTTATTTTTGGATACGCGGTATTATACGGTACGCGATGAATAAAAAATTCATCTTCACGTAACTTGTAGGGGAAGCACCCTGAAAAAAATGTTTTTCAATATTTTATTCTACGATTCTGGAAATTTAATAAATATGTATATCCATGACAAATTACAGATTTCTAGCATCAAGGGTCTCAGCGCTTTGCTTCGGACAGACATGACGAAACTATAAGGGTTCCGATTTCACTTCGGAACCCTAAAAATGACCATTCTGAAATAAAAACAAATAAAAGATCACAAAATTTTAAAATCACAATGACAATGAAATTTTACAAAACATTTTTAAGGACCTATAGAATAAAAACTTCAGCTACCGAAAAGAAATAACATAATCACAACTCATGTATGAGATTTGAAACATCATAAATAACAATTCTAGGAATTATTTAATTTCTATAGTTACTTTATCAAGTGAAAAATGACCATTCTTCTTTCTTACTTATCTACTATAGTTTTGTCATAAGAAAATTATAATAGCACAAATGAAAAAGTTTTTGTTTCGACTTCAACGATAAATAAAATTATATTTTTTCATTTGCTTAGAAACTTAACCAATTACAGCTAAACTTACTTAAACACGAATTTTCATGATCCGTAATCATAGCAGCCTTCGCATGTTGAAGGTGGTATGTACTCTTATAATTTCACTTTACATCGTATATTTCGTTGCACAAGTTAGTAGGTTACAAAGTTCGCACGTTTTCGTGTATATGAGTGTAAGCGTGTACACGAAGAAGTATTCTAAATATTTTTACACAGATGTCGTCTGAATATACGGTTTACAATTTGCAGGTAAAACTAAAAGCTACACAGCCTATAGCATTTTTTATTGGCTTCAACCCATTAATGGCCCATTACTGGGCACGGGTCTCTCCTCTTAAGGAGGCCGACCAGAGTGTCGGAAGTTTTCAAACCGCCCAAGGACCTCTGACATGGCTTAACGACTTATCTTATGATAACAACTGGGACCGACGGCTGTACATGCCTTCCGAAGCACGGAAACGCTCAAGAATTGTTTTGGCACTAGCGGTCACCATCCAACTACCGACCGTGCCCGCTGTTGCGCAAGCCACTGGGCTATGAGCCCTTCATTTTTTTATTAAATCTTAAAAACGATGTAGACGTACATACATAATTAAGATAAATAATTAAAGCTAGAAAGGTAAAGTTGTCATAGTGATATTTATAAAAATCTGTGGCAAATAAATCTAACTGAAGGTTTGATGTATATATCTTGTTATTTTTACTACATTTGCAGACATAGCCCGGCCGCTAGTGCAGAAAATTATTCGTTTACCTTGATCTGGACAGAGCCCCTTAAACCACAGACCAAAATATGTGTACTATAAATTTTAGGGAACTCCCAATTAATTCTATCCGAACATATCCAATACAATCACGTTGGATACATCGGTCTTTGTATCCGAAAAAGAATAACATACAACTTCCAGTACATGTGCCTTATTTTATCCGTAGACAGGAATGCCCTTTAGGCATTAATATTTATTTTATAAGCACCTTGTCAGTCTGGCTTTGTGTTTGCTGTTTTTCTCCCCAAATCAAAGGATAACATTTTTTACCTTGTACTATTTGTTTCATTTCAAGCGGAATATAAATAAAGTTATGACAATTTAAAGAATCCCGTCCATACATTTTTCAAGTGTAGGTTGTCTGAGTACTAAGATAAGTTTCCTGAAACGAGGCGAAGGCAGTTACTAGTAAAATAATAACAATTAAAACCAACTATAAATTCCCTAAATGCAAAGTTCTTTTATCTACGAGTATGATAATAAAAAATCTATCGTAATAATAGTTATAAAAGCTGCCAGTTAAATCTAAACCTTAAATTACTCACTTAAAGTAAATATTTAAACGCAACGGTTATCGTGAAATATCTTAAAAGAATTTATAATTTCGTGTGTCTAGACAGTATTTTATTTAGAGGTGCTGGTAATTAATTTCAGTATAAAAAGATTTTTCATAAGTCCCTCTTTTTAAATTGACTTTTTTTGTTTGTTAGATGACGTCTCGAAGGGTCATTGTAGTCACTGTTTGAAAGGCATTGTGTGGAAGATAAAAGAAGAAATTAAAATAAATATGGTTTGATAGCTGTTGGACAGCTGAAGTTCCTACTGATTCAGAATTCCCACTAAAGTGCATTCTTCTACATTTATTTCTTTTTGGAGTTCGTTCTTCCATTGCAACGTTAAAAGAGTGCAAAAATTAGAACTAAAAATAAGCTAAGAATTATCCTGTTCATGCCGGAGAAAATATGTAATCAAAATTTTACCACTAAGAAATAAATATGGGACCAACATAGAAGTGCATCATTTAAATGAAAAAACAATTTTCTATGAATTTCCATGATAAATAGAAGTCGGAGTCCTGAAGTAATAAACATTAAAAAATAACTGAATGGAGAACTTCTTTCCAAATGGAGATTTCTTTGAAGTTGGTTAACAAAGTACCTACGTTCTTTGAGGAAAATGAGATGCGAGTTTGAGGAAAACAAGTTGCTTCAATCTACTAGTAAGGTAAGAGAAGGATCTATCGTCGCACTTAAACGGCTATGCTGACACCCTTTTCAATACTACATTAGCAGTGCGATTTGGTAGAGGGATTACTGACCAAACAAAGAAAGAAAAGTTGTTATGATTAGAATTCCTCCGATATACCTTAGATTGCTTTACCAAGATCAAGGGCCAACATGTAATCTGAAACATAGAAGTGCTCGAAAAATTTTACCACAAGCCGTCAACCTTCAACTAATGACGCTCAAAGTTCGTTAACTCGTTCATCACAAGACGTAAGACGTCGAATGCCGAATAATTCAACAAAGGCACATAAATACTGCCTTGTTATTTTTATACAAATTCTTTTTGTAAATGAACTTGGCACGAACAACTCTATATATGCTTTTGTGGCCTACCAATTAATTGCAAATACTAAAAAATGTATTGAAGCTTATAGATGTATTTATTATAACTTAGATAACAACAATATTCCTTTAGGATTATATCCAAACTACAATTTTAGTGTGAGAAATTATTTATCAAACATTAAATTTTGTATTTATTTATTTATTTGTCATGTACACACAAAAAAAAATTAATAGAGAATAACTAACAGATATAATGTGTAAAGTATGTTATGCTTATCTCTGACGAACTTCTTCTAGTTGCGAGAGGGCTGAATTTGGTGTTTTGAGTATTATAATATAATGAACGCAAACTGCGCTATAAACGGTCACATTTCCCTAAAATGGCACAAACTAAATTCGCATCCAATTATTTATCGAACGGAATCTTTTAAAGTTTTCAAACACGCTAAGGCAGCATTAAAGTTTGTAGTGCATTACGAGACATGGCACGTCGCGTGCAAGGGAGCTAAACGTCATTTTTTAAATGTAGTGCTCGCTCAATAACAAAACTTGAATAATTCCGCTTTTGCTACGAAAATTTCAGTCATAATGACCCGGCATCTCTGAATTTTTATTTTTAACGTAATAACGTAACGTTTAATTTTTGTTTCAATCGCAACGAACGGTTCTTTTTCCAGAAAAAACTGATAAAGCATTTTAATAACTACAAGATTAGATTAGATTATATTATGAATATATATGTAAATTAAATATGATTAATAATAGATACTTGAATAATGAAGCCCTCAATAATGTCCAATAATGATTCTAGCTGATCGGCAAAGTTATAAAGTAACAGTCAGTGCGGACGATAGTTGAGCATTTCCGTGCTTCGAGGGGCACGTAAAGCCTTGATGGCTTGTTTCTTGTCCCGGTTGTTATTTTAAGATAACAGTCGTTAAGTCGTTAGTTGTGTTGAAAACCTTCGGGTGGCATGAAAACTTCCGAATTTGGGTTGGTCACTAACCCCTCCATCAATCCGCACTAGAGCAACGTGGTGGAGTCCAACAATCCATCCATTCATCCATCAGCCTTTAGAGGTCCACACAGAAGGTTGACATAGGCCTACTAGCTCCCCTCACATGCGCCACTCTGACCGGTCCTGAGCCTTCTGAATCCAGCGAATACCCGCTATCATCTTCAGGTCGTTGGTCCACTTGGTTGGGGGGCATCCTGTGCTCATACCTGTGTCTTTCTCCCGCAACTGTTATCGGTCCTTCAAACTATGTGGCCAGCGCATTATTGGCAATGGCTAATTCTCTGAGCTAAAACGTGTCGCTACGTGGTGTAGTAGGACTAGCGAAACCTAAAAAAATATTACACTTTGACCGTCGCAAGATTTCAATTCAAATCTACATTCTTAACTTGAACTGTTGTACTCTACACTAATTTATTATAATAAAACATAGAACATCCACCAGACTATTCCAGTGCGTTGCAATTTATGATTAAAATATAAATAAAGTTATAAATTACTTTCATATTATTAAATCTGACAATGGCTTTTGCTGTATAAATCGCAACTGCACTTAAAACTCCAAGAACAATTCTTTGTATTTTATCCTCAAGGGATGTTGCTTTCTTCTTGGATTCTAGTTAGAAATTTAGTTTACTGAAGAATGGACTTACACAATTGTAAGAGATAGGGTGTAAGAATTGAAAGACTGTTCTTTGTACAATAACACCAATAGAGTATACAGGTTGTCCCGTAAGTACGCCGTACGAACGTCAACCGTACAGGGCTTGAGAGGATCTACCATATTATTTTGTCAAAAAATTACCTTTGTAGAAGTGTCACCGTTTTCGACATTTTAGCATTTTTAACAATTTTTAAAAATCGGCTTCTTTACCTTTATTTTTCCTGTCGAGTCCACAAATCAGCAGATTTTGATGTCTTTTTTCTAACAATTATTGTCAAATAGTTTTTTTTTATAATTATCAGTATATAACTTTCGTGAAATTATTAGAGAACCCTGAGAAAATAGCGTCTATTGTGGATATTTTTGTTTTTGATTTTCTTGGACACAATTTTGATGCGATTTGGTTGAAAAAATGTACTGGGCAAGAAGTATGGAACAGAATTTTAAAAACTTGTTTGTTAAATGCAAATTTTAAAAAGGTAAAATATAGGCTAATACTTTGATAGGGAAATTTTTCAATATCAAATTTTCAAAATTTTTAGAAAAGGTCAAAATCTCGAAAACGATGACACTTTTAGTAGGATAATTCTTTGACATAATATGGTAGGTCCACTCTCAAGCTATCTGCCTTCTACGGTTGATCTACTACTTTCGGGACACCCTATATAACATACATCATTATCATCCTATTGATGTGCAGTTTATTATTATTTTTTAATTTTTAAATATCATTAATGAAAAACGTATTACTTAACACTTCACCGGAACCAATAGTCCAATTAGTGCATTATTAATATTGATGAACAATATTTTGCATCGTCAATGCACAGTATGTTCAGTCAATTGAATGGTTATTATTATTGGTAATTAATTTATATTATGTATCTGTTTTAACCTAAATTGCATTAACAAAGTATAATACTCATTATCCAGAGTAAATATCATATACTCGTATTTAGTAACTAGCGAAATTTTTATGGAAACTTTTGATCTTCTGTCGTTGTAAACCCCAAGAAAGCAATTCACATACCACTCAATAAATTAACTTGAACCTAAAATTTAAAAAAATATTCAATACAAAGCAGAAATGATAAATTACGTTTGTTCATAAAAAAACCAAGGTAAAGCAGAATAAAGCGGAGGGGATAATTGAAAAACCCGATCTCTCATTAAAATCTCTCAGCTTCGTCCGTCTGAGAATTAAACACGGCCATATCGCAGTCACGTCGTACTCCCAGTTTTTATGTCCTTTAGCTCGAAGACTATTTTGTAAAAGTCAGAATGAAATTTATCTTCAAACCCCTAAGTGGTATCGTAAATTTTACATACGTAATTGCTTACAATTCTGCTTTTGAATTCAGATTTAGTATTCACATTTTTACACCAAGTCATTTCTGTTTATTTGTGTACTGAGTCCTAAATAATAATGTTTTTTAAGTGATATCTTACTTAACACATTGTCAACATTTTTAACCGACTTCAAAAAAGAGGAGGTATTCAATTCGACTGTATATTATGTTTGTTACCTCAGAACTTTCGACTGGGTGAACCAATCTTGATGATTCTTTTCGATTCGAAAGCTTGCTTGTGCTGGTGCTTGTCATGTGGTCCCACTTTTTGAGCGGGATCTGACGAGTAGTTTTTGAGTTATCCCTAATTTTGAAGTCGGTTATCTTCGGCACTTGATATTAAATACTTTTGTCCCCCAAAATTATATAACAATTTTCAGTTATATAATATTAATTACATATAATAATAATTATAATTATAATGTTGTTTAACTTTAAGCACAATAATTTTCTTTCTGATTCACAGAAGTATGAAAATTCTTTTTGTATCTTTTAAATAATTATTCATCCTTTAAATTTACGTAATATTATCCAACTGTAAATACTTAATTTTACCTACCTATTTATATTTTAAAGTAATAAATTTGTAGTTATTTATTTGATCAAAGTGAGCGTTGTAAATTAAAAATACACAATGTAAAAATATTTTAGTTCAAAATTTACAAGGATCGTAAAATAACATCAGCGGATTAGTTATGGACCAAAGTTTAAACTGAGCAAGTTTGCGAAGCCACATACACTGCGCTCCAATAACTACGAAACAAAACTAGACTGTATAACGTACCAAGTTTTATCAATAACATGAATTGTGTTAGTTTTCGATAGTAATGGACCGTTCTGCCGATAACAATAATAATTTGATTTTACTAATGCTTCCTCGCACAAAATTGATAGCCAAAATCTGCGTCATCATTGCTGCTATTCTATTTTACAATTTTACAAAACATATATGCAATATAGGCATATATGCAATATGTTAATTTATGCACCAACTGATTTTGCTGTAGATTCCGAGAAGTTAAGAATTAATTTACATTCACTCTCTATTGATTAGTCAAAAATTTGCAGTTAAAGAACTTAAATGAAATGGTCTGATCCGCTCATCATAAAGTTAAATTCATTGAAATGAAAAGCGAAAAAATTTCAATTAAGAGACCTTAAGCTAAGCGGAAGGAGTCCAATTAAAACTATGTCTTCGTTGAAAAACCGGTAAGAGGTAAAGTGAATGGACAGAGAAGCACTGGGAAGCACTTTCAATGCCATTTAAATTAAGGTTTCAAAGGTTTAAAATATCTTAAATGGGAAATGAATTTACGGAAGAAAAACATAATATTACAGGCGGAAAATCGTGTTAATGAAAAAGTTCCACAAAGTTTACTTACTGAATTGCTGGAGTGCTCCTTAATGCTCCTAAAATATTGTATACATTTTCTGTAGCTATAATAAATGATAAGGCAACAATGAAAATTTTACGTTTTTTTAAAAAATTTACCAAAGAATAAAAAGGAACAAAAAATAGCCGCTTAATTTTAAACTTAATTTATCGTAGACTGAACACATTTGGTATGATACGGTGTACCCACGAATTTTTGTAAGCCAATAAATATAATATATCAACGTAGGTGCGTAGATCGTAATCACGGCTAAACTGCGATATCGTGAACTAACTCTCGGATGACTCTAAAGGATGTCGGATGATGTTTGAGACCCATCCGTCTCTGTCATCTGTGAAAATTTGTTTTAGTGTTTAGAAAATCATAATTATTATCATAATTTGGTACCCGATGGGTTTTAAAAGGTTTTTACTTCCTAATCTATTTGAAGATGTCAATTCTATCATTCTTTAATCTGAGTCAAAAACATGTTTTGAGTTCGACCTCAGCAACCGATAGTTTCCAATATGAAATAAATTAATCAAAATTGTAAAAATTTTTTAGGAAACGCTTTTATATAAAATTAGCTACAAGTTGTGAAAATTTCAAGTCTCTACGTAAAATAGAACATAGAGAATTATGCGTCTAAAGTCTGAAAATCGTTTTTTTTAATTTAACAACAAATAAACAATGAAAATTAGTTTAAAATATGATTTTCGTGTATTGTCATCGGAAATACACATGTCTGCCAAATTTCATCAATTTTCATTAAAGGGAAGTCATTCAAATTAACGTTACAAGATTTGATGCTCCGAAGTGAAGCTAAATAAAAGCGTTTAAAAAGTAAAAGCCATTATTAAAATTCATATTCCGGGCGCGTTCATTGCATATGGCTTTGAAGTGCTTGAGGGGTGCATAGAAATTTACTTTCCCAACGTGAAAATATTGTTGACGATTGAATTATTTTGTGCTAACAACGTGTTGTGAAGACTAAAATTAAATTTACAGAATAAAACAGTACTTAATGATTATTTTCTTACATTTCTTATGGAGATGAATTTATTATATTAAAAAATATTTTGCAACACCATGCAGGTTTATTACTATTGTTGTAAATTTTACTATTATTTACTTTAAAATGATGCTGCTCGAATCTGACTTTAGCTAGCGTTAGCCGTTTTTGCTACGATAAATACCGCTTCTTGCGTAAACATTAATATTTGTTTATGGCTTGGACACTCCCGCATTCGAAGATTTATTTACTTTCACAACATTTTATTTTCTTATTTATCTCAGATATCAGCCGTTTGTTGGTTTTTAAAACAGATGATGGTGTAGCTTTTTAACTACTTTTACAATTTAAGTAGGTAAGGATAATGTTATAAACTTACTCCATTGACACTTTTATCTGTTATTTATGTTTATATAATAACTGGGTAATGACAGTAATGACCAATTTCATAGTTATAATGATTGATAAACGAGTCAGCTAGTGTTTGATAAATATAACATACGCTTGCACGACCAGTAATTGTGATAATGTAACTGAACATTTACAGTGACTGTGTTACTAATAAACGGCTAATTAGATACGTATTACGATACGTATTGGTTAACTAGCGAATGACACTTTCATTATACTGATTTTCTAATCAAGAACCACTTGCTCTGTGATAGTGTAACTTCAGCGATCAGTGACTAAAGTGATTGTGACTTTAGGAACATTAAAGGCTTGTTTTGTAAAGGCTTTTTCTGTAAATTAAACAAGGTTCGAAACATTTGTATCTACAGAGTTATTTTAAGTTTAAGACTTATTATTAGCTCTTTCTATATGACTTGCTCCTTACAGCTACTATAAAATATGTCCCAGAAACATGACCAATCTAGTTTTCGTGTCTACGAGAGTCCTTTTACCTATATATGCCTATCGTCTATAGTAACGTAACCTACAGTAATTGAGCATGGAAAAGGCCCTCACTTAGCATAAACAGCAATCGCAAAACCCTCTTCATTAGGTTAGGATCCGCAGTACGAGATTCATTTTCGACTTGATGATATAAATTTCGGGTTGTAACCGGCGTTCCACTCTTTGAAAGTAATCGTTACTGTTCTTAGCACAATTTTTTTTAACTACAAGTCCTTACTTATAACAGTTAATTCAGCATGGTGGACAAGCCTGCTATGATTTAGTAGTGACCCTGGAGTGCAAAAGTACAACAATTTATAAGCAACAAGTATTTCATTCAAGTATTCCAAAGTATTGCGAGAGTTTTAATTTTCACTACAATGAAAATTTCGACAGTTACCCAATTTAATTAACTTAAGGTTTCTATAAAAATTTTAAATCTGAAGGAAATCAGTAAATATAACAATGAAAACAAACCATTGGAAATTATCTATTACATGATAATATAAACATTGTTTGAAGTATTTTTTTGTTGTTTTTTATTAACTTAAATTTTGCTTAAAGTTCGTTTAATTAGACAACAGTTTTTTTTATAATTTCAAACTTTGGTGGACAAAACACTGAATATCAAGAGCCGTTAGCACTTTTTGCTTCTGTGACAAACAGCTTTTCTTGTACACGCAAGACATGTTTATGGCTCGGACACTCCCGCACTGTGAGAGATTTATTTACAACAATTCTCTGGCTATGTACGTTTGTAAAACGAAAATAATCTATACTAATATTATAAAGAGGAAAGATTTGATTGTTTGTTTGCATTGAATAGGCTCCGAAACTACTGAACCGATTTGAAAATTTCTTTCACTGTTG
Source organism: Thymelicus lineola (assembly GCA_963932265.1). NCBI lineage: Eukaryota > Metazoa > Arthropoda > Insecta > Lepidoptera > Hesperiidae > Thymelicus > Thymelicus lineola. Next base: position 8,070,650 of record OZ010692.1, read on the forward strand.
GGAAGCTACATTATCGCCGGGTGACATAGGCTGTACTAGTACCTATTATATTATCAAAAAAAAATAGGGATCCAGGGTTACTCGTATCTTATATATTAATTGTATTTAATTTAGTTTTTATTTATAACAGATTAAAACGACATGGATAGCCGTATTGGGGCGGCTTAGAATACTAACCCCAATCCCACGCCGGATGGGTGTCGTAAGAGGCGACTAAATCTGACGGGCTGGTGGTAGGACCCCACGAGGGATTGTATTGGTATTATCGATTTTAATTGTAAATTAATACCATTATTACTATTATTATTTCTCCATGGGTTTCGCCTGGATAGCTACCACCCTTGAGCATGAGTCAGCCGCCAAACGACTCATGTTCCGGCTGGGGGCTTGACAGCCAGTTCTTTCTTTCTTTTTCTTCTCTCGTTTCTTGGCCGGCAACCCATCAGTGATGCCTTTGGTGTTGCTGATATCCATGGGCGACGATAGCCACTTACCATCAGGTGAATCGTCAGCTCGTTTGCCAGCTATTTCCATTAAAAAAATGGTGAAATAGGGAGTTAATAGTGACGATATATGTCGCAGTATAGACGATGGTACAGATGCTAAAAAAAGCAGTGAAAACAAAAAAAAGCAGTGTTAGTCTAGTGGTTAGAACGTTAGTCTCCCGAACGTAGGAGCCCGAGTTCAAATCCTGGCGTACGACTAATTTTTAAATAATATTATTATATTTATATATTTATTTAATTAATATTATTATGTGCGTATTAGAAGTTAATTATCACTTGCTTCGGTAAAGGAAATCATCGTGAAAAAACCTGCACACCAGAGAGTTCTCCACAAAGTTCACAATAATGTATAAAGTCTACAAATCCGCAAATGGCCAGCGTGGTAGACCTGTACCCCTCACATTGTGAGAGAAGACCCCTAGCCCAGCAGTGGGACAATTATGGGTTGTTGCTTTACTGCTTTGCTTTACGTGCTAAATCTTTGTCATCTCTATTATCAAATTATTTATTTCTAAATTTAATAAAAGAATACAAAAATAGTTCTCGAAATTAAGTCCTGTTACGAAATTGTTGAATTCATAGGTCAATTAATTTTGAGTTAATTATTCCGAGCTAAATGAAGCCAACAAAGTGTGAAATGTTTCCAAGTAACAGCATGCGTGTATTCCTAGAAAGGCAAGCCGCAACCAGCTACATACATGCACAATTAAGGAACTCACATCTTCAAAGCAATGCATTGAGAGGATTCCATTCGTATCAACTAAGTTTTAATTAAGTTCTTCCGAAAGTTTTGTGGGGCTGTCGATATAGATCTTAATAGTTTTCGATTTACAATTAAAAACCAGTTAACAGTACCAACAACACAATCTAGTGATATTGTCTGATAACTGTCTTTTGTGGTATATTCATTAGTTAATAAATAATTAAAGTTACACACTCATAGCCGCACATTAGAATTCCCTGTGTCATGGGTGACATGTATAATACGCAAAGACAAGAACACACACCCAGACCGAGAACAGAAATTCAAACTCAAAATTAAAATTTCCGCCTATCTAGAAATTGAACCCAGGACCCTTCGTACGGCGATTCACCATGCGGTAACCATTGCGCAACCTGGCTGCTATAAGACATAATTATGTACATCGAGTCATATACTTTATAATTTTTCCAGTCTAAAGATAACTACCACATCGGACAGAATTTTTCGTAACCAAAGTAGTCCTTTTTTATACCTCACGAAGATTTGTGACTTAAGTTGTTTACAATTTCACGGCGTTTAGCCTCGCTGATAGATATGTGCAATAATAGACCACCGTGCCGTATAATAATGAACTATAATTGAATATCTAATGTACTATTATGTCTTCTCTTCTGTGATATTTACTAAAGGTGTCTTTTACAACTGAAACAAAAGCTATGACAAAACTAACTCTGTGTCGAGACAAGCCACTAATTGGACTTTCGTTGACGTATGTTTGTCCGTACCTAACTGGCTAAAATTGAATTTTTCAAATGCCTTCGAAACACCGCTATCACATCAATGCATTAGTGAAAACCGCTTGCCAGATGTATTAGATTTTAAGCGACTTAAAAAAAGGAGGTTCTCAATTCAGCTGTACTTTTCTTTACCCGACTGCCAGGAAGGATTATGTTTTTCGCACGTATCTTGAATGTATGTATGCTTGTAATATTGTTTACCTCATATCTTCCAAACCGCTGAAAGGATTTATGTAATCAAGATATCTATAGGTTTGTCTTGATAACCCAAGTATTCTTAGATAAGTAAAATTAAAAAAATGGTGGCTGTGAGATGCCGTTGTTTGAAGTTTCAGAAAATAAAAATAGTTTCAAAAAAACTGAGTACAAAAAAGAGCTTACCTATTCAAAAAGTTATATCATGATAGATTGTTTGATAGCAGGCGAGTTTTCTTTTAATTTATAATTTTTATATGAGAAAGATCGTTGTCTCAGGTAGACTGCGAGCTATGTAGCTACAACAAAACAATGGGAATCGGTAACAATACTCTTGTTTGTCTAGTGTCGAGTACGTGTTCGAGCAAACGAAATGAAAGGGGTATGCAAAATTTTGAGACATACAATATAGGTACATACTATAGTTACTATACTAGTTAAAGAAATGTATTCATTTCTTGCTGTAGGCTGTAGTAACAAATATAGAACCTATAGAATAACTATAACCTAACCTATAGAAGTAACCTTTGTTAGGTTGAATTTAAACAGATTTGTTAATTGTTATCCTGTGAGTAATGTCACTAATTCTATCATTATAGTGTACAAAACAATGTTAAACTTATGCAGTAGGTAATCACTATACCGCTTAAATTCAAAATATCCCATATTATTTTAAGGGCGGCGGCTATATTTTAACAGCTCTTTGTCAATTAAGTTTACAAAAAATGTAGAGTGAAAGTAAATCAATACAAAACCTTTATACAAATGTTTCATAAAGTTAGAAATAAATATCCCACTAAAAACATAAATGTAAAAAAGGAGAGCCAAGTTCAATACAAAAATTAAGCTTGGCTGTGGGCTTCGCCGCAAAAAGAACGGGCATCTAAATGAAAGCCAAGTTCTATGCAAAATCAAAATATGTATTTATAGGAACAAAATAACATTATGAACAAGTATTAAACTCTATTTCTTTGCTTTATTGGATACCTATCACAATTGCTGTTATTTAAAAATGTGAGATCTTAAAGTAGGTTAAATTTGACTTGGCCAGTTTTAATCAGAATTAAAATGTTGAATAACTTTATAAAATGACTGATGTAATAAAAACTGGCCAAGTCAAATCTAACCTACTTTAAGATCTCACATTTTTAAATAACAGCAATTGTTATAGGTATCCAATAAAGCAAAGAAATAGAGTTTAATATTAATGTTCCGTTGTTATTTTGTTCCTATAAATACATATTTCGATTTTGCATAGAACTTGGCACTCATTTAGATCTCCGTTCTTTTTGCGGCGAAGCCCACAGCCAAGCTTAATTTTTGTAATGAACTTGGCTCTCCTTTTTTACATTTATGTTTTTGGTGGGATGCCATTACTTTTTGTAAAGGAAACTAGGCAATGCCACGCGCCTCCGACGACACACCGTTGGCCGGTTGTTTAGCGCATATTACAAGTTTTTTGTATGGGGACACCACTTATTTGCCGACTTTTTTATTTTTTTATTTTTGCCTACGCTTACACACAATTACCGAGCTACATTCCAAATTTCATCCTTCTAGGTCATCTGGAAGTAGGTTAGATTTAGGTACTATATGTAAGTCAGTCAGTCAGTACTAAAATTTACGACTTTTTGACCTTCATATCTTTATAACCGTTTGAGCTAGCTTCATGTTAGACTTCTACATGTCCTTATAGATATAATTAAACACACGTAGTTTTATGTGTTTACGTTAAAGAGGTTTTGAGTTATAGAAGGGTCAAAAGTGGCACCAAGTGGTTCGTGTAATATTACACTCGGCGCTGGCTAACCAGTTCCTTTGCTTGAACTTGGCTTGACACGCTACCGCGTGTCTAGATATGAGGTAATAACTGCCTAAAAACCAAGTACCAATCATTCCAGGTTGGGTATTATTTTGCTAAAATCATGTTCTCGTGTTCATCCAACTAAACAAAGGATAATGTGATACTATCAGGTGTCTGTTTGAGATGGTCTCTCATACAGCCCAATACTTATGTACTTAGCTGATAAATTGATGACTTTGTAAATAATAATTGTGTACCTTTGAAACCAGGGTGCCAGTTTACAAGTTCAAAGTACTCTGTCCACTTTTTACGTACAAAATACGGTCATCGTGTCCCCATCTTGGCCACAAATGCCTCGGAGATGACGCGTGTGCCTAGACAGAGAAAAACACGAATTATCAGGTAGCTTGTCTGTTCTTTATCGGCAATTAGGAAGAACCAATATACATATGAAAAGGTACTCATATACTCATGAAAAGGTTCCTCTAAATTCGCGTGGGTAGAAAATCAACACACAAAATATTTGATAACAACAGAAACACATTTTGTATACAAAACGCCTCTCCAGCGCAGATTATACGATATGTCTAGATCCACATAGATATTGAGATCATTGTCTCAGGTAAACAGGACCGAGCACGCTTCACAATAGAACATTGTGAATCAGTAACAAGAGTCTTGTTTACGTAGTGTCGAGTACGCGTTGGAGCGAACGAAATGAAAGTGTATACATTGAAGTAGTGCTCTTCTTACTTATATCTGGCTTTCGTTTTTGGGTTCCATCACGGTTTCGTATATTCAGCACTTCAAAGAACTATTCGTTTGTCCCTGTGCTCAAGGAAAATTTCAGATTTTAACCGCCGTATTCAGAAACGCCTCATGGCTAATCCCGACCTTCGTCGCCCATAAAAATCCATATTTTACACATAACTTAGTTACTACGTAATATCTAGTGATAAAATTAATAAATAGTAATAGGAAAATTACGAACAAATACTCTTATTCGGATTTTGGAGATTAATTTTCTAGTGTGACAGAAAAGACATCATTGAAAGTCGAGTAAACGCAGACATCGGCTTTCTTTTTAAATTTCTTTTTTTTAATCAACGCTTTGACTGACAGTTTGGAGAATTTAATTGAATTGTTTTTAATTGTAAGGATTTTAGTATTAATAAAGAGATAAAAATATTGCCAAAGAACTGATGATGATGAAGATAAAGATGTATTTATCATTTTATCATGAGAGTAATATTCAACTGTTTTGCAATTAATGTAATACAAGTGATTGATAACATTAAATTATTAATTATTAGCTGGCGATAGTCCAAATCTAAGTTCTTACTAATTGTAAAATACTCTAGCCCCAAGTTCAGAGTCCACAAATGACACCGAGGAGACCGCAATAATTCACGGACTAAAGTCAAAGTTGGAACTTGTTGGAAATTTTTTTCTCACATAAAAAGTGCTATAATGTCTTACAAACTTACGTTAGTTTAATTCTCGATAATTTGTTCCCCTTGTTATCGACGCGAATTGCAAGAGCCGAACTTTTCATTCGGGAGTGCAAGTTTGGTGGCAATATAATGAAGCTTTTATATAATAAATAAGTAAATCACTATATTTTTTTACAAAACTATCTTTTTAAAGAACTATTAAATCTCCTTTTCTCCCCCGTTTGATAAATTTTCTAAATCATTTTTTGTTTGGTAGCTATTGAAAAGCTCTTAAATATTAATAATATTGTTTTTTCTAAATTTATTTACAGCTAATCCGCCATCCTCTCATTTATAACTAAACGCAAACACGAGAGCCCAATTATCTCTCGTTTATAAATATAACTTACACAGTAATAAAAACACAAACCAACACGTATTCGGTAACTCATAACAAAATAAATGCGTACTTGTAACGAAGCGGTAATTATTGTCTACGCCAGATACCGTGAACCGTTGTCAGGGGAATGGTTAACCCGGAATGAAATACCGCCTTGAAATGTAATGAAACAGCCTCGTTGTTTGTGGCCATCTCATTAATTTTACACTTTTCAGACAGACTCTGCGTTATGATTACAAAAAACGGTGTTACTCTTGTAAAAGTATATTTACCGGTAAATAAATAGGTGTGTAGGTGTTTTCTTTTCTAAATAAGAAAACCTTAGTTTTTCAGGACCCTATTTCTGTGCAGCTTGATGCATTCAATTTGTGTTGGAAACTCGTATTTATTCGTTATTTCATATGCCCCTGCTATGTACATCTGCGTTGACGTTAATGTTAACAGCTGTACCAGAATGCGCCTTACATAGCGCGTTAGAACGCAGTTAAGGCCGACAGAATTAAAAACGCAACCCAAGTTATCGCTTAATGTGTAATGGCATTATAACGGCCACGCCCCTTTAGCTCGCTAACTATGGATCACATCTGGGTTATTTCAGTTTTAACGAGTTAAGACGCTGGTGTGGCAGGTAAATAAAGATGGAATATAACCGCGAATATCTGCGTGCTATGATGATGTATTACGATATTAAATATAATATCCCAGAAAAATAAGTTCAAAATAGTTCCAACCAAAATTAAAATTGGACCCAATAGCTTAACGCGTTATCAGTAACACGGAAACAGTCATGAGAATTTTACTTAGCAATCATCCATTCAATTAGCAGCCATAGACGAAGTTGATTAACCAGGTAAAACAAATTATTGCAAGGTCGAACTATGAGCCAACTTTTCAAATTCATAATTTAAATTAATAATTTGTAATCAACAACCACAATATAATATAAAATTAATTTGCGTTTCTAAGTTTCAAAAAATGTCAACATCAACTTAATAAAGTTACAAAGGCTGGGTAACCTTGGATAGGTTACGTACTTAGATATTTACTTCAACCACTCCAGCCACTCTAGCCTCTCTTAAGTCAAGAGGTGTCGACACACGCCCAATTCAGATCTAGTGTCATTTACAAAGACAAGTCGCACTTCGCATCTCATAATAAAATATCTTAAGTATCTGAGACGTCGCACATAGCGTGCGTTTATTATTACTACTGTTGTTAATTAATTGAAACATAAAGTACTTAAGAATAGCACATAAGAGCAAATTGCGTCCAAACAGGAACGGATTAGCCTCATTTTCAAAGTAGTTGTAAATAAATATTCCAAACATATAAGTATATTGTACAACACTAGCAAAAAGTGGCCAAAAGCTCCATTTTTAAATATTGTTCAACTATGAAAATTACTTCTTCATTCAATAACATAATCCTAATGCAAACAAACCCTAAGTTTGACAGCTGACAGGGCTGTCAAACTGCTTTATTATTTTTGTTGGCAACAGTTTGCCGCACAACTGACGGCAAGTTCCATCCAATCTTGCGTGAAGGACACCATACACTCCATTTCTCTGAAACAAAATCAATTACGCTTTCAAACAAGATCTTTGATTTGATAACAGATTTGCTCCAACAAATCGAAGACTTTTGATTTGATAAAAGATTTCCTGCAGAAACACTTTTTACAACCGTGCCGAATTTGTTATGCAAATCGAAAGCCTTATTACACTTCCTTTAATTATTTCCCAAGCTTTCCCCAGCTCGAGGTCCCCGTAATATTTTATGGTGTAATTTAAAACGTGCTTTTAGCAGTAATAATATGCACCTAATATTATGTTAGTAGAAAATCTAAAATTAAATCACAATACAGGGTTATTGTATAAGATACATTATTTTAATTAGTAATACTCGAAGACTGACTAAATTAGACTTGGTTTATATGTAGATCTGAAAGATGCGACTGACCATCGTAGAGTCAACTTACCCTGATGATGCTCCGTTTCGGGGCAAAACACATGTTGGTGCTGGTATGTATGTTGGTATATACTTTTAAATATTATAGTGCATGTTTACGTTGTAAGAGGGAAGTGCCGTCTCAAATTATACATAATAATATACCATCATACATGTTAACCGCGGATTGATGCAAAGTAGTTATGAAAGTATTTTATTATTAAGGAGAGGTTACCTATGTTTTTCGCGCGTATCTTGTATGTATGCATGTAATATTCTTTATTACCTCATATCTTCCAAACGCTGGACCGATTTATATAATTAAATTAATATCGTTAGATGCATTTTGACAGCCCAAGTGTTCTTAAATAAGTGAAAACAAAAACAAATCCAATGGCTGTGAGATGTTATTCGATTTTAAGTAAGCAAACAGAGCAATGTTCAATGTTGTAGTATTTTGCTATAGAAAAGTGGATCACCTTTCAATTATGGCTCGTTTTTAATATTAAGTAATAAAATTGTAAACTACATGAATTAGAACCCATAAAAGTTTTCAATATTTATTTTTGTTATAAATGTGGTGAGCTTTTAAAAATGAAATATAAATTAAACAAAATAGTTGTTCAATAGAAAATTTATTACTTCACTTTAAGACTTCTTTTTATTATACCTCCTATGATAGTATAATTATACTAGCTTACTCAGCAAACGCTGCTCTGCCAAAAAAATTCTGAACAAAGACACCCTAATCACCTAGCGGTATAAAATATACTTTACGACCTATTCTCATATCTACCAAACATATACAAAATCCTAATATATATATATACGTTGTTTGTCCGCGATGGACTCCTAAACTACTCGTACTTAACCGTGTGCAGTTTGATCCAACTTGAAAGATAGGATAGCTCACATCTCAATTTATAGTCGCAATATTATACATAATATCCGCGTGCGAAGCTGCGGGCAACAGCTAATAAATTATAAAAATCGGTCGAGCCGTTTCGGAGGAGTGCAACAGGCAATAACACTTGGAAAAATAATTGTTTCTTAACAAGGCAACCTACAGATTAATGAAACGTGTTCAGATATGCAGCCTAAATATATTATATCAATCACAGTATAATACGAGTATACCAGGAATCCATCATTAAATACATATTACATATATACAACAAACATATTGTATAAAGCCCGTAAGGATCATTTAAATGACTGTTTCAATGTCCCTAATTAAATACGACACGAACAACCAGCATTCAGCATACATAGATTACTTTTTCAATTTACATCCAGCCAAGCGGGAGGGTCACGGCCGGTATGTAGATAAGAATCGCTTTTATAATACAATTTTAACCCTCTCGTTCAGTTCTCTTAAACTGCTCAAACCTCTGTTCGTTGGTTTCCGTGTCATTCGGGTATAATCAGAAAAGGCCGGCATAAAAATATATTTAACTAGATTTCTGCTCGCGTTTTCCGGGATGCTAAGTACCCTATATCTTATTCCAAATCGGTTTTCCCTTGTGGTAAATTTCAGTAGTTTTTGCGTGAAGGAGTACTTAATTGAAATCTTCACAAACTGTCAAATTTATAATTTGAGTAGGATTCTACGCTTAATGATGTTGAAATTTTACTAGGATTTTACTTTTTCCTCGTACATTTAAGTATACATAACTGGTTTCACTGTTAAAGCGATTTAACGCCATGTCTTTTATTTCATCGTTAAGTCTTCAAATGCTTTAGATTAGTCCATCTCGGTTTTCATTTGTTTGTTTTATCACAACGACATATAAAGAAAAATCGTAGGATTACATGCGAACAAAACATTTTATCTGGTGAAGCCTGAAAGTTTTTTCAAAGACATATCTAAAGCCTCCAATCTTTCAGAGAAAGAACTTGGCTTAAACTTTTACTTCCTGCAGCCTTAATAGCCTCTTTTATTTTTTCGCGTCGGATAAAGTATGTGTTGTGTAAATAAGGGGCAGCTGGTGTTTCCTATACATTACATCCTGTACATTAGTATACTTTGTCAGCTAAATGTGAAGACAATAATCAAATTTTAATAAACGCTTAAAAATAAAATAAGGCAACACTCTTCTCTGTAATAAAATAAGTTAGAGTACAATATGACATTTGTAAATTTATATTTTCAGTAGTATTTCTATTGGTTTTATCTATAATGTTTTGAAAGTTAAAATAAGATAAGATTGTTATACCCTGTCCACAAATCTTAGAGACTAAAATGACAACCGCTAATGTCAAAGTTCGAAATAATGTTACCAGCTAAATTTGTGCGATCTACTTTTCCGGTTTTTTGAATCGTAAACTATGTCATAAGAATAGTGACAAGTTTGAACTAAATAAAAAAAACATTCAGTTAGTAACAATATTATCATTGATAAGATGATAAAACTTATTTTCACTTAAAACTTATTGCCTGGGGCATAAAGTCGATGAGATATATCGGATATCTCAATTTTTATATATTAAAATAGTTTTTAATAGAAGTTGGTAGTGATTCAGATGAAACATTTTACAGTGATAGCACTAGGTCTGATTCTGAATAAAGTTATGTTATAAATATTCTTGATGTGTTTAAGTTATTACTAAATCCTTCATGGTTTAAATTAAATTAATTCAATCCCACTGATATTGATGCAATTTTGAAGCAAATGACCGCTGGTACGGAAGTAGTGTATCAATAACACTTAGCCATTCTCGAAATAATATGCAAAATATACGCATTCGTTTGTAGTAAATCTTTTAGGAATTTATTTCAAGATATCCGACTAAACCAAAATATCCTGATTCCTGAGTAATAGGTTGGTATTCAGTTTGGCAATTCTAACACTGCTCCACGCCCCGCGTCTGTGCACGCTAGGCTCAATATGGCATATTTTATACTTCAGTCGTTGTAATACAGTGATGTACCACGCGTGTTTTCTATAGAAACTGATATACTTCGGTACACCGTTAAAAAAACGCGTGGTGAGGCAGATCTACGCTCTGTAGCGGGGCGCGGAGCAGTGTGAGAATCGCCTATTTGTCATATGTACCTAGATATTTAGTACTTGGCTATATAGTATAAAATTAGCTGTATACCGAATGTAGCCATAACCAAATATTCTTTCTTATAAGTAAAATAACTTCTAAGTTCAGTTAATTAGGGTAAATATATTATGGATATCATTATATTTGATATGGTTGCTTAAACTTATTTTTATACCAGTTTTAGGGACTCTTTAATACAAATAATCGACATACCGTAAAAGCGGCGAATATTTTTCCGATTTACTTTTCGGTTTATGGTCATCACTATTTAATTTGCGCCCGAAACTGGTCACCCATGAAACGTCAATTTAGTCTCTAAGATTTGTGGACAGGGTATACCCTATCTGATTATTTCATGTTTGTTAAAATTTAACATTATGTTCATATATATGTGACGTACTATACATGTTTTAATACGTCAATACAGAAGTTGACGATCAAATCAAAATTATAAAAGTACTGCGTTTAAGTTCATAATAATGGCAATTCAAAAACAAAGTCGTTTAAGATACGATCAACAATATCAAATTGTGCTACTTAGTTTTTCACTACTTTGACTTTCTCCCTTGACTTTAACGCCTAAACTTTGACTTTAACTTGTAATGCTGACCGTACTTGTAGTTTGGTATATAATCTCTGCAGTTACCGGAGCAGGAAATTAAAGAAAATAGTGACTACCTACTAAAGAACTGGGGGCTATTCCATTTCTAACTGACGTTTCAGGTTTTCTCCCTTCGTGTGGAACGAGTCGTAATAAGGGTACTTCCACCTTTTATGTCAATGTAATTATAATATTAAGACCTTGCTTTTTATGTCAAAGTAAGCATGATAAGGTATTGAGTGTCGGGTGTTTTGTGAAACTTTGTGCAAACATCAATCCTTTTACGCATTGATATGCAGGTTGCGTGGGTCGAAATGCAAAACACTTACCCTCGCTAGGGCTCAAAGCGTAAAACTTTTTCTGTCCCAGACGTTATTCCAGTCTCGTAATTCTTTGCTTTGCGTGTTTGAGCTTTGAAGTATTTTTCGGTTGGGACCCTTTTCATTAAAGAGATTCGCTAACTAATATTCCGAACGATTAAGTAACTTTCAATTATGTCGACGAATCGAAAAAATACTCATCTTTGAAACTCAATATTTCAGTAAACAAACCTTTGATTTTACAGAACACGAATTTAATATTAAAGGTGATACTTAACCGAGCAATTAATTAAGTTCTTTCAAGTTAAAGGTGTAAGATGCCGGAAGTCTAAAGGTTCTTTTAATTTCAGTCAATAAAGTACCGACTCTCCTTTCATTTAAATCGTAAAGATATACTATTACTATGAACTAACCTACAATAGTACAATACATTTGAAAAAAAATTGTGTACCATAACCATTCATGCATCTAGCATTATGTTATTATATAAAACTGGATTTGGAATATAAGCAATATAGACCGAGAAATCATGCAGTTATATATTTGATTTAAGGCCGTATGCTATATTTATCGATGGATTTATAATAATATAATTTTGCGTTACAAAAAGGGAAGAAACAAATACAAATGAATTATAATTATTTAATTATATTTACTTACAGTTACTACTTACAGTCTGTGACCAACTCAAAGAACAATGCCCAAAAATTATTTTTTATTTTTGTTAGCGTCTTAAAACGTCAGTTATACCGAAGCAATTCAATTATTTTTTTACGTATTTTAAAATTAATACCTGTACCCGTATTACCCAGTGTAAAATAATTTTATTAATAAGTGATGAATTGACTATAATAACAATGATGTCAAAAATGTCCATTTTCATTCGGGCACTCACTTTGATACATAGACTGTATCAAGCAAGATATAGGGAGTCTTCTGGCCAATATTACAGACAGAATTTCGTTTTAAATGTTGGTATGACAAATGTAATGATGTCAAATTTCCATTTCCGGTTGTCAATAAAAAAAAGTCAGAATAAAATAATGGTAAAAATTACAGGCTCCCCTACTCTATGACTCAATGGTTATAAGAATTCAATCTCAAAATACTTTGGTTCTGGGGTGTGTCTGCTGAAAATTCTTATATATCTAAGCTCAGAAATTAAAGCGGCTATTTTTAGATTTTTTTTTATTTTAAGACGCTAAAGTTGAAAATGAAATAAAACGATGTATGGCAGTTGGGCATTGTTCTTTATATTTTCTTATTAAGCCCCTAAAATATTGATACTCATAAGGACTGAGATGAATTGGCTCATTACAAATGAGCCAATTTTGCCATCAGTACTCTTTAAAACGATATACATATTTCCTTGAGATAAATTTTAATAATTACAACTCTAAGTACTGCGGGTTTGTGAAGATTATTTTTTAATTTTTTACATGAAATAAGTTATTAGTAAGTATGAAGTCATACTTATGAAGGTAATCTACAGTAGAAAAAGTAAATGAACCATTTATGTCACTTAGCCAATCATAAAATTTACTTTCATTCAAACAAAAAATGGTAGTCAAAGTAAACAGAATACTTATTTGACAAATAGTAATGCGCCGGACTTATATACATTCAAACATATTTGATTTCATTCATTCACATCTTCTCTATCTTGAATAATCTTAAGCAAGTAAAATAAACTGGAAGATTTATCGTAGTTTTTACAATTTTACGGTCAGCGAGTTCGGAAGAAACGCCAGGGGAGACATTACTGGAGATATCCCAGATTTACTTCAAACTTGATGGCTTCTCTGGAGGGAAATCTCAAAATGGCGCATCATTGTGGCGTTTGTCACGCTTGGAGTAAATTTACTTTTAAAGTATCTTATTTAATATTTTTTAAATGCATGTCTCAAGAATAAAAAAAACTTAAATTAAAAATTTAAAAAACCATCGACTCAAAAAAAACATTAAAAGTCTAAAATAACATGTAAAAGTAAAAAATCATAAAATAAATCTTTTAAAAGTCATAAGTAATATGAATTTTACAATTACTTTTTAACGCAAAATTTAACCAAGGAAAAAACTGAAAAGCTAAAGTTAAAATAAACCATTTAGTATTATAAATTAAGATCTAAATTGACAGTAAATAAATAATTTTGAGACGGTGCCAAGCAAACAAATAAAATTAATTACGCAAAGCTTAAAATAAGGGAAATGGCATGCGATGCACACGGCAGCAGCAGCGCGGTGCACATATTTTCATCTGTGTGGCCCCGCCTCAAAATTATTTATTGTTTATTTTGACGTATATATTGGTATTATACAATACGTGAGTACCAACGTGAGTACCCGTTGCATTTAAAATATTGTACAGTGTCCACGATGACATAAGTTTAAAATCAAGGCACACAATGTCGGAAAATATTCCACATTTAATTCAAGGTACATAAATTGAAATAGCATGTTACGTGGTCTACTAAATCCACGAAAACTAATCCCCGTATCAACAATGAGGAAAATCGAAAACTCTATATTCAATCGTCCCACACACGAGCAGGTTTCCTCACATATAGATATAAATCTTAACAATCCCCTTCGTGGCACACAAACTGATATAGATTTTATCAACCCCTGGTCCATCTTACAAAGCTCTGTCGAACCTTGGAACACTTCAAAACAAAGGGAGATAGATAAGAAGATTAAAGGACCGCCACTTATGGTAAGAATGAAAAAAGGAAATATTACTTTTTCTTGTTACTATAAAAGTGAGGGTTTGTTTGCAAAAATATTACTTATACCTACTAATCTAGAATGATATAACGAGTTATTTTTTGCATTTTTATCAAAAGTATTGTATAAAGTTCTTTCATCTGGGATTACCGTTACAGAAATTATGTTTCGCATATAATATTATAAGCCGCGCCATTAAAGAAACGAATCTAAAATGGCGGAAATTATCATTCCCCCTCACTCGCACCTTATTCCTGTCTTTAGCGTGCGAGTGAGGGGAATGATAATTTCCGCTACTTTAGAATCGTTTCTTTAATGGCGTCGCTTATATATGTATATAATATTCCGCTATTATTCTTTTATTCTTATATAAAACTACATTTTTAAATTACCCTCGCACTTTTATTGCTTTACCTTGACTAAAATACAATAGTAAATGAATTACTACCTAAATAATATTATGAAACAACAAAATACAATAAGCATAACAATCATTATAATAATTTCAGAAAGAAGCGATGCCGCGACTGTAACCTATTAGATATGTATTTTCATTAAAATTGATGACTGTAATGGAGCCTTTAATGGTATAATTTAAGCATTGATTCAAGTATTACGACCGATTAATCACTGTCAAAGAGTTTGGAACTAAGTTTAATTGTTTATAAAGTAATTTAAATACAATAACTAAGGGTGAAATCTATGTATATACCTTGCTTAGGCTTTGCTCAAACATGTACTAGTAGTAGTAACATGTAGAAGACAATTATGGGCTCAAACTTAAGATTATCTGAACAAAAATAACGGTCCTAAACCAACCTTAACTGTACCCACAGACATAGATAGTAAATACATGTCTGTGCCTGTACCATTTTGTATTCTGCGCCGTTTTCTATTTTTCATACAAAACGTCTTGGAATGATTCGAAAATGCGTCTACAATTTCGTTACTAAAATTGAATCATCAACTGAAACGTTATTTCAATTTTCGAAATAATGATCTATCTCGAAACATAAAACATGATTTTCACAAAGGGGACGATCGTAGGGTGGGACCCCACTCGTTATTCTGCATACGTAGTACGCGTAACGCCATTTTAACTTAAATATTGTATTAAATTGTCATTCAACGTCGTATTGTGACAGTAACATTGTGGCGAGAGGAAGAATCTTAAAAACCCAAGAAATGGTAATGAAAATCTCGTACAACCTATAAATTTCTTGAACGGCTATGTAACTATATGCTTATTAGTAACTATTATCATTTATCTATGAAATTTAAATGATTAAATAATGCAATCCATTTAATTAACTGCATCTAATTAATTGCTTGCCACCGAAAAAAATGCATTGTGATAATATAATAGTTTTTTGCAACCGCCTAGCCCCACACTAGTATTCCCTGTGTCGTCACACAAAAACATGAACATACACATCTAGAGCGAGAACAGAAAATCAATTTCAGCATTTATTTATTTATTTACATTTTACTATACCCTTGGTATTAACGAAAAAAGAACCGACTTCAAATGAAGTACATCCAATAAAAAAAGAATCATCGAAATCGGTTGGCGTGATATTGAGTTATTCGTCCATTTATCGCGCACATACTTAATGCAAAAAGACATAATATGCTTTTGACATGGACGCCATTGTCAGATCTCGCTCAAATTTAAGTGAGACCACACGACAAGCACCAGCTTTCGATTAAAAAAAGAGTCATCACAATCGGTTCACCCAGTCAAAAGTTATGAGGTAAGGGTAACAAACATAAAAAATACAGTCGAATTGAAAACCTCCTCCTTTTTTGAAGTCAGTTAAAAAGGTGAACTTAATGCTATAAGCATTCTCTGCCAGTCGACCTTTGGTTTAAACAGAGAACAGTGAAGGCGGTACAAGAACGTAAAAGTCGAAGTAGAAACGGAGTAGCATCCAATCTTCCGCACCGTTGGGAATCCAACCCAGGATCCTCGGCACGATGGTCTGGCGTGGTAACGTAAATGGTCGTCAAATTTTCTCAAGTTTTTGGCCTTAATACGGATATTTCTTTTATGACTGATGTGTTTTTTCTCGGGTCGTGAGTTTTCGTGATGTCTCATTTGTTAATGCCACCCGCAAAACAGAATCCTAGTACCACTCACACTAGGACGAAATGTAAATACACACATGTGAGCGTATATTTTCATATATATCTAATTTTCATATTCAACGATCAACAAACAAAATTCATAATATATTACATGTATAAGAAGTGATACGATGGTGAACGTATACAAAACTAGCCCATGGCTTTGCGCGCGTTTTTCCGGAATAATAAGTGATATTTATGTTATTCTTAACCATGGTCTTCCTGTGTACTAAATGTCATGAAAGTTCGTTCACTAGTTTTTGCGTGAAAAAGTAATAAACATACATACACATCCATCGACATAAACTTTCACATTTATATTATCTGTAGGATCGATTCCAAATAAAAGAAATCTCATTTAATTGGTTAAAAAATGGTTAAAGACACAACTTGGTTTCTCTACATTCAGAAGGATCTATGGCAAGAATTTTTTTTTGCATTTCCTTAAAATTATAATTCATTGACAGTACGCAAACGTAGGTGTATCGTAAATTTTGTAATTTTTTATACATTTGGTCTATGAAAAATCAGGTTTTAATTACGGAATGACAGTGAGATGAAAAAATGACACATAGACAAAAGTAATTCGATTAATGGCTTCTTAATTTTTACTTCGATAGACGGAACTTATGATCAATACATTTTCTTGCTCTTTAATGTCATGGTATATACATATTTTTTTCTTCGTTCTATCCAGTCCCCAGAATTCCATTTCAAAAGAAATAAAGCCTCCTACATAACACTGAAGAATTTTGTCGAACAGAAAGAGCAGACACGCATTCACTGCATTGTTTCGCCAGTGTTCACTCCATTTTATCGTATTAAAATATCTTTAGTGCATACTCCTGTTTTTTTAACAAAGGATAGGGTTTTAAATTCATCCCTTTTACAGTACAGAAAGAAAACCTAATAAAAGTAACCTTTACGTCATTAATCTGTCCAGACCATCATCTATCCGTTGTTACATAAACATTTTGTTTGTGTTGTTTGTTAAGCTGGTGTACACGAGATATCTTCAGACCAGATTGTAAATCCATTATAAAAAATAATCTCCTTAGTAAGGAAGTTTTTACCAACTCTCCTGTCCCTCTTGTCATTTGATAACAAAAAATAACTATATGGCTAAGAATTAGTGTAGTAATTTATAGTTCTGCATATAAATAAAACATTAAATTAAATCTAATAAAGAGATTAGATCTAAAAGTATCTATTATACTATTATTATGATAACATACTAATCTAACCCAATATTTGGCAACGTATCGTGATGCGATTCAGTTATATGTGCTGGAAATGCGACAGTTACTCCGCGTGAGTGAATCTCAGAATTCACCAAATGCAGAGGTCGCTAGCGTCGAATTAATGCAAATGGCATAGTCGTGTACCGGCGATTAGGCGATCAGGCTGAACGTGCCTTGTGACACATATAGGTCCATAGAACTTTGAACGGATAATAAGAGGTTTCTCTTTAAAGAACTGGAAGCACATACTAATGAGTGAAAGAAGGACTTTATTAATTAAACAAAAATAGTGTAACAATTAATAAATATTATCGTGAGCACCCGTATTATTTAAAGTAAAATGTTCACAATCCCCGATGAATTAAATTTGAATTCATATTCCATTTCTATAGGTATGTTAGACTCAATCGTTCAAAAATCATATTTCACAAAGCCAAGAATATAATTGACTGCTTATTAAAATCCAGACCATTTTGAGAGGATAAGTTTCGCTTCTGACTGAGCAATATTAAAAATTCATATTTCACATATACAGAAATTTTTGTGCTTTATGATGAATAATATTTCTTGAAAGTTTTTTCTTTACAGAACAGAACAGTATTTAATTATATTATAAGAAGTATTAAAGTAATATCTGGGAGTGTATAACTGCGCTTTAAGGGATATCGCACACAGCTACTTCGTAGGGTTCCGTAGTCAAAACGAAACCTTTATAGTTTTTTCATGTCCACCATCCCTTCCGTTCGTAGCATATTATTAGTTATATTATTCTTTGTGCCTCAAGTCAAGAGGTTTTATGCAAATTCAAAAGTAACAAATTCAAATGACGAGACATTCAGAAGTCAGAACGCCATCTAGTATCGTGATTAAATACTTCTACGTCTGATGACCCTGTAGCCTAGTTGTTAACGAACCTGCCTGCGAAGCGATGGGGCCCGGGTTCAATTCCCGACCCGGACAGATATTTATGTGACAGATAAATATTTTTACTCGAGTCATGGGTGTTATGGTGATGTGTTACAGTCGACTCTCGGTAATTTGAAACTGAAGGGACCAGTAGGTCGATCACGAATATTTGCGAAAAAGTATTCGTATCGTTGACGTAAGCAATTTGTATGACATTTTGCAAAAGCGCCCCTATCGTGCGTAAATGGTACTAAAATCGGCATCACGAATATTTGCGTTACAACTTGCGTATCGCCGCGTAATCGGCGTAAAGCTGCGTAACGCTACGTGAGAATTTTGTATGGAAAACGGTGGAAAACGGCAGCACGAATATTTTTTTGACATACGGACGCTAGCTGGCTATCGTCATCTTACGAATGTTTTTTCACGGAGAATTGTTGCGTGAGAAAACTTTCGTATCACTTTTAAGCAGTGAATTTCAGTGTTTTAATTGTTTTTAAAACTATATTGAAGTAAAAATGCAAGAAAAACGTATAATTGAACGTATCACATTTTATTATTACCTATTATTATTTTACTATCACGCAGCGGAGCAATGAAATATAGAATAGTTTCTAAGGGAAAAATATTTGTTTATATGAAAATAAGCTTAACATTGTGTGAGTAATCCAATTACTAAAATAATAATAATACATTAATATGTTGTCATATTATGATGATTGTCTTATTTAATTTGGTCCCAGCCAAATAAATTGCAAAGCAGATTATAATCACTAATTTGCTAAGTGCAATGAAATTGATATCTTCTTAGCAAGGCAGGTTTTAAAATCTAGTGCAATTAACTTAATCGTCTTTAAAATCAAACCAAAGATTTATCCTCAAAGTCAAGCTTGTGTGCATACCTGCTACTTTAGTGAAGTGAGAAATAGGTTTTTGCTAAATAAAAATGCATTTCCTAATTAATAATTCTTCCATTAGTATCACAACAAATATTAGTTTTCTTTTAGTAGTAAAATACCTAGAAACGACTAAAATATACACCATAAAGGTAATTAAATAACACATAATACTTGAGGCGCCAAATAAAAGAAGATAATAAATAATTATATCTTTATTTCAGGCAACGAGGTCATAAATAAATACCTTACAAAATGCAGGCTAACATACTTAAACTACTATTACACGTCTTTTATAACTAAATCACTCATTTCATCACTATTATTATTATTATTATATCACTATAACTTCAGGAATGTAGACAAGAGCTCCGTTGTAAAGCGCACAATAAATACTATGTAATAGGTTGAAGTTCACTGCATTACGCGAATCCAACTCATGATGGAGGAACAACCGGTACTTCTTCTTCTTCACCAACTACTCCACGACATTGGAGACCTTCGCGAATTTCGCGATGTAATGGAGATGAAGTCGAGAAACTTTGTATATCTTATAGGTCATTGGGTCATTGTATAAATGTATATACAAATAAGTCCTCAATAATATATGGGTACTTTTTCATAAACGCCGCAATCACTATTAAGTATTACATTGTGAATTTTGTTATTTACTTTAGTTTATATAAAATTATAAAATTCACAAAATATTAGTTTGACAACAAT
This sequence comes from Thymelicus lineola, assembly GCA_963932265.1. Classification (NCBI taxonomy): domain Eukaryota; kingdom Metazoa; phylum Arthropoda; class Insecta; order Lepidoptera; family Hesperiidae; genus Thymelicus; species Thymelicus lineola. Next base: position 8,091,024 of record OZ010692.1, read on the forward strand.
TAACAAACGCAGTACGGCAGACCGCTAAGGGCGCCAAACCACAGGCTAGGTTACAGGCACAGAGTACTTAAACGGTAGAGATTCACCTTGACAATGTACGCGTTCGAATACCAAGGTCAAAGAGACACGAAAATATTTTTATTTTTGTAAAATATATCATTAAGTACCTAAATGTTTCTTAATGTAAGGTTTATTTTTATTGAAAAGTTAATACAAGATGTATTAACTGTGTTAAAAGTGTGATTTCATAGTTTTAATGAAATTTCTTTGCATAATTATTGTTTTTTCAATTTACATGTAACTTTTGAACGCACCATTCATTCGTTCATTCATTCACTTGGACCCCTCTCTTATTTACGATAGGATGACGTCACTTGCGTTGAACTTGCGAGTTGACGCTAGCGTGACGCAAGTAACTCGTGATGCCAACTAACGTCTACGTAAACTACGTATCGTCAATTCGATACGGTGACGCTACGAATGTTTTAAAAACTCGTGATCGAGGTACAGAGATAAATTTCAAATTACCAAGAGTTCAAAATAACAAGAGTTTAAATAACCACGAGGGGGAGGGGGGACTCAAGTAAATAAGAGTTTGATAAAAATTGGTGACTTATTAATTCTATATTATTTATTTATAATTATTATTTATTTATTAATGCAGACTGGGATGAGAACTAGGTCTGTACATTTATGTAAATAAACGACAGGTCTGTGCATGATAGCTTCAAATTATTCTTCGAGCTTCGTTCTCGATATTAGCATGGCAACACTAGTAGTATCACTTTACGGGCTCGCCATTTCGCACTGTAGTTAGGAGGTAGATAAAAAATAAAACATAAAATTATCAATTTTTGTAGGGTAGATTTATAAACCTCACTTAGCTGGGGCGCGCTCCTCTTCGGTTCGTCATTCACGTTTCAGTGCTTCGCTGTTTCGCACGGGCGCAAAATTATAGTTAAAGTGAAATTCCTAAAAGAAAGTTTAATAGTCATGAGAAAATCAATTGTGTAAAAGATTAAAAAGGTTAGAACGAAAAATTAACCAAAGCAAAAGTGATATTTTTATTGAGTGATATGCAGTGTGTTTCGTTGGATTTCGTGGGATTCGTACTGGAAATATTGGATTGGATTGGATAGTGATTCATCAACGTTTATAATCATCAGGTAGGAGAATTCCAGTATTAAAATTTAAAGAATACAGCAAGTAACTAAATAACCCTACTTTAGTCGGTTAAATATTGCTTGCAATGTAATTTGCAAGGAAATTACACGCAATTACGAAGCAAAAACAGATTATCTGTTATATATCAGTGAATATATTAATTTAAATATGAATACCCTTAGGTATTCCTCTTTTTTTTCCTTCATTATCAGCACGTGTTTTCCGTATGAAAATTATATTGCAATATGATTTAAATACCATACATAATTGGATTGTCCTTTGGGAGCCTTCCAAATAAGTACTTGCTAACCGGAATTACCTGTGGAACCCTTCCATTGCTAGTAATTGTATTTCATAAAGAATTTATCAATTTATATTGAAAATAAATACAAATATAATCATATTGTCCTTTGAGCTGTTCCAAATAAAAAAGTACCTGCTAATTGCTGTACATTCTATAAGGGAAATCCCTTATAGATATAGCAATATAAATATATTGCAGTAGTGTACAAATACAAAACCTAATCGGATTTTCTTCTGAAGGCCTTTTAAATAAAAAAGATACCTGCTAATAAGACTAAGCTAATAACTTATTGGGTTCTTCCATCACTAGTATGCACTAGTACCTACTAGTAATCCGTAATGAATTTATATCGAAGTAGGATATAAATACAAAACATAATCGAATTGTCCTTTGGGGGCTTTTCAAATAAAAGAAAAACTGCTAACATTAATTTACTGTGGGTTTCATTACTCTTATTACATTGGAATTACATTGCAATCGAGGCAAACATTACACATTTACGTGCGGAATCTATAGCAAACTATATGTTACATTACAGAAAATGTATCAATTACCGCTGATGACGATTATACTCCAAGATACGACGATATATTTATCAATAATATTTGATAGTACTAATCCTTTCACTTTTTATACTAGGATTCTCATACAATGAAGGTGTTCTTATAAAAATACGTTGCAGCTACGTAATGAAATTAGACTTCATTTATTTATTTATTTATTTAGTTATAAATTATTAAAAACCAGTTCTGCGTTCAATCATAATTCATAAAGAGCCCTAACCATGTTATGCAGACAACTGCAACAAAAAGTACCTACTCGCTAATCGGATCTACCTGTGGGGTATTTCCACTGCATTGTACGTGTATTTCACAAAGAGCCCTAACCATGTTATGCAGACGACTGCAACAAAAAGTACTCGCTAATCGGATCTACCTGTGGGGTATCTCCACTGCATTTTATGTGTATTTCATAAAGAACCCTAACCATGTTACGCAGACAACTGCAACAAAAAGTACTCGCTAATCGGATCTACCTGTGGGGTATTTCCACTGCATTGTACATGTGTTCCAGAAAGAATCTTCACCGCATTATGAAGCCGACTAGCGTATATTCCATATGGAATTAATACTGCACGCTATTCGTTGAACTATACAAAGTACTTGATAACCGGATCTACTTGTGGGGTAATCGATTACTCAAACTGAAATTATATTTCTAAAGGAACTCGCGTCACGCCGCACACCATACGGTGAACTGAAGCAAGTACTTATTTTTCGCATGAAATTGCGAAGGATTTCTATTCAAGGAACAATGGCAGTAGGTATAGCAGCAATTAGCAGCAATAGAGTCATAGGGCCACATGATCATTAGGGCCAGATGCCATTATGTCATATACACAGCACTATAATAGTCCACCGAGACTATATGTTGCTCAAGGAGTCACATTTTCCGTCCACAGTTACCGTGACTTGTGAATTAAGTTCCTCTTCAATCATAGTCTATAACTCAATAAACAGCTTAGCCTGTCATCAGGCCTTTAAGCTACAGTTCCTTTTATATGATTCTCTGACAACTGCTGCAATGGGCGTAAAAATTGTACAAACCATATGTGACTCTGACGCAAAGGCAGCCAAGGCGGACAACAAAGCCAGCCTAAAAACCGCCTAAAACTGTAAGCCCTAGACATACGTTCTAAAACATTCTCACAATATAGACATAAATTATGGTATGCTTATGAATCATTTCAGGAATAAACATTCCTCCAAAGCTTACATAGTCAAAAAATAAGACTCAGTGAATCAACAAGGGAATTTTATTTATTCTGGAACATACAGTTCTTATGTTACCATGGAACAATTCGCATAAATATACTTATTTATGCAATAATATCGAACATATTCCAATAAAAAACGCAATAATAATGAGACATTGAAGTATTAATGTACTACTTACGATTACGATTTCATTATACTGAAGGTAAAGTAATCATTGTATGTGTAAAAATGGATACATAAGCCAATATATGATTGGCATATAAAATTATGAATATTAATTCCGAATTTCAAATTATATTTGAATAGTTGAGGACAACTTAATTCAAGCTCTTTTATACTCTTATAAACTGATGGGATAAGTTTTGTTAAAAAAGAAAGCCTTTTTTGGTTCAATTTCATCCGGATTGAAGAAAATACTTATGCTACATCCTGTTTATACATCATAGGTACATACCGTTTGGCTTAGTATAGCAAATATTTTTAAAGGGTTTTAAACTTACGAAGGCGTATGGAATACTTGTCTATCTCTACTTAATTAATGATAATAATAATAATAAACAAATAACCTTCATTGGGTGACTTATTTTCTCATTGGCCAGTCAATGATAATGCCAAATAGTAGGTATACTGCTGTATACCCCTATTATATATACGATAAACAATATCATCACATAATGTATTAGTTAATTTTCAAAATTTATTGCTCTGTTAAAAGTAATATTTTTTAATACTTGGCTTTTTATAATATTTCCGTTCTGGCGGACGATTGATTCATCTTTGCCTACTAGGCTAGAGATACAAATATTTTCTATACATGCAAAACATGCATGTATTCCACAGATGGTATTTAACATTTATACTTCATATGAGCATGCCTCAACAACGGGGTCCCGCCTCCATAGTAACCAGAATCCAGACATGATCACTAAGACAGCCTCATATAGGTACAACAAAATTTGTTGTATGAACGATTAAATTTGCCATTGAGTGGATGTTGTAAAATAAGACAATCAATAATGTATTTTTAATGTTGCAGAATTCGAATCTAGGACATAGCAAATTTACAATCATACATCGAATGACAAATCGAATTAAAGTTATCTCTTTTCTAATAGAACAAATCTTAAAGTAAGAACTTTCTTCATGCGAGAAAAATCTGAGGCGAATGCAAGCAATATGTACACTTATGGTACTATGGTTTGATAATATATTCAAGTTTTACGTCTTTGATCCACCCATATGTATGTCATCCTATAAACATAACAATAATAGTGACAAAGTGACTAGTAATTGTCCCTTTATGGCCTCCACCAATAATTTTTTAAACATTGAGTAATTTTATTATAGCTATAATATTATATAATACTTGCTTACACTGAAAAATCACTCTATAGTTACCGTATAGAAGTCCGGATATTGTTTCCCCTATAAAAACATCCCAACTGTTTACGCTTTGCACTGCTTGAGTTGGGTTAGGAGTGGTTTGCGTATTGTCACGAAAACAATTGTAACTTTACAATACTTTGTAATGCAAGGTTCCTTATTATTTCACATAGGTTTTAATCCTAGAGATCATAAGCAGTTCACCCATGTCCTTGCTAATTGTTCAAGGCAGTCGAGACAAATAAGGATTATATTTTATATATTTTTCTATAGAAAGTATTTTCATTGCGGCCTACTTAAATACTAGTTAACTTAGAACATAATTATATCCAATGTTATTCAATTTAGTACTTTTTTTACTGTCACATACTTATAATAATAATAATGATAATCCCTTATTTCAGACTGATCCATATTAGGTTAGTAGGTATATCTTACAAACTAGTGTTAGTAGATACAAAACCAGTAAAATATTAAATAATCATAATAATCAAAATTTATTACAATATGCTTTTGGTCGAAAAGCCAAAAGAAGCCGATAATCTTATGACAATGATAGATCAGTGCTCTATGTTGTCAGTCTGTTTAAATTGTTGTATGGAAAAGTGGAAAATTGACTCTATCAATGGACTGAATGTGCCTGATTCTTTGTTTTAGTGGTTCAAACCACTTTCGGATTATTGCCTTTCAAATCAAACTATTTAAAGGCATATCGGTTGGATGATCTCAGTCTATGGAGTACATCTGTACAGGCATTTTTATGTTTTTACATATATAGATAGATAATGCTTTAAACAAGACAGTGTTTTTATATAGATATTTTTTTTACAGGTTTAGGAATTATTTGTGGTTGGTGACATAGTTGCTGCTATCGTTGCTACACACGCTGTAGTAGTGTGATCTAATTTAGCTACAAAAAATTAGATCCTTCGGAAAAAACTAATTTCAGTGAATACAATTATCATAAAATTACTTACTCTCTTAGTACTGGCAAGGGTTACATAGAAAAACACCATATATAATAAATATAGAATAATATTACGAAATTTATATTTACCTCATTTATGTCATTAATCATTTTTTAAAAAGATCTGGATATTATATATAAAACTTGCGGAATTCAGTAGATATTCCACTATATTTAGTTAACGTATCACTCATGTTCATATTATCAAATAAAGTTTACTACCTATCAGTAACATATACCGAGTGTGCTATATATTATGGTTATTAGATGTACATATACTGTGTCACCAATATATTGATTAATAGATTGAAATTAAAGAGTAAAATATTGCTATCATATTACAATAAAAAATTTAAAAACTAAAAATATCATTAGTTTCACGACTACCTTGTCTAAACATCTACTAGTGTTGCCATGCTAATATCGAGAACGAAGCTCGAAGAATAATTGATGATTAAACGAACTTACCTGTACGTGAAGTTCAATCTCAATTATTCGAGAGCTTCGTTCGAAGATATTAGCATCCCTCCCTCCCTAGTGTACATGTCATATACACTACACCCCTAGTCGTGAAACATGAAACAGCTCAGCAAATCTCTGAACTAAATGACGAACCGAAGAGGAGCGCGCCCCAGCTAAGTGAGGTTTATAAATCTACCCTACAAAAATTGATAATTTTATGTTTTATTTTTTATCTACCTCCTAACTACAGTGCGAAATGGCGAGCCCGTAAAGTGATACTACTAGTGTTGCCATGCTAATATCTTCGAACGAAGCCCTCGAATAATTGAGATTGAACTTCACGTACAGGTAAGTTCGTTTAATCATCAATTATAGAGAGTAGGGAAGCCCGGACTTCAAATTATCGCATGTTGGCGAGCAAGATACTAGTCCTTCAACTTCAAATTACCGAAGGGACCAATTAACATTGATTTTATTCAATTTATCAAGTATTTTTCAAGAGACCGGGAAAAAATTTCAAATTATCGACAGATTCACCCACGACACAGGGAATCCTAGTGTGGGGCTATGAGTGGGAAGCGTTATTATTTATTTTTATTTATTTTATTCAAATTATCGAATGATGTCGACTATGCACGTAACACAATGTTCCGTGGTATATGTGTCTTCCATGCCATCTCGCGACACAGGTAAAAACCTACAGCGAATTTATTTATTGTTTATTTTCGATTCAATCTATTGTTTCGGACTCACTATTGTTTTTTATTGATTCTTGCGTGCTCAAGTCAAATTGAACCCCGTGTGTTAAGCTAGGGTTTAAGTCACTATAATAGTTTAACTATAACTTATATTTTTATATCAGACTAGGAAATCGCCCTCACTTCGCTTCGGAAAAAATAGTAAAAAAAAACTTATATAGCCTATGCCACCCGGGGATAGTAGAGCTTCCCAACAGTGAAAGAATTTTTCAAATCTATTCAATGCAAACAACCAAATCTTTCCTCTTTATAATATTAGTATAGATTAAAATAAACAATATTTTTTTAAAAATGACAATAAATTACGATCTAAAAAATTAATATTTTTTACCATAAGGACAGATGAGTGGAGAAATTAATCTTAAAAAAGGATCTTTTCGGTACTGAATCCTAAAAAAGATCATTATGGAACGTAGACGTTTATTTGTTTGTTCGCTCAGGTTCGGAGCGTAATACCGATGCAATTTTAGTAAATCCGCAAACACGAAACGAATTCAATCCAATGAAACGACGCAATGTTCTCTTTGAGCGGTATATTTGTGGGAAACGGCAAAATCCGTTAAAATATAATTATATTTTTTGTTTCTGTAACAGATGATTTATTTTATACTGACACAGCATATTTGGAAAAAAAATATTCTCCTCTTTTAGCAAATTTTTTCGAAATAACGTTAACTAGTAAATAAAACAAAAGTATGGTACCTAACAAAACGGACTCGTATAATTTGACGAGGCACTTAGATATTCACTAGTGCAAACATGTATTGTCTACCGGGCAGACCGGGGCTAAACGTAAAGGGTCATATGAACACAGCTCGTATTTAGATAAGGAAACTCATTCCATGCCCTTGTATGACGAACAAAGTAAGGGCCGAATAGATAAGGGTGGTCGTAAAGCAAATGCTTTCTTTTTGCTTAAACATCAAAATGTGGAAGTTTGTGCGTATGAATGCATGTGTGATTTGTAGACTTCCTTGTACCTATTAAAAATCTGTATAATTGAAACGAAGTTCCTTATCGCGCGTTGTGAAAGGGGGCTAGACGGAAAAATACGATACTTTTTGATTCTTACGAATGACGACACTTTTTTTGAAGTGATTCAGAGAGTTTTACAGAGATGGCGCTACTAGCGTGATTCAACAATACTTAAATCGAAAGGAACTTCGTTCCATCCGGGTGTCCCTTGACACCTCTCATGTTTTTATTTATTTATTTTTTTACACATTGTATGTTAATATTTGCTTACACATCTGATGATACTGGATGGTAATGTTTCCAAATTATTTCAAACTTGTTTAGCTTGTTAATGTATTGTTTACTTTAAGATGCCGTCATTTTAATTAACCAGATAGCCTTTTAGAATTTAGATATAAAAACAAATTAAAATATTGTTACAATGTGATTACACCGATAAACTTTGAACACTTTTAAACATTACTATAATAGAGCTTTGATCTTCTGTTTATTCCTAATATGAAACTTATACAAGAAAAGTTCTTTCTCTACGGCTTCTATAATATACTATGAGTATGCATCGTTATTCTTAATATATACGAAACCTGAAAGTAGTTTGTTCAGAACCAGTAACTGATTCGATCACAATAATTTTTACATCATGTTATTATGTATTTTGTCCTATAAATATTTAAAAAATGTTACAAGTTGGATACCCAATGAAAAAATGGTGATTAACATTTTTAAACATGCCAAGATGGTTAACGAACTTAACGGTTAACCGCAGCAGGCGCGTATCGAAAAAAAATTAACATAAAATCCCAAGTCTATGAAACCCTATTTTCGTCCCACTGTGCGGCCGCACGCTCGGTGACCATATTTGCGGGGACAACGGAGCAACATAGCAAGCTTGTAACTTTGTGAGTTTTCAAGATACACGTTTGAAAATTTTTATGTAGATTGTTTAGATAAAAATATTTGACACGCGAAGTATGAAATCAAGGGACCCGGTAAAAACAAAGGGTAGGTACATTTTTTGGTAAAAATGCCCATTAGCAGATGTAAATAAGTTTAAAGAGTTGGTTCATTGGAAAATGAAGGACATGTTTATTTACCTTACATATTATTATAATGACTTCAACGACCCCAAACGATTTCACATCACTAAGATCGACGCGCGGCTCCTTTGTATTATTATTTTGTTGAATGTTATAAAATACAACTGAAATCACATTGTCTAGACTAGATGCTCAGTTACTGACCACTTAATATTGTACTATATCCCTCTTTTATAGGTAATTATGGGTACTTTATTATTACCATAGAACAAAAATTACAAGAGCATTATTGCTATCGAGTGTAGTGGAAAAACGAGCATAATCCTTATGAAGAAATATTGAAAATTTCAGGTAAACATATTAAGAATTTTCATGTTCTATAATTTTTTAGTCTTATTTATTGTATTTTTATTTTTTATATATAATACTAAGTATTATAATAAAATCTAATTCGTTCTAAACAACAACAAAAAAATATTGCTATTTTGAAACAGCTGTCTAACACAGTGAAATTAGTTCTAAAATAATATCACATAAATTGTGTTATCCTTAAATTATGATAAATTCAAAAGATAATTTCTTCATAGATACACTTTATGAAGAAATTCTCTTTTAATCGCATTTTAAATCAAGTCATAATTACACATTTAAATTGACAGGCCATGGTAATTAAACAGAGGGTACAATTATTCGACATTTTGCTGAGCACTTGACTCTTTTATGTTCTCTTCAACGAACGAAGACATAGTTTTAATTGGAGTCGTTTCGAAGCACGCAATGAGTCTTTTAATTAAAAATTTCAGCTTCTGATATTTTACAAAAAGTATAATTTGACTTGAGATCACCACTATTACAGTCAACCCTGTTCCGCTAGTGAACATTTTTATTTTATAATTCTTGCGAGCTTTGGAGTAAACAAATATTTAGTTTAGTAATTAGGTATGTACATAATATCATCTATAACGTACCTTCATAGTGTTAGTTATACTGGCGTATCGATAAGTAACGACGCTGAACGGTTGCTTTGATACCCAGCGTATACTACACTAAAAATTATTATATGGGAAAAGTTGAAAATCGAAAAGTGCCTAATGAATTGTTTTAGTGGTCTCACACTATTTTCGCATTATTGCCTTTCCTGTCGTGTTCAGGCTGGGGGCTTGAGAGCCAGTTCTTTCTTTTCAGTCTTATTAAAGGACATACCCATCATACTAACTTATCCATCATTCCAAAACACGTTGGTAGAGCACACGTAGCCAGGGGGAGGGTTTAGAGGTTCAAACCCCCCCCCCCCCCCGAAAAGTTAAGATATTAACATGTACTATTCACCCCATACATTTTATTTTTAGATCTCTTAAAACATAATAAACACTGCTCGAAAAAGGACTCCCTTTACGAGCAGGGCTCCCCCAATTCTCAATTTTAATATGAATATAAGGGTTATTTTATACTTTTAGTCTTTTTATTTTCTTGAACCCAACCGAAACTAAAACCTGGCTATGCCCGTGGTAGATTAATGGTCATAGCACACATATCAACTCGTAAACGGAACGTAAACGTATCAACTCTTGCATGTCAGTATTCTTTGTATGAAACTCCCTACTGTAAAGCACACTTATCGGATTCGTAACGTAATCGCCTCGCCTCGAGACAAGCTCACGAACCGCGGTACGGTGCGTGGACGACTTGCCGTACCCGCGCTTACGTCTCACCGTACGCTATCCGTCGACTTTCCGTTTCCTCGTGCACGCCCTGCGCCGCGGCTACCGCTGCGTCGGCGAACTGCTGTCATTCATTCTGTCAACCAGCGGCCGGCGAGCCGTAAGCGCGGCGTCGCCTAGCCGTAAGCGCGGCGTCGCCTAGCCGTAGCCGAGCTTACGTTAGGTTGACGGCGAGGCGATCCGGTGCCGATCCCTTTCCGAGTTGATATGTGCGCTACGACCATATAGCACTCAGAAAACCTTTTCTCAGTTGTGAGGACCTATGACAGCTGGACACAAAGATGAAAATCACTATGATATAATTAAGTAACGAAAACTCAAAAAGTATCTGCAAGAATATTAAATAACAAATTGAAATATGTAATACCTACCTACCAACCAAAGCTACAAAAGAAACGTAAAATAACACAACTAGAACAAAATCACATATCTTGCTAGGGAAATTACAAATTAATGTAGACTCATTCACACTTATGATATTTCCAAGGCATTGAGTATTATTATAATACTAGTGGATACCCGACGTGTTCCACTACGCTAAATAAAATCGGATGACAATGACAGATCAGTGTTTTTGTGTTGACAGTCTGTTATCTTCACATTTTCAAAATTAAGGGGTTCGATTCCTGGCTAGGAATATGATGATTATGTTATTATGATTAAATTTATTTTTTATTTTCAAAAATGTAATGATGTTTTAGTTTTCATCTAAATCAGCCCCGTAACTCCTTTGAACGTTTTTCGCTATTCCTCATAGTTTCAAATTTGGCCATCCATGCTACACTTGAAAAATTCACCATGTATAGAACAAGAATTCGGTTTTGTAAATTAAATGTTTTCGATGAACAAAACTTGGAAATACTAAGTGTTCGAGTTTTTTAACATTGTTTGGTTTGAGACAAAGGAATGATCAAAGTTATTCTGTGAATAAAAATTCAACGAAGCTCTAACGCAAGATACGAGTACCTACCTTATAACCCATTGTACCGTGTAATGTAAAATATTCGCCGGCAAAATTTCAGGCAATATTATGAAGAGTGTATAGCCGTCCTATACACCACTTTCAACGTCACTGTTATCAGTATTAAACTTTGCTACTTGCCAACATGCACCCTTAGTTTATTAACGTCATTTTGTAGTGTAAAATATTGACAACTACCTGAACCCCGACGTGTTTTGTGCCTGGTCGATATTTTAGTAAATAAAGAGCACTTCTATAATTTTATTAATTTATTTATATCCTATATTGTCACCTTAATACTAAGGGGTACAATGGGCGGACTTAATGCCTGATAGCATTCTCTACCAGTCAACCCTGGGAGCTGGTGAGAAGATGTAGTAGATGCAAACAATGCCAGATTTAAAATACCACTATAATACAATATACATACACATAAACAATATAATATACAAATAAATATTTATTAATATATACAAATATAAATATTAATATTATTATAATATGTTATTCATATTTTTTTTATGATACGACATTATTTGAATCATTTTAAATGATGGCAAGAATATTTCTCGATACATAGAAAATAATGACTTCGATCCTAAATTCAATAATTTGTTAAATTGCAATGAATCTATCCAATTATGTATATTAAATAAAAACTTTTGCACTACAAACTTTTGAAGTACCTACAGTGACGCTCATAAGTTGCCAATATAACAAAATACATCATGTACTGTTTTCAATTCAGTTAAATATTTTTATATAACAATCTGACTATGTATGTAAGATATATTTTATTTAAGTAATATTACAGTAATATTTAAATAAGAAGAGCCACATTATAACGTAAATCTATACAAATGAAGCTTAAAGTTCACTAGGGGAACTCAAGCCTAAATCAAACTTTATGAAGTCTAATAAACCAAGATTTCGAACAAAACTACTTGTGAAATCCGCCGCTATTATTCTGTTCTAAGCGTAGCGTTGGGCAAATAATGATTGCAATGGTTAATGCCTCGGCACAATAGTAATATATTATTAAATTATTCAGTGGATGAACATAATAATGCGACGGGGCGTTTAATTAAGTACGCCATATAAATACGCTCGGAACCGAAGAGTGACTCAAAGCCGCTCTTATAATGCAATGACAAAGTGAGCTCCCCTGTTTTGTGAAATGAAGCTCATGAAATACGTTTTTCAAGAAGCGAAATGTAAATGTTTTGTCGAAGTTACCAGTGGCAGGTATAATTTAATTTCATTTGGGGAGGCGGGGAGTTGATTATAAATTTAATTTATGTGAGGGCTGACGTTGGGCCGGGACGCTTGTTATTCGAGGAGCGTGCAATCTATTGACTACTCGTTGATAAACCGACTTGTCAAACCACGCAGAGCTGCGATGAATAAGGTTTATTTTTGGAGAAATGCTGTGTATTCTCTTATAGCATAAATAGCTAAGTATTGAATTTATGATGAAGATATGTTTCAGCTATGACAAATATCTGACTTAAAGTGTTAGTTCTGATCAAATAGCTACATTGGAATCATGCTCAAACAGGTGACATCGAGATGATGACCTCAATTCTTGTATTGTTCATAGTGGGTTAACATAATACCTACTTGCAGATATTACGTCAACATGAAAGTGGAAATGAGAAACATTAACATTAACATTAACATCAACATCGACATCGACATCAACATTACATAAACATTAATTGTCATCCAAAAACAAAGAGGAGCAAGGAAGAAAAGAACTGGCTCCCAATTCCCCAGCCCAGCCCGCAGCCAGTTGTTATCTTACGATAACAACCAGGACAGACGGCTTTGCTTGCCCTCCGAAGCACGGACACGCTTAAGAATTTTTTGCCACTAGAGGTCACCCATCCAACTACTGACCGCGCCCGCTGTTGCGCTGTTTTTAATTGAACACTTAGGATCGATGCAAGCCTTCCATAGGAAATTTATTTGCAATGTTAATTAAATAAGGTATTTTATTTAATTATGGTTTGAATATTAGTTTAAAGACATAATTACTATGTTTATTATTAAAATTTATTAAGAACTTGAAGAGCATTGAGTCGTTGGTCTGAGTAGTTATCATAAGAAAGCAATCATTAGGTTGGACCCTTCTTATTTTAATAACTAGATTACTTAGTGTATTTTAAGATCCCATTTGTTTCCCTACGTATTGGAATAAAATGTCATCGATTTAGTAATTAATTTCTTAATAAGAAAAATTATTATCGTTATCGCAATAATATAGAAGCGGATGTAATTTCCAATCCCAATTTCGCTAAATCCATATTAACGCGTAGTAACCTCATTCTGTTGATTGCAAACTGATTGATCGAAGGCGCTTCGCAGATGTTACCGGACTCGGATATACTTACGGTAATATTACGTAGCCTTTTTATGTTCATATTTGGACCGAGGAAATTGGTCACCTGGTAAATGATCAGGGACCCAATTCAACATAAATAGATGTAAGGAAACATCTATTGTTTATGTTTAGTCCCCTGCAACACACAAAATTAGCGTCACTGAAGCTTGAATCTAAACATGTTTCAAGATAATTAACCGACTTCAAAAAAAGGAGGAGGTTCTCAATTCGACTGTATTTTTTTATGTTTGTTACCTCAGAACTTTGGACTGGGTGAACCGATTTGGATGATTCTTTTTTAATGGAAAGCTGGTGCTAGTCGTGTGGTCCCACAAAAATTTAATCGAGATCTGACAATGGCATCCATGTCAAAATCATATAAGTCTTAAATTTGCATTAAGTATGTGCGCGATAAATGGACGAATAACTCAATATCGCGCCAACCGCTTTCGATGATTCTTTTTTTAATTGAAAGCTGGTGCTTGTCATGTAGTCCCACATAAATTTGAGCGAGATCTGACAATGGTATCCATGTCAAAAGTACAATTAACTTCATTTGAAGTCGGTTATTTTTTTGTTAAAATGTTAGATTATTTTCTTTTCTGATTCCCAATTCTAAATCTCTGAATGACATTCATATCTTCATAATTAATTATAATATCCATATCTATCTAAGTTCTGTATTTCTGAACAAAATGAAGGATTTAAGGGAACAATGAAACAAATCAAAGCAAAAGTCTGTTCCAAAATTATTTCAACACAACTTTAAACTTGATAATCTCATCCACAATTTAGCAAGGCATTATCGCCCTGAGTCATCCATACTTTGTTAATTAACTTTTGTCTTGTCACTTTGAATCGGGTATTTTGTTAAGACAAAACGGAACTTTAAAGAGATTGTTCATGGAAAATTGGTACTTAGTTTTGGTACGAAGGGCCCGGATTGGGAGTCATCAAGATTGACGACGTATTTGAGACTTTGTAACAAAGTTGTATAGAATCTCTTTATAATATTTAGTTTTAGCTGGCAAGTATTTTCCTTAGTTTATAAGACATAAATTAATTCGGGAATTTTGTCATCTTGCTTCATTTTGTCCCAATTAAGGGATTTTGAAGACGTCAACAACGTATTTTCTATATTCGTTATTTAAAATATGTCTCATATCGATAGTAAAAAAAATACACACAAAACTTTGCTTATTTTTAAGGTTTGCAATTCAACTCTCGTTATAAGAAGGTTGATATTAGTGACGAACCCCATTTTGGTCCTGTAACGCAAGTAAATAGTGCATAGGAAGAGCACTTCGTTAGAAGTACCAAGCTGTCTGGAAGCTACAGCAAACTGTTACTAATGATAATAATCTAGGTAGCAAAAGCTATGTAAATCGTCACTAATGTTACTGTTGTTATACAATTTGTGTACATTGTCGTAGTTCGTTCATGCGTTATTCATTCTTCGTTGTGCAATAATGAAAGTAGGAGACGGACTTTGTTTCTAAGGACAAAAGCAAAAGGTTACTGGACTGTTCTCATGGAGCTTTACAGACCGATAGATTTAAAGGTAACTATTCGTAAAAAATATGGTTCCTATTCTGCCGTGCTATCAGTATTCACACTAAGTTGGTTGTTGTCGAACATGAGTTGCATATTGATTCATGATCAGCGCAGTAAATTCTACATGATGAGTTGACTATAAATTATCGAATATAGCTATGACTATAACTTATCGACAACCTGGAAATATCATCAAGCAAAAACACTCAAATATCCCCATACTAAATCCTTAGCGAGAGAATTTTTGGACGACAATAAAATTACTCGAAACTATGCAGACCATACTTACTGTGGATACCACAGAACATCTAATAATTAGTTAGAAGGGGCATAGCACGTAATTTGTATGGGAACCGCTGTCGCCGTTTCAATAAACACTACTAACGAAAATGAACAAATACGCACGAGGATTGTTATGTGTGCATGAAGTAGGCGTGACTCTGTAGCTAGGGATTGATTGTCGATAAATTTTTATCGGTATTTATTTTCGCAAGGTATACTTATTCATTATATACTTTTATACTTTTTGATTGAAATTACTTACTCCGTCGACAGACTCATATTTCATCATGGCCTCCGAAACAAAGTTTTTTCCAATTACCGCACATGAAGGCATTTTTACGTAATTAAGAGCCATTTCGCAAAACTCGGTTGATAAACTATAGGTATTTGAAGCGGCTCCGCGGCGTGATATTGCCTCGCGCGGCTCGCGTCGCGCTTGACCTCAGTTCTGTGCGAGTAATCTTCTTGATACTTTCAAACGTAAAAATTTTAAAATTATGAACATATAATTTTAATTATACAATTTGTGACCACATACATGTATCTGGTTTGTGACAATATAAGTTTATATAACAATTAAGAGTACAATGTAGTAGTACCATTATCGGTAACTTATTTACATAATACATTTTAGGTACCTACTTAGGTACATCACAATAAAGATGTCCAATAGATGCATATTGCAAAAATCAATATTTTGGCAAATCAACGTGAAAAATTAAAAATCACGTTTTTTCAAGGTGATCTATAAAATGCAATATGCGTCCATTTTGCCTGCGATATTCGCAGCGCGTCGAAATACATAGGTATACCTAAATTCAAATCAATCGGAGGGTATAGAACCGGGAAATCCCGGAACCGAAAATCCCGGGATTTACAAAGGAATACGGTACTTTTCAAAAGAACCAGGAAACAAAATAAAAGAACCGGGAAACAAAATAAAAAAACCGGGATTTTCTGAACTTTTGGGAAATAAAAATATGTCGCGTCGTGATACAAAAGATAACGTAAAAATAAAGGTAAATACAATCCATACACAAAAATGATTACAGCTTTAAAAAGAAGATATTCAGAACGTCGGCTACATGAAGCAGCTATACTAATATAATATTATTTACACAACCCAGATCGATATTTTTCTAATATAAATGAAGATGATTTAACTCTTTTTTCTCGTCCAAGCAGTGCTGAATTGTGCAATACAATTGTGTTGCTTTCATACAATTAATACGAAACTTATGTTTGCATGTAAGGTATAATAGTATGATGGTTACTCAATCACGGCAAACGACTATACGGATTTGGGTAGAAAACAGTTTTTCCCTATTTAATGCTCCTGAGAGATAAAATAGGAAACGCGATACTAACTATTTTCACGCGGGGAAAGCCGTGGTAAAATAATCCCGAAAGAACTGAAAATCCCGGGAATCCCGGTTCCAGCATAGGCGAGTACCGAAAATCCCGGTAATTTAAAACAGGATCGGTTTTCGATACCCTAATCATTACCGTGATACAAAAGATAACGTAAAAATAAAGGTAAATACAATCCATACACAAAAATGATTACAGCTTTAAAAAGAAGATATTCAGAACACTATTCTTTGAATGTTAAAAACGAATTCTTTATTGTTTTCTGTTGGTTTACAAAACAAAATATTGACAATAGTCTAGTATAATAAATTATGAGAAACGAAATTCGCACTTTCCTCCCAAACCACTTGCTCTACAAGAAAAATGTATGGCACATAAAATGTCAATCTTTTTATGGGCTACAACTTTTACTCGATCCTTTCGGAAATCGTCTAGGACGCACCGTTTAGGAGATATAAGGAGTTTTCGGAAAATTTGGGAGGGGGGGGGTTAAGGTTGGGCCCAATAAGATTGGGTAATGTTGCAAGTGTGAGTTCCACAGGGCGGATGGAAATTCAGTCGGAAATCGTCTAGGACGTACCGTTTAGGAGATATATGGTATTTTAGGAAAATTTGGGGAGGGGGGGGGTAAAAGTGGGTTCAGTAAGATTTAGCAATAAGGTTTTGGGGCTTTACTAAAGGGGGTTGAAATTTCCGTCTAAACTTGTCTAGGACGCACCGTCTCCGAGATATCCGGGATTTCCGGTTTTCCAAAAATCTATATCCCGATATCCTGATCTGCCGATCTGCGCCTACCTGATGAGTGCGGTATTTGCCCGGATGCCTCCCAGATTATCACGACGCAAAATTCCACTTTTGGGTGAAGAACTGAGGGGGGGGGGGGGGGGGCGAGGGGTTGTGAAGGGAAAAAATGAGAGGGTGATTTGTATTTGTGTTGTGTATTTGAGATACGTGAGTTTTGGGGAGTTGACGGAACTTGGGTGCACGAGAGTTTCCAAACAACGAATGTATTATCTTTGACTAATAATAAGTGACTATAGCTGACTAATGTCGGAGCTTCTATCATTCCAACATTTTGGCTTAGCAATAGGGTACCGTTGACACCGTTTGGGTACGGAACTCTATAAAGTACAGATTGATCTAAAAGTTGTATAAATAAAGGGTATGTGTATACAAGTTATAATTATTTATTATTTTTTTTCTATGTAAATATGTAATTTACACATATAACAAAAAACCTAAATACTGTAAACAGTAACTAATGTCTAAAAACGGACAATGTTTTATTTCAAATTACAGCAGTGACTTCCAACCCAATAGGGGTTGAATTTCCAAAAATCCGATAGCCTAAAGCCTTCTTCGATAAATGAACTATCCAATACAAAAAGAATTTTTCAATTCAAACCAGTAGTTCCTGAGATTAGCGCGTTCAACCAAACAAACAAACAAACTTTTCAGCTTTATAATATTACAGCTTTATAATATTACAATAGTAATAGTATAGATTAGTATAGATATAGTTATATTTTGTACATATGTATGTTCGTGATTTTCTCCGTTACTACTTACACTACATAAATTGGAAAGAAATAGTTACTTAATTTCTATTGTTTTCTTCAAACCAAAGATGTTTAAAGCAGAATATTACGCAAACGCACCCCTGAATTGAAAAATGGTCTTTTGAAACCTATAATATTTTTGAAAGACCTTTTCAACGATACCCCACATTAAGGGGTAGACGAAGAAAAAATCATACGGAACGGACAGACGGACGGACGGAAGGACGGACGGCCGGACGGGCTAGCCGGCCGGTTGAAATAATGAACGGACTAGACATGATTCCGATTTGACTACAAAACCCTGAAAATTATAGAAAACTAAAAATAATACAATTGACTGTAACTAAAAATTCTCACGTGATCAAGACTGTTCAATGGCAATATAATTACGTTACTTTTACGAAATCTATTCCTTAGATGGCTAAAGCAAAAATTGACATAGGTCCGACGTCCAAGAGTGCTGCCGCACGACTGATTTGATTTCGCGCCAGTTCGTATCTTTATATGGTAAAGTAAATTCGTTTTAATAAATTATTTTTTGCAGTAAGATAAAAAAAAAATTACGTGTCATATTCGACAAAGACCATATTTTATTACTACATAAATTTTTGATGGGAAATACGCTTTATTGAATACAAAAATCGATGGTAAAGTCATGGCATAAACCATGAAAATTGGTAATGTTATTGAATTAATTTTGAAACGAATATTATAGTAATCGTATATCCCTTGTAATAAATGCAAAATATAATATATGAGTGTTCTCTAGACATTTTTTTTTACTCAATTTAATAAAACTTAATAAAGAAAATCAGTGTATGAAATTGACTCTGTCGTCCTTTTGCTGAAAAATAGTTATGCTAGATTGACAGTTACGCAGAAACAAATTAATATTTTCAAAATTCCGGTAAATGAAGATCCAAGATGAAGGATTGATCTATTTTATGAGTTCATTTGCCAGCATTAATATCTTTCTTATGATACTAATTTTTGACATCAAATTCTTCATTCCGCGCGTCTAACCGCGAAATGGCTCTTAAGTCGCAGTATTTTGCAGTACTTTTCTCCGTTGGAGTTTGCGAGTCACTAAACAGCGCAATCGTGTGTTTTTGTGCGATGTGCGCATTTGATCACAGTATTGGCGCGCCTACCTTGCCCACAATTCCTTTCTAACTAATTATTAGATGTTCTGTGGTGGATACCTATCGCTTACACGGCACTATTATGGTTTTCAATATCCCTCAAACACGGGAAGTTGGCTTGGACTCGAGGATAGATGACACCTTAAAGCGTCTCCATTGACTTTGATGACAACAATCACTTTGCATTTCACTGACCAATTACAATTACGTTAATCAATGTAATGAAGAAAAAAGTACCATCAACATTGAAGTATAAATGTCATAGAACAGACATCTCGAACAAAATGTGTGTCCCACCCGGGAGGTTCGATTTTCAAAATTGAGCCCCCGTTCTCCTTTCAAAAACGAATGAATCCATTGAAGATTGAAGCCACGTGGCGTTAATGCATTGGGACATACATGGTGTTCGCGGTGTCGGTTCTATACGCTAGTAATAATACTTCAATGACCATCAAATATTTTTCGTAAGTCAATTACTCGTTTCTGTATAGCAGCAATCTCGAGTGGTCGTGTAAATGGGCAGTAGTGGCGACTGGCAACATCTATTCGTTCTCCGCCCTCGCCCTGTTCGACGTCAGTATTGCTCCTCTCAATCGGATCCAATATTTCCTCTGGCTCTGAAATTCTGTTTTTGGAATTGTTTTCATAGGTAGGATTTTTTATTACGTTTTCAATTTCGTTAAAATAACTTTGTTAGTGTCGTGTTGCTTTCGTATGTTCATTGATGAAATTGCGTGTTTAATTAAAATACTTGCTTTATTTGTATTCTTTAATTATGATACCTTATATTATCCGTTAAATTTAATAGTATATTGACACATTATCAATTTATCATATCGGAAGTAATAATAATCAAAAAATCGTATAATATATTAATTACTTTCTGTAACGCCAAAGATATAAATCGATCTTAAAAATTCAATTGAGATATCTGTAAGTGGTGGGAAAATCAGAAAAATGGCGTAAAGGTTCTATAAACTATCAATTTCATAAAATATAATATTTAGGTACCTACTACTCCAGTCACAAGTTGTTCATTATTATCAATTAAATGTTGATTTACGCACAATGATAGGTATATATTTTTTATTATTATTAACTTCTTATCTGAACACCTTTCAACTGTCTCGACTTATTTGATACACAAATATTTAATTATTTTATTTAAGCAATATTTCAAAAATTTTACTACCATAAAATTATGCAAATCTGTTCAGATTTACGATTAGTATTATACAATTTTCACCTTCCTATCAAAGGAATCATCCGATGACAAGGAAAAATTTGACCCGTTTTTTCTCCCGGAAGACATCCTTTCCTGCTGATAACAGGTTAATATTAGTATGGAGACATTTTCAAAAGGTATGTTTTTGGACGGCTTAGAATACTAATCCCAAACCCATGTCGAATGGGTGTCGTAAAAGGCGACTAAATCTGGCCTGCTGGTGGCAGGGTCTCTAGGAGAGATTATATAAAATCGGTATCAAATCTGTTTGCGTGAAAATACGGAGAAAAGAAACATTCCAAACACAAGTCCTAGCTAGAAGGATTTTCTTCTCCCGTAAATTAGGGTGGTTTTCTAGAACGTGATACTGATTACAAATATCGAGTAAATTATTGTAATTTATTTATTTCTTGTTCATTTATTAGTAAAGGTTTATAGCTGACACCGATATCCATTAAAACGACATATTATGCACGATATAAATGTGTTAGCATGAACCAAACATATTCTCGGTAGATTTAATACAACCTTCCTAACCCTATACCTGTGTTTATATGTATAACGACTCGATGAAATTGGCAATGTACCCATGACAGTTCTTCGCAAGGTAATATTTAATATTCGCGAGGTAATATTCGATCTTCTTACACACAGTGTTGCCAATTTAGCCCTTTCGGGGCCAGATCTAGCCCGATTTATGGTTTTTCAGCCCTTCAAATAATTATTTAGCACCTAGCCCAATTTCTAGCCCCAAAACCATTTTCCGCCATCTTGTTTATCGTTATTGAGTTATCGATCGAAAAACCAATTTAGGTAGTGAAAGATACCTTTATTTTTCACGCTCACTTCTATTAACCCTATTTTCAATCTATTGGTCGAATCTAGCCCTTTTTAAAATTCTATTTAGCCCGAAAACCTGATACTGAGTTGGCAACACTGCTTACAAAAGATATCGCAGTATCAATATTCAGCGCGACAGTAAAACACGTTCCGTACGAGTGTCCGATGGTAGATATTGTCGAGCGGTCGAACACAAGTGACGCCATCCTGTTGCTGGCGTGCTTCCAATGCTATGTTTTCACGCAAACAACACTTTTCAGCGATCCGCAGCTCGTGGAAAACCTTCTTGTATTGATGATTTACCTTTTTGTCTTCTTTACATCTAAAAGCTGTCCTTTTTTGAATAAATTTAATTATTCCAGTCCAGTTTTAGTGGTCGCCAATTGTGCCTATGTGTTTTTATTCCACTGATTTCAATATAATAATAGTCATTTTTGTATTGTACTGTATTGTAAAACAGTATTATAACATAACACAAATAGATTTCTTCTTTATCGGTCATTCGTAATAGTTATCATTAATTACATATTGAAACGAAGTTCCTTATCGCGCGTTGTGAAAGGGGGCTAGACGGAAAATTACGACACTTTTTGATTCTTACGAATGACGACACTTTTTTTGAAGTGATTCACAGAGTTTTACGGAGATGGCGCTGTACTGTACAACTTTCTGAATCACGCTAGCGTGATTCACAGAGTTTTACAGAGATGGCGCTGTACAACAAAACAATACTTAAATCGAAAGGAACTTCGTTCCATCCGGGTGTCCCTTGACACCTCTCATGTTTTTTTTTATCCAATGTGTAATAAACGAAACACGCGCTTCAAAATGAGTAGAACCTTTAATAAAAGAAATAAGAATAGAAAAAGAACTACACAAATACATACTAGCAACTAAACTCAAAAGAAGCCTATAGTTCTGTTCAACTTAAGTAATTACACTAGAAATTGTTTTTATTTTATAATTACAATATTTTATGGAAGTCGTTGCAATATTGGCGCATTGGTGCTATGTAAAAACCTTACACATTTTATTTCTTAAGTGAATACCGTACTTACTGAAGACATATTGGTGGGGTTCAAGAATAAACCTTTTAAGATAGGGCAAATAGATATGTCATTTTTAAATAAGCTTATACAAAAGCTATTATTTAATTTGTAATATTGTGTGGCTCTGTCGAGGCAGCACTCGACAACAAATCCTACTTATCCTAATAAATCTGAAAGTTTATTGGGATGTTTGTAACTCTTTCACGCAAAAACTACTAAAGGATTTTCATCAAAATTAGCACATAGATTATTTGGAATTAAAGAAAACTAGTAACCATTACAATATTAGTCTTAGTATACATATACACACGCAAACAACAGCACACGTGTACTTTGTAGTTGTGTGCGCACAAGATAAGTATATCACTGCAGTATCGGGCAAAAGTTTATCACATTCCTGATAGGTTGCTCCAAATTTAATGTTACTGATTAAATAACTACGTAAACGCAGAAACAAAGGAGATACAGGTAAAATATACTCGCGAAATAGATTTAGTTGTTTTACTTCAGTTCAATTTCTCGTTCACGTTCAGTCTCGTTCTTTGGAACTGTATTGCAATACTCTGTACAAAATGTAGTCTAGACGGAAACTAAATCTTGCCAGATGTTGCTTGTATATCACATGAAACCTTTGTAGTTATACCAACTATAGTATTTATATTATTTAATCGCAGCTGTAATAACAAAGATGGGTATTAGGTCAGTAATCTTTGGAAACTTAACCCTTATCCACATTGCAAATAGTAATAATACTCGTAACCAATAAATTAAAGACAATCAAAAGGCCATGTTGAACCTGTAATCGATTAAAGTTTCACTGTTGAAATAAACCAGGTTTTTTTACAGTAACGGACAGCCAATAGACAACTGGTTCACCAGTTTACTCGTTTATCAGCTGGCAATGATAACTTTACATACATGATTACATACATATACATAGAGAATAAGTTGTTACGAGGACCTACATAATGTTGAATTTGAATCGTTGACCCACTTGTCCCCAATTTAAAACAGAAAGAACATTTAAATTCCCGCCAACATAACGTTCAGTCCCAAGAGCACCCAGTTTAAAACTGAAATCGGTCTACTTTAAGTATTAATTGCTTTCCGTAGCCCATTGTGATTCAGATTTGGCGAGAGAGATGCAAATTACTCTAAACTATCCAACTGATCTACTTTTCTAACTGGAATGTGAAAAGTTTCATGAAAAACCGTTGGTTGCATAGAAAATATCCTCCTCGAAATATAAATAATCACAAACAACATTAGTTATTATTGTAATATTTTGACGTCATAAAAAATGAAATTTTTAAAACCGGTGTCAACTTAAACTATAATGAAGATTACTCAAATAGTATTATAGTATAGCATGAAAGAAAAGATAATAAAAAGTACTGTTTATCAGTGATGTCAATCTTCCCCAGGCCTACTCAAGTACATGGAGAAATTCCAGCATAATTATAACTGTTATGCGGCTTTCCACTAATTTTTCAGAATAATAAGTACCGTCTGATGAAAATCTGTTCGGTAGCTTTTGCGTGAGAATCAAAAATCTATCCAACTTCACAAAAAAAATCACATTTATAATAAGTAGTAGGATTACGAGTTGTTCATTTTAATTTCAGTACCTTATAAGTTCAACACGACATGTTTAACACGAGCATTTATTTTATGAATAACTAAAAATAGACAAATTGTCAGCATAATTATAATTAAGTCTAATAACATTGGAATGTCACGCAAAAGTGTATTTCATGGTTCAAGTCGTTCTGAACACGCAAAACATTTTAATGAGGTAAAGGTTTCGATTTATTTAAATAAATGCTCCTTGTTATATGCCTTGTAACGATGTGTATTAATACCTCGTTCCTTGCCAATATTCCTTGGCTGGCAGATGCATTTTCTTCTAAATTTTTAAAATCTTGACATTTTGGTATTTTTACGAAAAACGCATCTGACAGCTGGGCTTCCATCATCATTATTAGGAGAGCTTCTTATAAATTATAAAGAATATTAATTTTGCATACAATTTTTTAATTCGCCTTTTATATTAATCGTGATAAATGCTGTGTATCCAATTATAAAAGAATATACCTAATTGTTTTATGTACGAATTCGGAGTTGTGCCTTTTTATTGCACTTGCCTACGCTGCCCTGAGAGTGAGTCTTAACTATTATTTGTGAAGGATCTACACCCTTGCACCGTAACTATTCACAAATTAACTATTTAAGGAACAGCGTGGTGGAGTATGCTCTACTAGGCCTGCTGAAGAGAAGAGACCGGTTCTAAGTAGTGGACCGTTTATGGCAAGGAACGTTTATTTTTAAAGCAATAAAAAGATAGAATAAAAAGGAAAAACAAAAATCCTTCGAGATACCTATTCCTGCATCTTGTATCGAAGATAATTTTATCCATGTATAATAAAACTGTAACTGATCGATGTTTGTAGATGGAATATACTCGATTATGATAATAACAATTCCCATGACATAATTTTTAAAATTCGTGTCTGTTAGTTTTTTGTACTAAATTATTTAACTTATGTACTAAACTTCGGGTAACATTTAAGTAGTGTTGTTTCATTTTAATCGGTTCACAAAAAAGAAAATTACTTGTTATTGTGTCAGTTTAATGTATCCCTACTTAAAATTTCTTCCAGTGCGGGTACCTACTAAGGCATATAGTTCCAGCAGCGAAGCCATTACGTAAAATATACCGGCAACTCAAGTGTATTGATTGGCATAACAGCAATAAGCAAACACGAAAATACTTAGCCTACTTCTAGCAAAGCATCAACCGAAATAGGACACATTTTCGATACCATTGTCCAACAATGGATTAATCACAATACTGTTTGGAAGTTTCAGTCATAAAACAGTGGATTTGCAGTCGCACATCGAACTATCTATGGCGGCACCTCTCCAAATGGGACATCATACCTTATCTCCATTTACTTGCAAAATGGGACAGCTACACGGGCTACCTAATGGCTATTCGTTCGGCCATAAACACATTAATGGCGATGTAGATACCAAAATTAAATTAAAATTGCTTTTATTTACAGTGTCCAAAAACAGTGATAATAATAGTAAGTAGTTACACTCTCTACTACTACTACTGTGGCCCGTCACAGATTTACAGATTTACCGAGATTGACAGATTTACCGAGGCGCCGTCATGTGTACTAGATAATATCATCACTTGCTGCTGAAGAAATATATCGTAAGGAAACATCGTTGTTTTCCCCATGTTTGTAAAGTTTCATACAATGTAACTTTTGTAAAGTTTCATACAACGTATATTGAATTTGCCAGTATGCTGATTGCCTGGGTGGCAAAAATTCGACTTCAAAATTAAGGATAACTCAAAAACAACTAATCAGATCTCGCTCGGACCACATGACAAGCACCAGAATTCGATTAAAAAAAGAATTATCAAAATCGGTTAACCAAGGTCACAGTACCAAGTCGAAAGTTCTGAGATAACAAACAAAAGAATGCAGTTGAATTGAATACCTCCTCCTTTTTTGAAATCGGTTAAAAAATAAAAAGACCCGAGCTAAGTTGTAAAATACAATTGTGTTTTTGTACTATTTCTAAACCTTTGTTACCTGTTATCTATAAAAGTATCTATCAATAAACTTCATAATCCCGGAACGTACCTGACCGTGTTGGGTTGGACAAAAAAATTTCAGGTTTTATAAAAAAAGAAGTTATGTTCGTCGCGGGCTAGGAGGGATTAAAATTATGCACCATACAAATTTTAAGATTTTATATCTAGGGAATGCTATCAACTTGTTTTTTATTTTGGCACTATCTTTATTATTTTATTATCTATTTACATAAGAAAATTATCTTAATACCTACATTCCTACCATTTCGGAGAAATGGCGAAGGTTACATGTACAATCAAAATAAATGATTGTGATAATATCTCAGTCCGTCAAATTGGATTGTGAATATTGTGATATACCTATGACATTTATACGAAGCTGGGTAACACGTACAGTCAATTGATTTTAGCTCTAAATACAAAATATAATTTTAACAATTGAATATTTTTTTTAAATTTCGATTAGGGGGCACTGTCTGGGCATCACATGAAAACCCTTGAACGGATTTCGGTGAAAATTGGTAAAATTATTACAAATACTCCGGGACATATTTTAGGATACTTTTTATCCCGGAAAATTAAAAGGTTTCCCTATGAAACGCGATGAAAGTTTGTATGGAATTTTTGTAAAACATCAACCGATTTGCTTCTTTGCAGCAAATGTTCCTTGCTTAAATTGATGGAACACGTGTTTTTCAGTTTTTCAAAATTTTGCAAGAAAAAGAAAAAAAAATACAAATGAATGTGAATATTGCTTATTTAAAAAAAAAATTCGTATGCGAAGCTGCGGGCAACAGCTAGTCTATTCTATGGAGGAACATAGTATTTATGTATTTTATTTTATTGTTTACAGTTACGAATTACGATATCAGCATAATATCTATTAACTTTACAACTAACATACGTGTACCGCCATCACTAAGTAAACATCTTAAACGTTGTGTCCGTAGTATTTATGCGTCTAAAGTGTGTTTAAAGTTAAGTTTGCCAGTAGTACTGTATATCTAAGTGAAGCTAATCGTGCAAACTATCAGATTAACCTTAAAAAATTAAAATCCAGTCTGTAATTAGTGAGTTACAAACAAAAACAGTTTTTGTGAACGTGTTGCATCATGTTACGGACTCAGGGAAATGGTGTGGATTTCAAACTATCATTTAACAATTTAAACGTATTTATTCACATTAGCTGTAATACACATTCGATAGGCAACGATAATTAACAAATCACAAGCCACTCACCTTAATCTTAGTGTTCACCCAACGAAGACTCTTTTAAAAGTGTGTCAAACGGTAGGACATTTCAGATGGCCGACCGACGTGAAGTTCTTGACAATTTCCGACCAAAGTGTCACTGTCACTGCTGCCAAATGACATTGGCAGTGGTAAGCGAAGTTAGTTACTTCAACTGAGATGACAACAATAATGTTCTAAGAATATTAACGTAACAGTCGGCCATCCTGTAGGAACGAGTCTCTTCGTTCACATTCGGGTGTATAAGTACTCAATCAATAATAATAATTATTAATTATACTAAAGTTGAAGTTATACAATGATCAATCCAACAATAAATAATAATAAAAAAAACAATATAAAAAAATCAAAAATTAACAAAAATAAATCGTTTTATATTACTCGCTAGATAAATAATTCAATATTCATTCACTAATATGATATTTTCTCCTATTCTCAATATAATTGGTTAATTCACTTTATAGTTGTGTGAAGCGAGAGTTACTTCCTTCACCGTCACGCCACACAACTGCGATGATCTGAGCCACTCATGGGCGGCGAATTCATACGCCAACTCTTGCCCGGCAACAGAACACCCTCACTACATATTCTACGGTCATATAACTGAACATTTACTAAATTCGCTCACATTTACATAAACGACTGCGGTGCTTAGAACCACTCATGGGCGGCGAGTTCATACGCCAGCTCTTGCCCGGCTCAAAACACCCTCACATGGATCACTTCGCTCGTTTATTAATTAGTTAATACCTGTGGTACTACGGATCACTTATATAAAATCAATTAGCCATTAATTTACTAAATTACTATTTTATTTATTTTAATTATTATTTTATTAAATTTAATCATTATCGCTGTTATTGTCCTCACTTGAAGAGCAAGCAGCAGCGTCGAAACTTAGCCAAGGAAATATTTTATCTATTGCTACTACCGCCTCATATTTCGGCCCCTTTCTAGTAAGTGGCGTGTCTTCTACAAGAAACCTATCGTTTGGTAAAACTTTTTTAATTCGATATGGTCCCTTACACTTTGCCTCTAACTTTCTAGATTGACCAGGTGCTGAAACTGTAGCCCTTACTATCCTAACTAAATCACCTTCGGCATATGTCCTACTTTTTTTCTTTTTCCTGTCGTATATTTCTTTCATGCGGATCTGACTTTGTTTTATTCTGTCACTGGCCTCTGTCCTTATATCTTCAATTGTCTCCTTATTTTTTTCGATATCATCGACTGCATCATTTAATAAGCCTTGCCAAGGGTTAGTGATGGTTCTTCCAAAAAGAAGTTCTGTTGGCGTTCTCTTTGTTACCTCGTGAACGGTAGTGTTGATTCCTAACTGAACGTCAGGTAGCAATTCATCCCAAGTGTTAACGTTCTTGCCATGAACCATTGAGCCAAGAGCAGCTAAGATTGTTCGGTTATACCGTTCAACTTGCCCGTTGGCTCGTGGTGTGGCAACAGCGTTAAGTATGTGCTTTGTACCAGTGGAACGCATAAAGGTTTGAAACATTTTGCTCGTAAAACTAGTCCCTTGATCAGTTATAAGTCGAGTGGGAGAGCCAAAATAGCTAAAAAGTGTTCGAAATGCTCTTATGCTCTCCTTAGACTTAGTGCTACGCACTGGCGTTAGGCATACGTACTTTGTGAAACCGTCGATGACCACTAATATATATGTGAAGCCCCGTTTGCTCCGCGGAAATGGCCCTACGTGGTCGGCATGTAAGGTATGGAAAGGAATCTCGACCTTCGGTATGGGATGAAGTAATCCTTCCTTAGCTCCCGATGGTAGTTTGTGATGTGCACACTCAAGGCATGCCGACACGTACTTTTTAATAAACCTTCGCATTTTTGGGAACCAAAATTGTGATTGTATACGCTCTAGGGTCTTGGTAAAGCCAAAATGACCTACGTCGTCATGATTGGCTTTTAACAGCTGCCAGCGTACACCCTTGGGCACCAGCCACCTAGTTGAGCCATCCGGTAAAATACGAAATACTCTATTGTTTTTAATAGTATACTCTTTAAGTAAGCCAGCAATTTTAGGCGTCTCTGGATCTTCTAGGACCTCTTTTATCCTTTTGATTTCCTCATCAGAAGACTGCACGGTGGAAATCCAGTCCTCTGTAGTAACCGATAAAATGTCAAGGATGTGTGTTCGTTCTGGTTCAACTGACACAGGTCCTCTACTTAACGCGTCAACGTGACCCATCCTTTCCCCGGGGCGGTATTCAATTTCACAATCAAACTCAAGAAATTGAATCCACCATCTTGAAATACGGGGTATGAGATCCCTTTTGGTGAACGTTGTGCGCAAAGCGTTGCAATCGGTTACTATAGTAAACTTAATCCCGATGAGATATGAGCGGAATTTGTTCAATGCACTAATAACTGCGAGTGTCTCGAGCTCAAAGGAATGTAGTTTTATTTCTTCTGCCTGAGTCTGCCGACTGAAGTAGGCTACGGGACGCCAAAGATCGGTACCTTTCCTTTGCAGTAGTATGCCAGCTAAACCATGCTTGCTAGCGTCAGTGTGCAGTTGGGTCTCTGCACCGTGGTCATACAGCGCAAGGATCGGTCTTTCAGAGAGTAACTTCTTAACGGTATCGAAGGCTTGAGTTTCCTCTTTTCCCCACTGCCAGTGTACATCCTTTTTCAGGAGATTCGTCAAGGGTCTAACTATCAACGCAAAATTTTTCACAAACCTCCTGAAAAAGCTTGCCAGTCCAAGGAACCTCCTCACCTCGTGTTGATTCCTTGGGCAGGGAAACTTGGTAACCGCCTCGGTTTTCTGAGGTCCAGGTTTGATACCATCTTTATCGATCTCGAATCCAAGGAAGTTGACACGCTCTTGGAAGAAGTGACACTTTTCCATCTTGAGGGTTAATCCAGCCTCACGTAAGAGAATTAGTACTTCCTCCAAACGTGCCAACCCTTCCTCGAACGTCTTGGATGGTATTAAGATGTCGTCCATATAAATAACTACGTATCCGACTATTGACTTCTTTAAAATCTTATGGATTGCTCTCTGAAAGACAGCTGGAGCGTTTGCAAGTCCGAAGGGCACGCGATTGTATTCGTACTGCCCGTCTGGTGTGACGAATGCAGTCTTTTCGCGGGATTCCTCAGATATGGGTATCTGGTGATATCCAGAAGCCAAGTCTAGGGATGTGAACAAGCAGTGGCCAGAGAGTTGGTCTAATAGATCATCTATCCTGGGGAGGGGATAGTGATCACGTTTTGTGCGACTATTCAAAGCACGGTAGTCTACACAAAGACGCTTCTCCCCAGATTTCTTTTTAACCAGTACTATTGGACTGGCGTAAGGGGAATTTGATTCCCGCACTATTCCATGAATCACCATATCATCTACCATGTCTTGGACCAGTTTGCGTTCAGAATGAGACATTCGATACGGTCTATAGACGACTGGAGTGGAATCCTTAAGGTGGATCTCCATTTCCGTGACGTTTGTGAATCCTAGATCATGCATTCCCGACGAAAAACAACTTGCGTATTTGTCAAGCAATTTTTGGCAGTTGTTCCTCTGCTCGGATGACAAGTGATCACCATAGTTAGGTTTTCCCGACGCTAGAGCGCTTGAGTCATTAGCTACCATCATTACAGTCCTACCAGATGCTGTTATTTCAGCTCGAGTTACAAGAGAATTATCCTTGAAGTGAATATTGTTGGTACTTACATTTTGAATCAGCAGGTTACAGCGAGTGCCATGAATTTGGTACTCGCCTGGTAAGAGATAGTATTCCTTACCGAAGCTCCCTCTCACTGATCCATTGATGTACACGGTACCATTGAATGATGTATCCGATTTAACAGAAATCATTTTCATCTCACCAATATCAATGGAGGTGTCACCGTCAACATATAAATGTAATTTCGAAGGAGTTTCATGTACGTCAAACTCCAAACGTTCAAATCTTACTTCGGTTGGCGTCTTAATAATCCTCAGAGATGGCCGTTCTGTAAATGTATGACCCAATAATACACTGCAGTTAATCAACTGATCGTCAACAATGAGCACTTCTACATCGTTTTCCAAAATGTCTTGTACTCCTATATTAGCTTTTGTGGTCCCTAGGGGCAGATATGGTATATTACCTAAGCCTCTCAAATGTGGTCCATTTACTTCCTTCCATCGCAACCCTAGGTTTAGAGCATCGCTTTTACGAATCAAAGTGGCTTCGCTACCTAAATCTAACTGACATAACGTCCTAATGCCGTTTACAGTGATAACAATTTTATATTTGTTGTTTGTGCAGTCAGATGTCGAAATATCAAGAACATTTTTATCTTTAGATACACCTTTTACTTTTGGACAATTTGAAGACTCGTGACCTAAATAATTACAATGAGTACACTTTAAGAGTGGTTTTGGACACTTGTAGCTAGGGTGACCGACAGTCTGGCAGTTAAAACACTTAATGTGTCCCCGCGGGCTATTGCTATTTTTCGAGCCATGGTTGTCGTTCGCTTTTGGTGCATTGCCTAACGTAATCTGATTTTGTCGCTTTTCTCGATTCAAATCCCTATTATATTCCACCATGTGGCGGCTCTGTGATTTTATAGTTTTAAAGAATTCAAGCACGTCCTCAGGTTTATCGAATTTGGCTGCCTGGGCCCCTACACGTACACCTCTGTCTTCAATGCCGTAAAGTAGACAGTCCACTGCTTGCTTTCCAAAAATTTTACATCTATTTAAAAGATTAATTTTTGCAAAATAATACAATTCAAATGATTCTCCAGGGCGCACCCTTCTATTAAGCATGTCGGTTAACAATTCCGCGTAGTTCTCAGTTGCCGGGAAAGACTCTCTTAGCATGCATTTCCATTCAGACCATGTATGCTTAATCGAGGGCAGGCCCTGGTACCAGGTTTTAGCAAGTCCAGTAAGTTTTGGCAGGGCATAGTGAACCGTTTGTCTATCATTCCAGCAATAAATTTCTGAACATTCATCAACCTTGTCAAGCCAAATATTAATCGTCTGTTCTTTCAACATTGGATCGAATTCAGGAATTACATTATTTAGTGCTGAACTGGAAAACGCCTCACTATTCCCTGTTTTAGATTTCAATGCGCTCACTAACTCTTCAACCAAGTTCATTGATACCCTACGTTTCTTGGTAGTCTCGTTGCCACTATGATTCGCTGAGTGTCTTTTAGTGGGCGTGACCAGCGAACGATCACGAGAATCACGTGAAAACTCTCTACACCTGCTGTGACCAGGCCTATGACGTATGTCGGGTGATGTGTCGTGTTCGGCGAGCTTTTCGCGCTCCTTACGTACCTCCCTCTCAAGTTCGCGAAGCCTTTCTCTTGTTCGGGACAGCTCACGTGCTCGTTCACGCGATGATCGCCTGCTGCTTGATCGACGAGCATGACCAATGTCATGCGCCGGGCTTTTGCTGCGTGTATGTCGTCTCCGTGCGGGTTCATCGCACAAGACGCTGTGGCTACGGCGTGAGCTTCCTCGTCGTTCTCGGCTCCGACTTGCAGCTGGTTCATTATAACGCGATCGCCTTGACAGGTGACGGTTATGATCAACTCGCTGAGTAGACGCTCGATTGTTGTCACTCATTCTCTGAAACTCGAGATGATCAATGTCAGTATTTCATATACAAACGCGTAAACTAATTAATAACGAGAAGCGTATTAAAGAAAGTAGTTGAAGGTAAATTTGAGGGTAAATTTAAGAAAAATTAAATTCAGCAGAATCGCCTACGTCATTTCAATCCATAATCATCGTGCGACATATGTATTATAATAAAAAAATATGATCGTTATGTCGTTTATACGTAACTATTTTACGGTTATATCAGTTTATTTTCATTATTTACAGTAAAACGAACGATATTTTATTTCATAAAGATAAAACTAATTTATGTGGGTAGGTGAAGATAGTCAACTGTACAGGTAAATTAAAATATGAGATCGCGATATTCACAAAGGTTTCAAGTTATTGTACTATAATTATTAATTGCCTTGATGGTCGAACGCGGCGTGGTAGGTAAAAGATATACTTTTACATTTATCGCACTTCTGAGTTGTTACGGACTCAGGGAAATGGTGTGGATTTCAAACTATCATTTAACAATTTAAACGTATTTATTCACATTAGCTGTAATACACATTCGATAGGCAACGATAATTAACAAATCACAAGCCACTCACCTTAATCTTAGTGTTCACCCAACGAAGACTCTTTTAAAAGTGTGTCAAACGGTAGGACATTTCAGATGGCCGACCGACGTGAAGTTCTTGACAATTTCCGACCAAAGTGTCACTGTCACTGCTGCCAAATGACATTGGCAGTGGTAAGCGAAGTTAGTTACTTCAACTGAGATGACAACAATAATGTTCTAAGAATATTAACGTAACAATCAGAATAAACCGCGACCTACGACAACTCGCCGCTCGGCCGCTGTGACGTATACGGGGTGCAGTCGCTGCATTTGAGACTTTGTGTCTTGTAATTTAAGACTCACTACTACGAGTAATAATACATCCTCGCGATGGACAAGCTTACCTGTGTTGGATGCGAAATAACAATACATGGTAAAGAATTTATGAGCTGTTGCAATTGCAAACAAAAGTATGATTTGAAGTGTGCCAACCTTTCACCCAAACGTTTCAAGAAATTGAGCCAAGATAGTAAACTAAAATGGAAATGTGTGGAGTGTAAGAGCAGGCAGCCTAAGGTGGATAACACTAACACACCAGTTCGTGCAGCTCTCCAGTCAATAGAGGATGTAGAAGACTGTACACCGCAGGATCAGTACGTTACTTTGCGGCGGAATCGACCGGAGGATGCATACATTACAGAAGAAACACTTAGAGAGATCTTAAGAAAGGAGCTCAGAAAGGAAATTGAATCCATACTCGAGACTACGTTGAATCGTCTTCTTTCCACACAATTAAAGGATATAAATAGTAAAATTTCTGAATTGCAAGATTCCATGGCGTATATAAGCGAGCAATACGAGGACCTGAAGAAAAATATGATCAATACCTCCTTGGAGTTACAGGGCGTAAAGGAAGAAAATAAAGCGCTCAAAGAAAATTTGGATACACTATCAGCTCGTGTAAAACACCTGGAGGATGAGAGCATGAAACAGCAGCAGTGGGTGAGGCTTCAAAACATCGAGATCACTGGCATTCCTGAGGAAAAGGAAGAGAATCCTGTGGCAATAGTGCAAAAATTGTGTGAACATATCGGTGTGTCCGTCGCCCCTGTTGATGTGGAGTTCGCGCACCGCGTACAGCCGCGGCGCGCCGCCAGCGCTGCGCGCGCGCGCCCCATCATCGCTCGGTTCAAGCATCGCGCTCTCAAGGACAATGTCATCGTTGCTGCCCGCAAATACCGTGATTTAAATTCTAGGGAGGTGGGGATCGGAGGGGAAATTAGCAAAATATATATAAATGAGCACCTAACAAAAGAAAACAAAATGCTCTTAACCCTCTGTAAACAGAAGGGAAGGGAACATAACTATAAATTTATCTGGACAAAAAACTGCCGAATCTTTGTGCGAAGAAACGAAACTTCTCCTCCGATTCCGATAAACTCGTCAGCAGACATCACAAAAATTGTCTAATAATACATCAGAACATAAAACACTTTCACAATACATACAATACACAAACCACTACAACTAAAAACATTATAAAAATTTTATACATTATTAAAATATTATTATATTTTTGCATATTATTATTAATTCATATAATACATTACTATATTTCACATTACACTACACATTACCCATCCTACACATTACTCCCTATTTACACAACGCCTACACATTTTGTTTATATATGTATTTTACACACGACAGCATTGTCTAGTTATATATTTCATCGACTTAACCGAAATATGTACAAATATATATTTATTTTTTATATACGTTACCTATACACAATATGCCGTTTATTACAAAAAACTATGAGCTATGTGATTCATCAACAACATAGAAGATATATTATAGTTTTACTTGCTGCGGTCACCTTATCTCGTAAGTACTATCTCAACCTTACTTTGCAACAATGGATAATACACTAAAAAATCTTAAACTCTTCTATCAGAATGTCAGGGGCTTAAGGACTAAAACGAATGAGTTTTATAATAATTTACTTTTGCTCGACTTTGATGTAATATTGATTACGGAAACTTGGCTCTGTGATGGAATAATGAACTCTGAATTATGTGACGATAAATTTGTCGTATTCCGTCGGGACCGCGAGTCACTAGGAGGAGGGGTGATGATACTATGCGCCCCGCACTTGCAGGCGCGTGCAAGACTTGAGTGGCAATGTGGCGACCAAGAATGTGTTTGGATCACTATCCCGCGCGATGCACTAGGGTTGTCGCAGGACCTACATATCGCAGTTGTCTATATACCACCTAATTCCTTACTTCCATCACGAGCAAATTTGTTTATTGATTCATTATTGCAGATCCGTAACAGTCACCCTAATGACCACTTTATGATTGTAGGCGATTTTAACCTACCGTGTATTGACTGGATACCCCAGGAGCCAATTGTTCTGAGAAGAGGGTCGACTGAAATTCAAAACGCAGCATCTAATTTTATAGAACAGTCATCTTTAATGGGGCTAGTACAGTACAACAATATTTTAAATGTAACTAATAAGACTTTAGATTTAATCCTCTCTGATTCAGCGATTGCGGTACATAGGTTTAACATACCGCTCGTTAAGGAAGACCCTCATCATCCAGCTTTATCAATCACTGCTTCTGATTTTCTTATCCCCGTTTTGAAACCTAAATCATACGTAAAATATATTTTTAAGCGCGCTGACTACAACAATATTAATGATATGTTGAGTAAACAGGACTGGTCGTTTATTACTGATAAAAATAATAACATTGAGGCTGTAGTAAATGATTTCTATTCTATTATTAACAGTTGTATTCAAACATATGTACCGCAAGTACGCTGTTCCGGAACCTACACTTATCCAATTTGGTATAGCAGATCACTAATTAAATTAATTAAAGAAAAATTTAAAACACATACTAATTGGAAAAAGTACAAAAATCCCTCTGACTATGCGCACTATGCAGATTTAAGGCGTCGTCAAAAAGAGCTACAAAATGAATGTTATTGGTCTTATATTACATTCTCACAACGAGAAATTAAAATCAACCCAAAATATTTTTGGTCTTATATTAAGTCAAGGAAGAAAAAATGTTGCAATTATCCACAAATTATGACATACAACGGGATAGTATTAAACACCCAATATGACATCTGTACAGCCTTCAATAACTTTTTTGAGAAAAATTTTAATAAGCCTGCGGATCACTATGCGGAAAATTTAGTAAATAATCTCTCACAAATTCAAAATATTCATGACATTGAGGTTACAAGCGAATACATTCTTAAATTAATTAAAAATATTGACGTATCAAAGGGGGCCGGCAGTGACAAAATACCGCCGCTATTTTTTGTACAATGCGCAAAACCCTTATCCATACCTATTGCACTTATTTTTAATAGATGCTTTCGTGAAGGTTACTTTCCCGAGATATGGAAAAAAGCACACATAGTACCCATACATAAAAAAAGTCTTAAAACAACTATAGAAAATTACCGTCCCATTTCAATACTTAATGTATTAAGCAAACTGTGTGAGAGAGTAGTTCATTCTCATGTATATCCTATAATAGCAGCTTCTATTCCGGTAGAACAGCATGGATTCATGAAAGGTCGGTCTACGGCTACTAACTTGGGAGTTTTTCTTGACCACGTGTCAAATGGTATGGATGGTGGCTCGCAGGTGGACGTGATCTATACCGACTTTGAAAAGGCATTTGACCGGGTAGATCACGTCATACTTTTACGAAAATTATATGAATTGGGAATTCACGGCAATCTGTTAAGATGGATGGATTCATACCTACGCAATCGCTCCCAAGCTGTAGTTGTGGGAGGTTGTCGCTCAAATTTCATTATGATTCCTTCCGGGGTTCCACAGGGATCCATCTTAGGCCCACTTTTATATGTTTCTTATCTATACGATGTAGGTAGATGTTTTCAACATGCACGTTATCTTATGTATGCAGACGATACCAAGATTTACATGAATATAAGACAATATTCCGACTGTTTAAAACTTCAAGCAGATCTAGATAGATTGAGCCGTTATTATGCTAACAATCGTATTGGTATTAACTTAACAAAATGTTCGTTTATATCATTCACCAGAAAAAGACTTCCAATTACGTATAATTACACAATTAATAACATTAACATTGCTCAAGTTAACTCTGCGGTAGATCTCGGTGTTATAATTGACTCAAAATTAACATTTTCTGAACACATTGACAGCATAGTATCTAAGGCATATAAAAGTCTTGGCTTTGTTTTACGAGTTAGTCGGCCATTCACAGACGTCGGCTGTTTGCGTGTTCTTTACTATTCATATGTAAGAAGTATATTAGAGTATTGCAGTATTGTCTGGAACCCCCAATATATAAAGTATGTTCAAAACGTCGAGAGAATACAAATTACTTTTCTAAAGCATTTAAACTTTCGTGATTCGTGTGAATTTGAGGACTACCTGGAGTCATGCTTTCATCACCATGTTATGCCTCTTCAAAGTAGACGGATTTTAATTGACATGTCATTTTTGCATGGAATATGTAACGGCTACATAGACTGCCAGGAATTAGCATCAAGACTTTTATGTCTCAGTGTCCCAAAAACTCGAACCAGGCATACAGTATTGTTCGCTGTTGACCGCCACAAAAGTAAATATGCGCATAATTCGGTAATAAGTCGGTTACAAATAAAATACAACAAGTCGTTTAATAAAATTGATATTTTTCATTCTAGCAAAACTTCTTTCCGACAGTTAGTTAAAAATCTGCTGTCTGAAAATAGGGACAAGAAAAAAGGGATTAATAAAAAGTATTAAGTTATTATATTATAAAAGTATATATACACGTATATATTGTATATAAATATTATATTATATTATATTATATATTATATATATACAAATAAATAAAAACACACACACACACACACACACACACACACACACACACACACACACACACACACACACACACACACACTCATGCATGCACGCACCATATTAAATTGTTTCGCTTATTTACACTCAACACACTAGAATAATTATATTTAATTGATGTACTTAGTGATAATCTATAAATGTAGACTAAAAAATGTAAATCCGTTATTGGCTGTAAGATAGTTCGTAAAATGCTTTTATATTATTTCCTTTAAGAGCTGTGGATTTTGTAATAAAAATAAATAAATAAATAAATAAATAAACTTTATGCAAAATATCTAATGTCCCTACTTACGTTTAAAATGTAATATATTACTTTGAGTAGATACTTACAAAAGTACATATTTTCATATAACAGTGTAATTGCCACCTCTTAAAAAAGGCGTTTATAAATGCCGTTTCCGTGTTCAATATTACTTACAATATTAGTAATTACAATATAATGATTACTATGAATAGGGAAGTAAGTAAATTCTAATTTGTGAACTAATAATAGAATATCAGCATAATCGAAAACAAATAACAATTAATATTGTTGTATTTTCATGAATACAACAAAATTATTATTATTAGGTACCTACTGACGCCATTGTACATGACAAACAGATGATGTAAATAAGATTTGATTGCGGTTCATACATAAACAGAAAAGAACATAATAACATTTTTAACAGTTCATTTAGTTTAGTAACCTACCTAAATAAAATTGTAGTGTACACTAGACACTAGAAATGTATTAAAAGGATACAGTAAGACTTTATTTCTCTATGTTACCTACACTCATGCATAATTGTTAAACACGGTTCTTGTTTTTAAATAGTTCTATTTCAAATCTAACTACGAAATTATTCATAAATTTCAACATGTTAATTATTGGGGGCGTAGCTCAGATGGTAGAGCGCTCGCTTAGCATGCGAGAGGTACCGGGATCGATACCCGGCGCCTCCACAAACAATGGAGTTAATCTGTACCTATATTTTATTATACTCAAATTCAATTCAAAATTAATAAATTATTTTTTTTACCTCTGTACTTAAATAGAGCTGATAATAGGCTAAAACCACAGGCTATCATTTATAATATTTTGTTTTGCGATTGTAAAAATATATACTTTATTTGAAAAACACTTTACTTACAAAATACGAATGAATAATTTGTTCAATAATAAAAATAATAAAGATTGCATACATAATTACTATATATTTACATGAAACTTATAACACTCAGTAAAATGCTTGAATACCAGTAATTCCTCTTCCTAATATTAGCCCATGAATGTCGTGTGTACCTTCATAGGTATTCACTGCCTCTAAATTCATTACGTGTCTAATGATGTGATACTCATCAGATATTCCATTGCCACCTAGCATATCTCTTGCAATTCTTGCGATTTCTAAAGCCTTCCCACAGTTATTTCTCTTAATCAAAGATACCATTTCTGGCGTTGACAAGCCTTGATCTTTCAAGCGGCCCACTTGTAAACAAGCTTGGAATCCAAGAGCTATTTCTGTTACCATGTCCGCCAGCTTTTTTTGAATAAGTTGGTAAGAAGCGAGTGGTTTTCCGAATTGTTTCCGATCTAATGTGTACTGTCGAGCAATTCGCAAACATGTTTCAGCGGAACCGAGAACGCCCCAAGCGATCCCATACCGAGCGTTATTGAGACATCCGAAAGGACCCCTCATGCCGACAACGTTTGGCAATAAATTCTCCTCCGGTATAGACACTTCGTCGAGCAATATCATGCCTGTCGCCGAAGCCCGCAAAGAAAATTTTCCATTGATTTTGGGAGTATCTAAACCCTTTTTTACTTGAGCTCTTTCAACAATGAACCCTCGTACTTTGCTGTCCTCAGTTTTTGCCCAAACTATTAGAACATCTGCAATAGGTGAGTTTGTGATCCAGGTCTTAGAGCCTGAGAGTATATATGTCTTTGTTTTAGCGTCATATTTTGCTCTTGTTACTAATCCACCAGCATCACTTCCAAAATTTGGTTCTGTTAGACCAAAACAACCAATAAGTTCACCTTTAGCCATTCTAGGTAAAAATTTTTGCTTTTGTTCTTCCGAACCGTACATGTAAATCGCTCCCATCGCTAAACTACTCTGTACACTCATAGCGGATCTATAAGCGGAATCTAATCTATCCAGTTCCCTTGTGATCAGTCCATAAGTAACGCTGGATACTCCAGCACAACCGTAGCCCTTAATGGTGCACCCAAGAACTCCTAACTCACCCATTTCCTTGTAAATTTTAAGATCAAACACTTCATTTCTGTTTGCTTCCACTATCCGCGGTAAGAGTTTCTCGTTACAATAAACCTTGAATGAGTCCCGGATCGCCTTTTCATCGTCCTGTAATTGTCTATCTAAATTCAAGGGATCCTCCCAGTTAAAATTTATTTTAGCTTTCTGTGAGCACGTTGTTGACAGTAGCCTTAAATTATTGTTACAAAATAGGGAACACGTTCTGGAAAATGTAGTAAACACAGCCATTGTAAAATAACAACACGAAATTATTGTGTAATAGTTAAAAGAGACACTAAATTATTAGATATCAACTTTACAACTCTTTTGTTTTCGCACACTGGTTGTTAATACTTTTAGTTAGTTACTGTAACACATGATTACACTCTTGTTACGAATTTATTTCATTCCGTCAACAATAACCTCGCCTCGCCAATGACCTAATGACAGCGTACTGACTTAAAATAGTCACACACAGTCGTCACAGAACCGGATCCGCAGCTACGTTCATGCAACATGACGTCTATAGCGCGCTGTACTCATTTGTGTTCATTATCTCTTTTGATAATAAACTACAACACGAAACTTAGTAAATATTAGCTCAAATCAAACCACGTATTTAGTAGATGTATGTATATTGAATCCAGAAGCGTTTTGTGACAATTTAATACGGTTTAAACTTGCAAAACAAAAATTTTCGACACAATTATAATTGTTTTTTGTCAATATATTAAAACTTCATTGGTCTGCATTAAATTAGGTAATTAGGTACTTAGAATAAAATTCAATTATTCAATAAAGTACTCTATTAGATATATCATCATATAGGTAATTCATATTCATAGTTTTTAACCCCCAACGAAAATTGAGGGGTATTATATATGTATATACGTATAAGTTTGACATGTCTGTGTATCTGTATGTCTGTCTGTGGCATCGTAGCTCCCAAACGGATGAACTGATTTTGATCAGTTTTTTTTGTTTGGAAGATGGCTTAATCGAGAGTGTTCTTAGCTATGTTTCGTGTGAATAAAACTGTCGGGGATTTTTCAAAAATTTTTTTTTTCATAAGTTCTAAGAATTCTAATAAATCTAACTATCATGTTTTACTGTATCATTCGTATCACTATCTCATTTAAGTAACACGTATTATCTGTGTATATGATATCATTTTTATGTTACAAAAAAATCAGAATTATTGAACGGTGTATTCGCAGTTATGTGTCGCAATTTTTATTACAATTAAAAAATAAACAAATTACAAATGAACGAATGCTTCGTTCATTGGTAACACAGTAACAATTTTTATCACATAAAATAATCTTGTTATCTAAAAGTCTTACTTTTATTCCATGTTGGTCTGATAAATACTTATTATTCGCGCGTACAAAATGTTATCTAATCAGAAATGTTATAATAATATTATTATCTTGATGAATGCTTTCATAACCATATTAAAATATCAATAATAATACTACCAAGTATAATACTAGATTTTTGCTTATTTTTATTTACAAGAACATTCTGGACATTTGCCGGTGAACAATAAAACTTGTTCTGACATCTATCGGTGGTTATTAAACACTTGTTTGAACTTCTACGTCAGAAATTATAATGAGGGAAGTAGGGATCTTATTTAGCCGGCATTGTCTGAGGCGAAAGTACTAAACCCGATGACCAATCCCACGCTAGATGGGTGTCGTAAGAGGCGACTTAATCCTGGCGACTTGATTGTGGTAGGGCCCCTCGAAGGGATTGTGTTGGTAATATTGATTTTAATAGTTCATTAATACCAATACTACTTTTATTATTTCTTAGCTCGCATGTCGACTATATTTCATATATTTCATAAAAAAGGAATATGGTAAAGGAGGGAACAGCATTATTTGAGCTCGATGAACCCCTACTGAGCGGGGTTAGTTAAAAAAAAAAACTTCAATGATTTGAGTAGCAGGAAATTATTTTAATATAATGTTCTTTGTGTAATCTTAAAAATTTCATTGGAAAGATGTACATTACTCCATTAAAGATTCGTATCAAGTTATCGTTCATAGGAAACATGGAATTTTAACAAAAATCTAAAAAGAAGCATTATTGAACAAAAATAATCATATTAAATTACTATTGATTTAAATCAAAGGAACATTCGGTAATCTCTTATACATATATAAAAATCCCGTATCACGG
Organism: Thymelicus lineola; assembly: GCA_963932265.1. Taxonomy (NCBI): domain Eukaryota; kingdom Metazoa; phylum Arthropoda; class Insecta; order Lepidoptera; family Hesperiidae; genus Thymelicus; species Thymelicus lineola. Next base: position 8,134,309 of record OZ010692.1, read on the forward strand.
TGTTTGTGGTCAAACTCCTCTGAAACAGTTCGACCGATTTTTAAGATTTTTTTGTGTATATCTGGTAGATCATTATGAAAATAGATCGCAAAGTATATTTCATACCGCTAGGTGAATAACTAGATATAATTTATATGCCAGAACAACTTTGCCCGGTCAGCTAGTATATGTATAAACATTAAAGATAACTAGATAGGTACAAAAATATATTTAAGTCACTCACACTATGCGAAAGGTTTCAAACCATAAAAGTCGGGAGAAAATTTATTATCATGAGCTTCAAATACGACGAGAATTTTTTAACACGTTGAAAAAAATTCCAGAAGTTTGCATGAGCACAGGACATTGTTTCTAAACTTCTATTTGTAAATTCTAATGCATTCGTTACATATTTTACCTTTAAAGTAGGTAAATTCGTTCTAGATTTAAAGTTTATATATTTTAAATTTTTGGGACCTTCTGCTCGTTCTGCCACTGCCCAAAGATTGACTGTAAAGAATGCTTCTAGTACAAAGTCTATGCTTTGAATATTATACAAGTCAAGCATTAACATATAAGATATAAAAAAAATAAAAAAAAATAAAAATACATGTCTATGGTACAAAAAAAAACAGAATAAATAAAATCAACTATCCAAGTAGCCTGATTTTTCAAGAAAAATTCAGCAAGCTGCAAGGGTCATTCGTCGACGGTTCTTTTGAAGTTATCTACGTACAGTAAGATGGTTCATCCCCTCGTTTGTCAATCAATGACAAAAAGAAAATATTTTCTCTGTGTTTATTCTAATTTCTATGATAATTACAAGTAAATGTATTTTTATTTGCAACATTGTATTACACCTAACATTATTTTATATGTTTACCTTCATCCAATTAAATGACACAGTTCATAGCATGTAAAAATATACTTGTTACGTTTATATTAAATTAAATCATTTTTATTTTATCTTTCCTTAAAATTATATTCCCTATATATAAGAGAGCTAAGATTAGCGTTAACAGAAGCGGCAACTCAGGCAAATTACACGTCGCACTCAAAATTTCGCATTACACAACGGGCAGAAGAAAAACCAGCAAAAAATAACACGAACCACCCGTAAACGGACAGCATGTCCTCTTACTTGGCCACGTTTCTTACCGCAAGCGAATAAACTGAAAGAGATAAAAGAAAGAGGGTAAGAGAGAGTAAGTGTTAAAATACAGTCATCAATTACTCATGATACATCAATTACATAGTACTTACAGGATCAGTACAAATACAATACAACAATTTAATATGAGGCGTAAATAATAACGATAAGCTAAAGGCGATATCTTCCAGTAACCTTGTGATTGTTTTAAATGTAATAACAAGACAACTAAACAAAATACATATAAACATAACAAATATTATTATGTTCTTATATTTAATCCATGGATGTAAAAAAATAATATGACAGACACTGGGAAGATTGCGAAAGAATTAATGTGGAGAAAAGAACTGGTAAATAAACATACAGTACAGAAATTAAAAAATCAAATTATATTCTTGCTGTTTTCTTGCTACTACTGGGTTGCCTGGAAGAAATCGCTTCAAAGCGATAAGGTCGCCCATTGTTTTGTATTCTTTTTTCTTGTGCTCTTATGTATATTATTGTATGGTGTACAAAGAATAAAGTGTTAAATAAATAAAACAGTTTATCCTACCATTTTAAAGTAATATGTTTTCTCGTTTTTCTGAGACTATTCATATTTAATGAGAATGAGAAAATACGTGATTATTGTCACATGATTATTGTCGTTTGATTGTAAATTGTACTGACGTAATATTATACTTAGTGTATAATTTAAACGCAAAATGTAATGTAAAATCTATTTGTACCAATGATATCATATAAATGATAATATTATATTACTGATCGTTGACGAGTTTTCCATTTTCTACTATCGCTTACAGTGAGACAACTGCCCCATGCCCTAGGGCAAAAACCACAGTATTATAAATGCGAACAAGGTTTTAGCTTGCTACAAACATTTCCACGTTATTCTTTGTTGCTGCAAGCCAAACAAAATTGTATTAAATCTAACTAGCGAGATCTCGTGACCTATGACGGGACCGCTCTTCTGTAACTCATTCATAAAACGTGTTATTCATATTTATTAATAAAATTATTATATTGTTCAAAAATATAAATTAAGAAATATCTTCATCGCATCACATCTCATAATTTTTCAAGTGCTCGACTTAGATCACTTAGATAGAGTATATGTTAGATAGAGAGAGATGAGTGAAAGATCCTTTTGAATACAACATAATAATATCATGCTTTCGTGTGATTTTTTCGTCGATTACAATCATTTATTTAACTAAGAATGCACGACTTTACTTTTCATTAGAAATAATAAACTGTTTGATTGCAGACTAGTTGCTGGTGTTAGTGATGAAAAGAAAACTCGATACAGGAAATTAATTAAATTTATTATTTTATGTAGGACACAGTTTTAATACATAATATTTTACAGAATTTAGTGACAACAAGAAAAATAGTTAGGTACAGGTTGTCATACAATAAAGAAGTAGATTAGTGTTGGTTGCCAACATAGACCAACTTTCAATATTGTTATTTTTATGTCAGTCTACTCCATATCTTCTCTCCTTATACTACTATTATAAGATGTACTATTATTTCTTCTGTGCTTATACTTTAAATTAGTTTTATATTTTCTTAACAAACTGTCATGTTTAACCAATTTAACACTTAATGTTACCACGTGTTAAGCCTCGTGAATAAGCCCCCTTATATATATAGATCTATAGAATAAACATAAACATAAACACTTACACACTCATACCTCCGCAGTAGGATTTCCTGTGCCGCGATTGGCATGGTCGACACAAATAAGACATTACTTAACACCCATGACCGGAATACAAATGTTTGTCTGTCACATAATATCTACCTCGGCCGTAAATCGAACCCGGGTTCTCCTCGCTTCGCAGGCAGGGTCACAACCAACTAGGCTACGGGGTCGTCATCACAGACATGTGTTGCCATCTGTAATATAATACATATAACATTTTTTGTGACGTTCAACGAATCTCCAGCAGCGATAATGTTAAATGCTGGCTGTCATTATGTTTATATACATTGTCAATAGAGGGCGCGTGCTGTGCATATCGAGCCGGATTTTACAGTGATTTTTTGGATCAGAAAATTTTTTATGCAAATGTTTTTTTTATATTTTTGACGACCCGTCGCGCAATGGTTACCATGCCTAATCGCCAAGGATCCTGGGGTCGATTCCCAGCAAGACGGGAATTTTAATGATGGGTTTGTATTTCTATTCTTGGTCTGGGTGTAGGTATGTGTTCTTGTTTTTGTAAGATATCCTAGGGGCTGTGTGTGTGTAGCGTTATTTTTTTAATGAGAACAGTTAATTTTTTAATTATTATTTTGTTCTTTTTGATTATTATAATGTCAATAATTTTAAATATTGAAAGTGTGGTCTACAACAATGGGTACCAGATATTTTAGTAATGGCACAAACACACTTTTTTTGAGCTTTGAATACATCTTCACACTTTGTGCGGTTGCCCCAAAATATTATGCCATAACATAGATTAGAGGACACGAAGCCGTGTTAAGCAGTTTGTACAGCTTTTTGATTTACTACTTTAGACAACATATAGCATAAACAATTATTGATCTCTTTACAGATCTATTCAGAGTGTATAGTTATCTTGTGGAGGCCTAAAAATGTTATAGGGCTTGTTTCATTTATAATCTCTCCATTGTAATTTATATTTAGTGACTGAAGCATTTGCGTTGTTTAAAAGTCATTATTGTTTTCTTTTTAAGATTAATTTATAAATTATTTGATTTCAGTCGTGCAATAGTAATATTTGTAATAAATTGAAATTAATTTACATTTCATAATTATTTTATCATTACAAGTGAACACTACGTAACTATCGTCAGCGAATATGGTCATTGGAAATTGTATGTTCTTAGGCAAGTCATTAATATAAATTAAAAATAATAAAGGACCTGAAATGCTACCTTGTGGAACACCAAATTTAGGTTCACGGGGACAAGATAAGTATTAACATTATTTTTTAGCTAAAGGACATATGCGTTCTATTTGTGATCACGAGATGATAAGTGACAACTGGCCCCATACCTACATCTGCGACAGCAGGGACGTCTCAGAAACTGGAAGATCAAGCGAAAAGCAGTAAATCATTAATTGAAACAAAAATGTTACGTTTAATCATTCTAAATTAGTAGACTAACTTATATTATGAACATTACCTACTAAATATACTAATTTAAATGTTGACTTAACAATCTGTGGCACGGATCTCTGACAATCACGCAATCATAATCGAACTACGACATGCAATCATGCAATAGCATGCCAATTAATAATTAGCAGTAATATTATATCAATTAGTTAATTACTTACCATTGAAAGCCGTCATCATTAGTCATTCATTCATATTCGATCAGCCAAATCAGTCAATGAAAAAAGGTTTCCACTTTGTAATTATAAAATTAGATGTTCCAAAGTTAATTCTCATTTATATAAGAAGAATGTTAACTAAGATTTTTAGGGTTTAATAAAAAGCAACAAGATGTTTCTGCCGTATCTTATTTTGCTATACCCGACAATGTAAATGATACAGCTGGGATGAGTCTTCTATAAATTATTCACTCTCTATTTGCATGACAAACGAGTGAGGACGGGAGGTCTTAGACCTATAATGGCACCTCTTGGGTCCTTGAAAGTCCTTTGCGTGAGAAAAGCTTTTCTGATGTTCTAACGTGTACGATTAATGTGTACACTCACACCATATATGTCCACAGAGCCTTACGTACTATACTATAATACCTTTAAGTTAAATCCGTACATTTGCCTACTTATAATAAAAGAAAAAACTATCGCGAATATCCATACATAACTCCTATGTTCACATCGTACAATAATTCATCCTTTTCTGAGCTCTTTATCAGTGAAACAAGTCCTAAATCGCACCTTTTACGTCCTTTGGATCCCTAACCGCTTATAAGTACATACATACTTTTCCTACTCTGGAAACATGACACTTTTTATGGGCCAGTGATTGTTCCCAGTGCCATGCAAATGGGGTATTAGCATAATAATATATCGTGTTTCAGACAAAACGTTTTTACTCACAAAGGTTTTATGAAAAAGGTAATTAAATTTTATTATCTTTAGGAACTTGTGAATTTTCTGCTAATATTATTACACGTCGGTTATGCTTTTGATTTAAAGAATGTGACATACATACCTACCGGAAAAAGGGTTTTTCTGTACGTCAAATATAAGCATGTCATTTCAAATCATGCTTGCCCCAGTAGGGTTTGAATCTTGTCATAACAACAAAAGTAAAATCCATACCTCACAACACAACATAAGCCAAATGCGAATTGGGAGACCTTTGTAATTGTTCCTTACATCCGAGCCGTATTATTACTTGCCTGCGCACTGTTGAAAAATTGTAAGTGCGTACAAGATTCGTAAGATATTTTCATAGGTTTACCGCTAATCCATTAGACTGTCTTTGCTCCGGTATTATTTATTGTTAACCAAGAAGTTTCATTCTAGCTAATATTTCCATTCATTATATCTAAAAACTGTAGAATTATAAATCAACCACTAAGGCACTTGGAGGTTCACCGCCCAAAATATTTATAGAGAATCCCGTTATAAAATCACAAATCCGAGTGTCGTTCTCAAATTAGAACATCTCGGTAGGTTCCCGGAAACCAAATGGAATAGTCGTGTATTTTGAGAGTTTGAAATACGAGATAATCTTCGTACCTTCCCACTAAGTTGATACACTTTGCTCAACGGTAATACTGTCAGCGTTTTACAAAGCGATGTTACAGACATTATTACATTTGCTGCGGTTTATGGATATAAATTCATTGCATTATACTCGTATTATCAGCAACACACCTGCACTCTGGTTTTGAAATGGTTGCAGTCTATAGCCTCAATAATACATAGGATACTCCGAATCAATGTTATTGATTCTCTCTCGCGTCGTATTCTTCATTACCGAAGGTCGTGTCCAGAATGAAAGTCCTTCAAAGTTCTTATGATTCGCCTCCATTCTTCTCGTTCTTCGGCTTTCTTTAAAGCAGATATTACAGAGAGACCAGTGAGTGCGGTCACTTAGTCACTCCAACGGCTAGATGATCGGCCATGGGGTCGATTCCCTTCGACCTTGCCTTCCACCATCAACTGTTCGAGATCGTTTGGTTGACGGCGGGCAATGTGACCAAAATACCCCAGTATTAGTTTGTTATTCTATCATGGGGTTATTTTTCATTATTTTCTAGTTCATTGGCTCAATGGCTCCAACATTCGTGGTTCATTGTCTCATGGCTGAGTGCGATCCCTTTTCATACAGTTTGACTGCAACTCAATACTATTATAGTTCTATAAGTTTTTTTTTTCATTTTTCTTTTCCTTGTTGTTGCAGCATCTTATGAAATAAAAATAGGTATTCTATTCTATTCTATTGAATAACCATCATACCAGCAACCTGTAAGGATAAATATTTTCATGGCAAAAATGAGTAAGTTGGCTACCACCCGTATTGAACATACTTTACTACAAAAAAGAAATATCAAAAATACATAATAGCAAAGTACTATACAAATTTTATTTTTATTTTCTTTGTCTTCTAAACTATTACAATAGGTAATTATCGTACTTCACTGTAAACATGCTTACTATAGTGGATACCCGGCGTGTTAAAAAAATCTAATGAGAATGACAGAACACACTGTTCTGTTTTGTGTTAACTTTGACGTTGATGCGCCATTTTTACATATTACATATCTTCAAATTGTTGTGTGGAAAAAATGGAAAATCTATAATACTTGATCAATGGACTGAATGTGCCTAATGCATTGGTTTAGTGATCTCAAACTGCCTCCGGATTATTGCCTTTCAAATGAAACCATTTCGAGGTATATCGGTTGGATGGTTTCAGAGTCTATAAAGGACATCCGAATAAACATTTTTTTGTGTTTTATATAAATGTATAGATAAACTGCGTGATATTTGTGAACCAAATATTTAACTACAGTTAGTCAAACATTTAAATATTTCTTAAATCCTTAAATCTTATAAATTAACGCCTATTTTATTTTAGTTAGCAAACGCAACCTACCTTTACGAGCACCGTATAGATCGGTGGCGATAACGCAATCTGTTATAATTAGCGCTCGGAGATTTCTCCGAGCACTTCGCTCGAATTGATCTGATCAAAACGAAAAGACACTTGACTATTAATCACCCTATAATCACATACGGAATGTAAATGTTCTTGATGCATATGTAGAAGACATTAATGCCAAGTAAGCTCTACGCTGAATTACCAAACAGACTGCGAATATTCTAGCTGGAAATCCATTTACTGAACCATCATTGTCTGTAGGGTAAACAAGGGTATTATTACCATTTCTTCTTCAGTTTAAGTGATTATTAACAGCTAATCATATATCACTTAAGACCAGAATTAGTCGTTAGTAAATTATAATAATTTATAATTCATTTGTAACAACAACTCGTATCTTTGATATTCTGTTTATTTATTTTGAGGTTTTACAACAACTTACTTATTATGTTGACGCAGAGAATCACAATGACCCGATGGAATAATGATTATTGACTCATATTATGGTAAAAGAAAACCAGTGTAAAATTATTATGTTATATTAATAATAATTAACAGTTGATATTATGTAAAAAATATATATTTCATATTAATTTATTTCACGATAAATATTTCGCATGTGATGGATTCTTGATTCACGTGAAACTAGAATACTTTCATAGTTAAACTCATGAACTCAGGTACAGGTCCCTATGAGGTCTCTAAAAGGAAGGATTTAAATATTATATTATAAATTAATTAAAAATATGTTATAGTTAACAAAATATAACATGGCATAACTGTTGTCTTCTTTAAGGGCAGGTAGGTACTCAATCAACATGCTAGCCGAAGGATTAGAAAAGCAACTTTTACCCAATTGAACAAACAATACTTATCCGTATGAAAGAACTAATTATGTTTCATGTATTGTCAAGATTTAAATCTTCTTAAGTCGTTTTGATAAATAGTTTAGATTCTACAAGTGCATTTTTAGTACGCAGAACCTCAAGATGGTCAGCAGGCGATGGCGCATGAGCGATAACTCTTACTGTTAAACCCACTGTAAGGCTGCGCTTCCTGTACAGTGGAGAGCGAGTAGGAACGCCGCTTATCTTTTAATGGAGAACCGAGCATTGGATGAATATCTGTGCCCTATCATTAGTCGAAGTACACACCCCTCGAATGGCTCCTAGCAGTCATAAAGTCAGCGTCAATTAAGCCTATAATTGATCAAAATATTTCATCCAGTATCACGATCTCAAGATCTCTGCGATCTCAAGATTCGGTTTGAGATGCTGAAATATGCCAAATAGTATGTAAAAATAACATTTGTAAGATGTAAGTTCGCGCTCTTGAGCCGAGATCGGTTTATTATTTACTCCGACTCGCTCTCCGCTTCAGTAGAAAACGCGGCTTTACAGCCCCACAGCTTTACGACAGTAACAGATCGATTCTCTTTCTACTGCTTACAAAGTAAACCGCTAGAGCTAGAAACTGGAAGCTAAGAATAGATTTTTTGTGATTTCAGAAAAGAAATGAAAAATACAGGTTATAATTTTTAAAGCTGCTTTGAGTGAGTATTTAATTTGTGTTATGCTGAAAGTTGAATAAGTAATTTCATTAATTTAATTACATGTCCTACTGATATTAAAAATGTAAGTGTTTGTGAGGATGTATGGATGTTTGTTACCCTTTTAGAAAAACTACTGAACGAATTTTCATGAAATTTACACAGGTAGACTGTGATTTGGAATAACTTAAAGATTATATCCCAGTAAACTCGTGGAAAGCGGCGGGCAAAGCACTATTATAATATCGCACGCTCAGTGGAAAAAAGGCGTAAGATGAAAATTGCAATTTTACAGGAGCGCAAAAAACTGTTAAAATATCAGTAAGTAGTCAAAGGAATTTACATCACGGTTTCTTGCACAAAACCGTCAAGATTAATGATAAAAATTTGATAATAAATTAGCATATGCAGCTCTTGTCCCTCTTTCCAATCATATTAATAACTAAAATTCAACATAAGACGACTTATGCTATTTTTCCACTGAGGGTGCGATATACAAGTAACGGTAGCATAAAATCTGTTAAGAGACGTAGATTTTACTAGAAGTTTGGATTAATCTTTTAAAGAGACCGTTGAAACAATCACGTTCGCACTCAACTTTATGCATGACTCATATTAACCTTAACACGATTGTCACCAGAGAGACAATGAGAGAAATAAAGCTAAATAATAATCAGTGCTGAATTTCGCGTGCGAAGAGCGAGAACATGTATGAGTGTATTGCATAATTATTAATTACTAGAAAATCGCCCTCGCTTCGCTTCGGGAAAAATAGTAAAAAAATATATAGCCTATATCACCCGGGGATAGCGGAGGTTCCCAACAGTGAAAGAATTTTTCAAATCGGTTTGATAGTTTCGGAGCCTATTCAATGCAAACAAACAATCAAATCTTTCCTCTTTATAATATTAGTTTAGACTAGCAACTCGTTCTACGGACTGAATTTAACCGTTATTCCTTACCTTTATAAGAAGATTTAGCTTCTCTTCTATTCCATTATAAACTATACCAACCTACGTATGTAGTCAAGTATTGTCAAGTATGTCAAGGCATTGTCATGTATGTATCAAGTTTAGGACCAATGTGTTGTACAAATTGGTCCTTTCATAAAAACATAACATGTCTATATTAACCGTTACAAATTATGTTGAGCCGAAACTCTTTCAGCTAGAGTTGGACCGTACCAGTGTTTAGGGTTCCATAGCCAAAACGGAACCAAAATGTCATGTCTGTCTGTCCGTCCGTCAGAAACCCTTAGTGCTTTTGACATGGATATCCTACATATTTATAAAAAATACAAAGTGGGCCCTATTCTGACCAGTATTCCAGGTTCAAGAAGATTTTATGACCCCTATAAAAGTTATAATGCATTCAGAGGTATTTGAAACACAATACAGTCAACCAACACAGACAGTCATTCAAAACCCACTTGATTTAATTTAGATATCGCATAGCATATCTATCGCATAGCATAGCATTGATTTTTGTTCTAAAAATATAAATGGACCCTCGAATTTATTTTTTAATGTAAGAAGTTAGCTAATTGAAATGAACTAGTTTATGTATTTCTGTAACAGATTGTGGAACGTGAGTCATAGTTGCATAGGAGACTTCACACAATACATTCTCCATTCAATTCCCTCGGTACTATTATGATTAGGATAGCCATCATTGTTCAAATCAAATCCGGACATAACTTAGTAATACAACGTAGTCTGTTTCGTCTGACCCTACCATTAACTTATAATACTTTACACCAAATGCAAAAAAATCTAAGCAAACATTGCGTTGCGAATAAATTAATAAGAGGCGTCGAGTACAGAATTATTTCAGGTTAGGAAATAACTGATAAATTGAGAATAGATACGTAATTCCAATTTATGAGGCTTTATTTTCAACGAAGAGATGTACCCACGGAAGGTATACGCCACAACACACTGTGAGGGTGTTACGTCATAATATAATATATGTGTTATCACTTCTTCATCATGGTGTGGTTTTGGCTACTTCGAACAAGAAGTAATAAAGTGATTAAGAAGAAATACGGAGAGTGGATATAATTCTCATGCCCTAAGGAACATAGTTAATATTTTATTTCAGCCTAGTGCTGTAGCCACATATTATTAGTGCGTCGGCGTTCCCGCCTGCTTATGATGTGGATGTCTTCAAGAAAAGAGTGAATAGGCTTTTACTAAGTTAATGTGCTCACCACCTTGGACCACATCTCCACTTACCATCAGGTGGGATTGTGGTCAATTAACTTATTTGTGTAAAAAAAAGTGTATGCAAACTCTGGTATGCAAACAAGCATTATTATTTACTTCCTTCTAATATATTTTTTTATATTTTACCCTAATTTCTCACTAAATGACTCCTAAAATATCCGTGAAATATGTAACTTTCTAATTTAACCTACCATTAACATTAAACTGTGTTTTATAGCACCAATATTATTGAGCATAATATAACAACATTATTAACTTTTTGAGACTGTCTATCAAAAACAAGAACAGACACAACCCCTAGTAATGATAAAGTGTGGCAAAGTTTCGCCTGTATGCGCAGTGGATGAAAAAGCCTCGTTGTACTAGCCAATACAGAATCAGGACACGGTTTATTTATGCACCAGCTATAAATACAGAAGCGTAGTGTATTAACTACTGCACAACTTGTAGTTCTCTTTACGTAGCAAAAAGCTTGAATATTAATTGTAATCTGTTTTTAAATATTATTTAATTCAAAGGCGCGTAGAATAGTAACTGTATTACTGTATAATAATATGTGTCTACAGCACTAGGCTGAAATAAAATATTAACTAGCGTTCCTTAGGGCATGAGAATTATATCCACTCTTCGTATTTCTTCTTGATCACTTACCAGTCATTTGAATGATGTGTCTTGCACATTGCCAATTCAGTTTGCTAACTCTGCAATCTGTATATCTTTATATTTCACAATATCTCATAAGCTTCCTCCATAATGACTTCAAGATCAACCCTAGTTTCGGCACAGGCGGAATTACCTATAAGATGAAAATATTAGTATGTCCTTACCTAAGTATACTTTCTACAATTATGTACTTAATAGGTACACTACCTGTTGTTACGCTTGACAAAACGATATTCCTTTTTTATATCCTTGCTACTTCCACCATGGAAGTAAAATTAACGTATTATGATTAATATACCTAGTCAAAACACGTCACTAATAGTAAAATAAGTCTAGCGTTGACGAAAATAAACGAAACTCTGACGTTGTTTCAGCTCTCGCTTCCGTTCTGCTAGCATTTCACATTGGCATTAATTCCTGAATGCCGCCCGAATCCCAAGTTTTAATTGCAAACTCTTAATGAGGTAGACTACAACCTCAGAATAGTTCTGTCGCCGATTCCGATTACGCCATCTGCCAAAACGTTTCGATTCGCGATGTCGTTAAAAATAATAGCAAATTATTTTATTGATGAAATGTTCGGTTCAAAAATTGTTTCGTTTTAGATATACAAAAAATTATTATTATATGATTTCTATTTATACGAGATAATTTTCATATAAGAGATAGTCATTAATGATTTTTCTGACAAGCTTTTATACAAGGTGTCACAGGGCGAAGTGACCGCCCGGCGTCTATTGATTATTATTTGGACAAAACTATCAACAAATACCATTAAAGTACATATTTGACAAACGGGTATTTTTTGACAAACGGAAGTCTTATAGTTTCGCAATGTCCGTTCGTACGCAGCTATAATGTTATATGAAATGTAAAAAAGAAACACATCATTTTGTGAAATCGACGGTTTTATGTTCTTCAAACCATTCTCAATAATGTACTTATTGCAATAAATCATTACTATAATATCACAATAAAATTTTACGAAACTTTCTTCTTATTTTTCCTCATTTTAACATTATTATTCCGAGTCAATGACAAAATTACTAATTTTAGAATTAAAATTGTGGCATAAATAAATACGATACTTAACACGGCAATAAAACCATATATATCTATCATATTATACGTAACCCAGCTCATTTCCCTCGTAGGGCTTTTAATAAAGTCTGCGCCTTTGTATCTTATAACGTATTCAATCCAAAACATAGCTTCGTCTAGTGAAGTCATTGGTCTGTCTATAAATCTAGATTGAAGTTCCTTAGCTTTGTTCCTAAAGGATCCATTGTAAAGGACATCTAAAAGTGTAGTCTCTAAGGTATTTTCATTAATGCTGTGGTACGGCAACATCCTGCCCGCTCCTGCTTGCTCCACAAGGAGTAAGTTGTTATATTGATCTCCGTAAATTGGAATACCGATGATAGGAACTCCGTTGAAAATTGCTTCTTGCGTTCCAATCAGCCCGCCGTGGGCTATGAATACTCTGACGTTTGGATGTGCTGTAATTATAGATTAATAATATGGATCAGCTGTATATTAATTATCTACAGACAACACCTACCAAACTCTTCAATGTTTACATACTCATGCCAGATTAGGTGATGATAAGTGGTCACCGTCATCCATGGATGCTAACAATATCAAAGACAATACATATGCATTGGGGGCCAAAAGAGAAGACAAACAGAAAATACTAGTCTGAAACCCTGATTTTCCAGCATGGGATTGGGATCAGTATTCTAAGTTTTCCCAGTTAGAATTGAAACAGATGGGTGTATCAATGTACAAGCTTCTCTCTCACCTTAAAATATGCTGGTCTAGTAAGATGTGGATCGAACGAACAGGATTAATAAAAACTAAATACCTAATATCTTAGTAGAAGTTGAATACCTACTACCGATAGCAAATATTTCATGGTAGCTTTACAAGTTACGAGTAATTATTATTTCATGACAAACAAACAACCTACATAGTATAGTATAATGTTATTGGTTTTAATTCGACCCAAAAAGCGATGTCCAGGTCCTATTTTCGTAATAAGAGAGAGTTAAAAAAGTATTGATATATTTACTATAATTATATATAATTTATATTTAGATAATTATTTGCGTTATCAATTTTTCAGATCATGATGATAAAATATTATAATATGAAGTAGCACCTACCGAGTATTTCCTTTTGGGGCATCCATTTTCGAGTTATTACATTGGCTGGCATTTCATCTAATTTTTCGTCTTCCCATTTCCATAAAATGGTCTGGTTCAATTTTCTAAATACGTTCAGAAAAGCCCTCTTTTTGTCTTCCGGTAACTCGGAACTTCTTACATTAGAGCCAAAGTTCATATAAATCACTCCGTTTACTGATTCCTCCAGTATTTTTTGAAAATCCTGAAATATTAAAATACTTATGTCTATACTTATTAAAACAGTAACTGCTACCGGCTAATGTACCAAATGTATGTACATGCAATGATTATGAGCAAAAAATAAATGATATGCGGAAATCTACTGATGCAAATGCCCTGCTAAACTCCGACAACACATTCAAGGTAACCAAGTAACGTGGTGCTCAAAGAGTATAACAAAGTTACATCATTATATAGTTAAAGTGTAATACATTTAAATACTACTTCTACTTCTACTTATTTCGCACTTAAACTAAAATATACTAGATTCAGAATAATCTATAATGAATATTAAAATACAAAAATATTATCTGAAGTAACCTTACCAAACTACTACTAATAAAATAAATAAGAATAATAAGATTAATCCTGTTCATCCCTCTCCAGTAAGCTTCTTAAGCTAGGCAACATTGCCTAACACGAAACCCTTCAGTTGCTTGGTATTCAAAATCAGCATAAACAATAAACAAGAGCACTACTTTATTTATGTAAAAATAACCATAAACTTACCGCTGGTAGATTCGAATTACTCTTAGAAAGATGAATTCCACCAATCTCGACAACATTAGGAAAGTAAGCAGCAGGAGGAACAATGCTGAAATGACTATTAATCAAAATCAGTGATGCATTCTTTTGTATGTCAATCAAACTGGGAACCGGTTTCGGTAAATCTGGCATGTATTTCTTCACTAAATTCTCATGTTTATGCATGTACCAATACTTCCACCATATAAATTCATATACAGTAAAATATAAGTTTCGTAATCTGCCCCAGAAGCTCGTCATATCCTTTATAGCGATAAACTCGGATCTAACCGTATTCAATTGAAGAGGATTTCCCGTTAAAACATTATGTCTCATACAACTTCCGAAAGTAGTCACCAAAGCCAACGGCGCTTTGTATTTATAGGACAGAGCGTATAACGCTTCTTGGTAAAATTGTTCGGCAATGACTAAATCGAATGAGTTATCTTTCTTCAGAAAGTTTTGTACATCACTTGAATTTAAAGCCACTTCTGTAAAAGCAGATCCAGACCTCCACAAAATTAGATTGTGAAACTCTTCAGCAGGTAAATCTACCATTGTGAACACGTTTGGCCTTTTTCCACCTAAAATTAACATAAACAAACAAAAAAACACAACATAAAAATGTCAACAACATATAAATGCATAAATGTCATGATTTTATAATAAATGTTGATGCTTTTGAATATAATAGTTTTTAAACTCTCTTGCTGAAGAAAACGTTTCTTCATTGATCAAAATTTGCAACCCAAAGCCAAGTAACAACATAAAACTTGGTGGCTGTAGTTGGTGATAGGATAGGATAGGAGGAGGTGATGCATAAGGATTATATTTTTATATAAATAGTTGGCAAACAAACAGATGAGCTTCCAGTAAAAACTAAGGCAACGATGCGTTGCCGTCCAAGAATGATAAGAGAAAAAAGCAATGGCACTCCGGGAGTGCCGACAGAAGGGAAAATTTGAACAATTACGTGTGTATTTATTGAATCGTCAGAAAATATGTATTGTGTTTAGCTAATATTTTTTCGTATCTGGCTAACTAATAGGTACTCTATTTTAGAAAATCAAATACATTTGGGACACGTTTTTAGTACGATAGTATTTGGCAGCTCTTAGTGTAATAAGTACTCATACAAACAAAAATCTCTTACCAGTGAGCTCCCAAATTTCTTTATTATCAACCATAACTTCTTTGTAACTTTTGGGAGGGTCTATTTCTTTGATTGCCGTTATAACAGTCACGTTGTGGCCTCTTCGAGCTAGCTCCAAACCAATTGGCCTCAGCATTATATAATGAGACTTCGATGTAAACGGTATCACGTAGAGAATATTGGCTGCTTCATGACATCCTGCCATGGCCAATAATATCAAAAAAAACGTCATTCCCTGAAAAATAATTTATTAATTATTGTAAAGTAAACAGTATTGTGCATGACTAACTTGATTTGTTGAGATTTTAAATATTTGTAAAACCAACCTCCAATCGTTTCTCTTAATTCATTACTCATTCCTAATAGAAATAAATCTAATAATAGATTTTATCTTGTATTGATAACACTTAAGATTCCTAACTTTAGAAATAGTGTATTCAATGTGTTTAATAGACAGATAATTATGATTTCTAAATTTGCAAGATACACAAACAAGTGTAAATAAAAATAAAATCTTCAGATCAAATAAATAAATTATTAAAACAATAGTGAAAGTACAGGCCCGTAGCAAAATAATTCTTGTATATAAAATTCTCGTGTCACAATGTTAGTTACTACTCCTCCGAAACGGCTTGACCGATTTTTATTAATTTAAATTTTTTAAACATATTAAGTAGGTCTGAGAAGCGGAAAATACATATAACCCTAAATTTTCACCCTTCTATCACCAACTCCTATTTTTAATATGATTGCTAGGCGATACGAAGTTCGCCCGGTAAGCTAGTATTTATTATAATATTCAGTAAAATAATTATTATGATAATATTAATGAATAATAGAAAAAATATAAAGAGGTCTACTCGTATTAGATAACAACACTAACAAAATTAATGTTAATTTACTTACCATTTTTAAATAATTCTCACTTGAATATAATTAATCTTAAATTAATTTAATTCTTAAGCACACCTTTGTATGTTTTTATAACACATCAGTCTCGTCCATTCCGAACACTAATACCGAACGATGTCTATAATAATATATTAGACGTACTGATCGTTAGACGCAACGTCCATGACTATGCAAAGTCTAATCGCAATATGCATACATAATTGCTTTTAATGGACGTTAACCTTTAATATAGATAGTTATGTAAACGTAGTGTTAAGTATCTTGCGGGTATGTGTATCACAGAAGACATAATCAATGCAAATATTATAAATGCGAAAGTAACTCTATCTATTAACCGATTTTGATGAAATTTGGTACAGATATACTAGAATGGAGCTGGAAGAAGGACATAGGATATTTTTATCCTGGAAATGTAGACCTATTCTTGCGGGATAAGGACAAATTGTTTTATAGTTGATAGATCCGTTATTTATGAAGCGACTTTTATGAATCTTTAGGGTTCCGAAGTTGAACCCTTAAAGTTTCGTCCGTCCGCAGCATAGCGCAGATATGGGTATCTAAGGGTAGTGCTAGAAAGCTGTAATTTGGCATAGATATATTTATTAAAACTTTAAAATGGTGGAATAAAATTTTTAAAAATATGTTTTGTATGTTACCTCCACTACAGATTACGTGGGGAGGCCAATTGGCTTGGAGCCAGCTCGAAGAGGCCACAACATGACTGTTATAACGGTAAATAAAGAAATAGACCCTCCCACAGATAATAAAGAAGTTATAGTTGATAATAAAGAAATTTGGGAAATAATTGGTAGGTAAGAGGTTTTTGACTACATTATTTATGTAACAGATTCAAAACGAGCATTCGAGCTGCTAAATAGTTACCAACCAGGATAAGAAATAAGGATAAAATTATTAAATATAGTTAGACTTCACCAAAACATCTAATATTCACTATCGTTAAAATAAGGATAAAATTATTACAATATAGACTTCACCAAAAATTGATTACGTTGTTTAACGAATGCTTAGTCGCAATATCTAGTTAATGAATAATTCAAACATCCTTAATTGACTTAAAAAAGGACGTTCTGAGTTCAATGACTGTAAATTTAAGCTGTTGAGAGCAACAAGAAGCTTACTCTTATTCAAAATGTGTCTCTGTAGATATATCTATCTGATTTAGTTTAAATAAGAAAAAATAGCACCGGTGTAGGTAGTCAGTTTGGTTCACAAAGAGACTAATTTCGTAAAACTGGCCTATTAGTGATAGAAACATAATTAATTACGAATACCTATTTCCCTCGAAACCAGAATTTACCAGGCAAGTCGTTGGATTTAGCGACGTGACGCCATCCATTATTACAGGATCTCCGTATTTTATAAGAATGCGTGAGACCAACGATAAGGCTATAAATCCTTCCCGACTTAGTTCTATCAAACTGGTTTTGATATAACATTATTTTATTACGACATTTTAAAATTAATGTTTTGTAATAAAAATCTCTATTGACATCTTGCCTTTTTACCATTGAAGTATTATTCTTTTTACAACGTATTATTTTGACATAATGAGCACATACATATATTTTTATGAAACATTTCGTGTTATTTATTCAACGACAGAGCATCAATATTTATATATCTTCCGAAACGCAACGCTGATCAATAACTTTGCTTTGAGATATACAACAAATAAATAAATACATAAATATTAAAATTCCTCACTCGCAAACCATACATTGTTTCTGCTACCTAAACGTGAACAGTAACTCCTCCTTTGAATAAAGAAACATTTCCTTCAGCTATTGAATCTTACAGTGTGAAAATTGTGACATAATATATTAAGAAGACCTGATGAGATCACAAGATTTCTGCCTAGCGGAACTTATGCCTTATAAACTAATGAGAAGAGAATTATGATATTGGATTCGGAGAAATTTAAGCAAAGACTGACTGTATTTACCCAACTCCGCCAGAAGGAGGGTTATGTTTTTCAATTGTATGTATGTATGTATGTATTTACATATATTTCTTTGGCACGTTCTGTAGCCTAAACGTCTTGATCGATTTCACCTTGAGAGGTGCCGTTAGATTTATAAGACACTGGGTATATCAAAATTGGAAAAAATAAAATGGCCAATTTTTGGCGCAATATTATCCAAAAAATTTCTTTTCAAAACCTATTTTTCATTTTAAATTACAGTTATAGTTATATAACAGGATATCTAATATATAACGATTTAAAGTTGTTTAAACAACCATTCTCGCTAATTTATTAACTCCTTTAAGAAATGACAACATTGTGAGTTTTTTCGTCTAATATAAAAGTCAAAGAATCTTTACAAAAAAGTGTAAAGTAAATAATTTTATTAAAAAAAAAAACAAGTATTATAAAAACAAAAATACAAGCCAAGTAGTGTAGAATGTTGTTAAAAGTAATACTGAACAACTACACCATAGAATGATTAACATTTAAATCGGGACCCGATTATCGGGACCCATTTAAATTTTACAGGGCTGCTTGGGAAAAAACAAACAAAATTTGATTGATTGAAGTATGGGTCTTGATAGTTGCACTCACAGTTGCGGTATCGGACTTTACACGTTACACTTACACGTTACACTTTTTTCTTGCCACGTTTGGTAGCTCTTGACTTTGACCTGCTCAAAGAGCTTGAATAAGAGGTAGAGATAGACCTGGATGGAGAGTGAACACGCCTGCATTTTGATTTAAACTTCTGCTTTGATCGCCGAGGAGTTACTGCTGTACTTGAAGATGTAGAAATTGAAGGAGTACGTCGCCTTCTTTGGACTTTTTATTTCCCAGTTATCTTCTTTTATAATAAGGAAACTAAAATGTGTTCTAGAAAAGTTTAATTACACTAATCGTATTACTAAATATATGCACAATTATAATATAAATCACCAGCATAAGGTATCAGTAATATTTTTTTTGTTGATGTACTCGTCGCATAATGGTTGGTAACAAAATTGTTAGAGGGCGCCATAATCACTATGCTGGAGTAGTTCTCGGCGGTAATTACAGATGGCAGTACAGGTACTTTATACTGTACAGTGTTTATACACCAACTTTCAAAATTACCAACATAAGGCTAGATTTCTTAAAAATGTCAATGGGACAGGGAACAAAAAAGATATATTTTCGCTTGTACTGTGCCATACGCGGTATGGAAGTATCGTTTTGATAATAGATTATAAGGTGAGGTAGGAAGGAGAATGGCGTCTCACTCCCGTGCAACGCCTGCGCAGCTGCGTCGTCGTCGACTAATGGTATCTGTAATTATTTATTTAATAGTAATGGTACAATTTAATTTTGTATATTTTAATTATCAAACTATTAACAACAGTTTTTCCCAATATTTTGGATACAAAAAACAACAGTGTATCTATAAATGTCTTCGTAGAAGAATTAAACTCGGTTATTGTAACGTTGCACGTACATAATTTTTTTTATTTTTTACATTTCAGATGAAATAATTAATATTTAAAGCAAATATCTAAATAATAATATTATAACGCCGTTTGCACTTCTCCCTATTTGCTTAAAACAGTAGGAAATTTCTCTAACCGCGCTGTCGACGGCCGCCCGTGTTGCGATGAGACGGCGGCAGTCCACGTCTCACGGTAGCGAGCGCCTCATCAGCTACGCACCTCTACGCATACGCAGCTCGCATAAATTTTAAGCCTAGTTATCGCAATTTCTAATAATTATATCATTGGGGAGCGTACACTCCCGTAGTGTCGTCTCGAGCAACCCCAAGCTTCTATATTTTGCCGTGGACTACATCTAATACTATACTACTTCAAATCACAATACGTTGCCTATTGCGAATTAAAATCATAGGTGCGTTAGACTAATTAACTACGGATTTGTGTTGAACGAGCGTTATTAAGTTTCTCATTTAAATGTGTATTACTGATGTTGGTTTAAATTTAAATACTTTAAAATAGAAAGCAGCTGTTTATCAAACCTGTTACTTTCTATCTTTCTTTCTTTATTTTTATAACATTATCATTTTTTTCTACATTCATCATATTATTATCATCATCATTTCACTATTTTATTGTTTCTGTTGCTTCCCTTAGCTTGAATTGTAACTCCGTTCTGGTTTTTGTGAACAAAAACACTCAACTACTTTCACAGTTTGCTCTCACTGCGCACGTGGCGGGTGGGGTTCACAAACGAGCGGAGCCCACTGGATGGGAAATTAACATGGACCTTATTTCCCAGGGTTTCAGGTTCGGATCGAAACGCCTACTGAATACTTGCAAGCTTAAGCACCACTCGGACGCCCCACCGTATCCTGGTTTGCTGAGGCCTCCAACACCGTTGGGTCACGTGACAGGGGAGTACCGCTGCGACCGGTGAAACCAGACGGGCATAACGACCCACTAGACCCAACTACATATTGTATTTTTGTTTGAAGAATACAAGATTGATGATTAAATATATTTATTTATTTATTAACCATCGAACACCGTATCAGTATAACAAAGTTGCTTTCCAGTGGCGTCAAAATTTGCAAAACACATAATAAAACAAATCATTTTATTTGTCACTTTATATTTCTTTACATTTCATTAAGAATTCTTTTTCTTTTCATTCGTTATAGTTTGAGACTTTAATAGTTGTTTTAAAACAACCACTACAATTGATATAAAGCAGAGCACTACTAAAATAGTCCCTATTACTACTAAATAGATATCTAACATGAAGTATTGAAACCAGTTAATGTGTCTTGCTGGACTCTTCATAAATTCAGCTCCATTATGCCTAAGCACGTATTCGATCCACCACATGGCTGTGTCCAATGGAGCCATTGGTCTATCTTTAAATCTGTTGGAAACTTCTTCGGCCTTAGCTTTAAAAGATTCATTATTAAGAATCTCTAGAAGAGCATTCTCAAGGGTATTTTCATTTATATCATTGTATTCCAAAATTTTTCCGAAGCCTGCTTTCTCTGCTAATTCCAAATTATTATATTGATCTGTATAAATTGGTACACCCAAAATGGGAATTCCATGAAAAAAAGCTTCTTGAGTTCCAATTAAACCCCCATGGGATATAAATAACTTTATATTAGGATGCGCTGTTAAATATAAAAAAGAAAAAAGTAAAAAATCAGCATTTTAAAATTATTGTATTATTATTTATAGTTAATGCAAATCAATATATTCTATTGCAATTTTCAATTTTTTTATGTAAAAAAAGGAAACTAGGAAAAACAATATTTGCATGGGGAAAATTTTTATAAATACTCACCAAATATTTCTTTTTGTGGAAACCACTTCCTTGTTATTACATTATCTGGCTTATTTAATACTATATCCTCTTCCCATTTCATCAACACAGTTTCTTTTAGTTTACCGAAAATTTTGAAGAAAGCCTCCTTTTTATCACTATCCATCTCAGAAATCACAACGTTTGAGCCAAAATTCATATAAACCACCCCATATTTAGAAGTATCAAGAATGTCTTGTAAATCCTGAAAAAGAACTGTTTATTATTATAATTCCCCCGATGTATTTATCATTACTACTCACTTCTAGGTATGGAAATTATATTATCTATAATTATTAATTTTAATATTATTAGATGATAAAGAATTTTGTTTAGTCATTGTCAAAACAATCAATAAACAATAGTTCATATACAGTCACATGCAAGTTATTTATATGTCATGAAACTGTCGTTACTTATACAAAATTTTAATTTAACCTTTACCATTAAGACTTTTACCTTTGGAAGGATATTCTCACTTCGGGAAAGATGCATTCCGCCAACCTCTACAATATTTGGTAATAAAGCCATAGGAGTATCAAAAGAAAAGTGTGAATTGATCAACATTAAAGATACGTTTTTTTGTACTTCAAATAAACTTGGTACTGGTTCTTCCAAGTCCGGTATATATTTTGCTACTAAAGTCTCATGTTTACCTAAAAACCAATATTTCCACCATACGTATTCATAAGACAAAGCGTATATATTGTATAATCTACCCCATAGACTTGTTGAATCCCTGAGCATCAAATATTCAAATATCACAGTATTCAATTGTAAGGGATTGCCTGTTACTAGGTTGTGTTTCATGCAATTTCCTACTGTGGAAAACAACACTAATGGAGCATTATACTTATAGGCCAATATGTTCATTGCTTCTTGCATAAATTGTTCACTAATCACTAAATCAAATGTGTTGTTTTTCTTGAGAAATTCTTGCACTTCTTTTGATTTTAATATAACTTCGGTGAAAGGAATACCGCCTCCCCACATAATTTCATTCATAAATTCTTCAAACGTTTTGTTCACCATGTGAAAAATGTTTGGCCTTTCAACACCTGAAAATAATAACATAATTTAAGTTTCTTGATCAGCAGTTCTAATTTTATTTGATTTTAATGTACTTAAGGCTTCCCGCCCACGTCCGATAATCGGTGACCGATTTTTGTACTGACTGTCGGTGAGTCAGTTTTATTTGTGACCGACTTTTTGTAGGACGTGTGCGTTGCACCATTGCTATCAGTACGTTCTATTTTTCTCCTACAAAAAATCGGTCACCGATTATCGGACGTGGGCGGGAAGCCTAATAGTGTACATTGAATACCATAATACAGTGTTCCGTAAGTAGTGGCTCAACCGTAGAGGGCAGATAGCTTGAAAGTGAGCCTACCATAAGTCAAAAAATTACCTCAGTAAAAGTGTCACCGTTTTCAAGTTTTGACCTTTTTTAAAATCTCGAAAATTCGGCACCTTTACCCTACTTTTTCCTGCTGAGCCCACAATTAATGAGAAGATATTTTGATTTTTTTTAGAGCTCTTAGATAGTTGCTTTACAGTTATCAGTATGTAATTCTTTTGAAATTATTAGAGAACCCTGAGAAAATAGCGTCTACTTTGGATATTTTAGTTTTTTAATTTCTTCGACACAAAGGAGAATGCCCATAGCCATACTCTCAAAAAAATAATGGTGTCACAATGATTTTCGGACAAAACATTAAACTAAAATATTTCAAGTATTTTACCCTATTTTCTAAATAAATCCTTCTTGGGCTTAATTTTCTGAAATTAATAAGTAACTTCTGTGTTATAAAAAAAACCACTGGGCCATTTATCTTTGGATAAGGGCCAATTCGGATAAGGGCAAATTATGATTATGATACAACAAACAAGATGGCGTTAAGGGACTGTCAAATGAATTTGAAAATTATTAAATTACAAACTAAATGGCGTTGGGAGACTTTCAAATGAATTTGAAACTTAAAAGATCGACATTACGTATACCACTTTTATACACCAGCATAGAGTCCATATTACTGTGAGTTGACTTTAACCTAAATAAAAAGTAATTTTGTTAAAAATCTCGTATTTTTTACGATTAATATTGACTAAAGTAAATATGTGTAATTTATTAAGATAACAAAATCAAATAAAGGTATTTTTATCAGGATACAAAAACGTTAAAGTCAGTACATTTCTCCATACTAAATGGGCATTCTCCTTTGGCGCGAGGTGATTAAAAAAAATTGTTTACATGAGCTCAACTTTTTGAATGGTTTTTGTTTTAAATTACGTTTCGTTAAATAAATGATCAACCTTTAAAAGAAATTTCAAATTACCTCAGAATTACTTGAAAAACATTGTTTATTTAACAAACTAAACTACTAGGTCATTTTTTGACATATGGTAGACCCACTTTCAAGCTATCTGCCCTCTACGATTGAGCCACTACTTACAGGACACCCTGTATATCATATAAAAAATCATACTAAATACCCACCTAACATTTCCCAAAAAGAAACATTATCTACCATTACTTCGTGATAATTTGAAGGGTGATTAGTTTCTTTGTAGGCAGTGATAATTGTCACATTATGACCTCTTTTAGCTAATTCTAGTCCAATTGGCCTAGTCGCAATGTAATGTGATTTGGCAGTAAATGGATTAATGACCAAAATGTTGGCCGCATCGATAAGTACCAAACTCGTAAGTAACAAAATTATTTTCTTTAACACCTGAAACACCAATCATAAATTTAAATGTACGATTTTCTTATTAATCATGAGTATCTGCAATAAAATATATGGGTTACACTATCAATCCATTCATCTTTGTACTAAGCCAAGTACCCCACCTTTTTCATAATAATATGCCTATATTAATATAATTTCGTCGTTAGTAGAGTAACGATACCGGAATTTACTTAAGATAAGGCGGAGAGATAAAAAAGTATAGAGACGACATTTTAGAGAAACGCCTTTAATTATTTATGAGCTATTTAAGTTACACACCAAACTGAGATATTATGTTATCTTCATTAAATCATTGAATACGTAAATGTATTTTGATTTGTGCATTTTACGGACCAATCCACTTTTTGTCTGTGATACACATGTCAGGTAGCACAGGAGCATGCGCAATGCAGTCCGCTAAATGTGGTGCGGGTGGAAGGGGACAAAGTCTGAGTCTGGTAATTGCAATGGTGAACGCACATTTATCGGTATCATCCGCGCCG
The DNA here is from genome assembly GCA_963932265.1 of Thymelicus lineola. Lineage (NCBI taxonomy): Eukaryota > Metazoa > Arthropoda > Insecta > Lepidoptera > Hesperiidae > Thymelicus > Thymelicus lineola. The sequence continues at coordinate 8,159,469 of OZ010692.1, forward strand.
TACGCATCGCATTTGTATGAAATCATATGAGAGCCCGATGTGGATGACATAATTACCGTCCGCATCGCATTTCTGAAAATGTTGAAGGTATCCGAAATGCCGATAGTGTTACTAATGTTATTATTATTATTTGGTCACCTAATTCCAACCAACCGAGTAAGAGATCTGGAACCCAGGAACATCCTACTGTTCGTCCGGGCAGTAGGACTTGGAGACCAGATCTAACTCAGAAACGGGTACGGCCACAATAGATCAAGTCTGGTCGCAGTGGCCCCCGGGATAGCTGTCCCAGGCCCGAAACTTCAAATAATAATACTAATGTTAACATGCCACTCTTTTTTTTATTTATTTTTTATGGAAATAGCCGGCAAACGAGCTGATGGTCTACCTGATGGTAAGTGGCTATCGTCACCCATAGACATCAACAACACCAAAGACATCACTGAAAGGCCCAGAAAGAGAGAAGAAAAAGATAGAACTGGCTCTCAAGCCCCCGGCCGGAACACAACGAGTCGTTTGGCAGCTGACTCATGCTCAAGGGTGATAGCTTTCCAGGCGAACCCCATGGAGAAATGATAATAGCAATAATGATATTTATTAACAATTAAAATCAATACTACCAATATAATACCTCGAGGGGCCTTCCACCCTCAAGCGGGCCACTCTGCTTTTGACAACGCATTAGAAGAAACGTTTCATAGTAAACGAATCCTGTGAGGAGATTTCGCCTTCGTCTTTAAGCCTATACATCATTGTTTTCGGACATTCGACAATAATACACATATTATAATGGCCAATACTATACGATTGATAGCAAACTATACCTTTACACGGAAATAAATTAACACAGTACTAGTGAGAAAAAATCCCACTGTTGATAGTACTAGTGAGAAAAAAATCCCACTAGTTGACTACTCAACAAGACTAGTGGGAATAAACGAATGACATCATCCCGTTTTACACTCGAGGTTGGGAAAAACTGCAAAAATTGTTGGCAACACTAAAATTTGCGTACGGCGCGTCTGGTAAATGTGCGAGGCTATCAGTACACGGCGCGTCCGGCGCGTGCCGTGCGGATAAATCTGCGTTCACCAAAAGGGTTCCGATTTTTGCAGCAATATTACAGGTTCTAGTTTGAAGTTGGTATTTTATAATAATACCGCAAGTAGAAACAAATTACCTGCTCATTATGTAGCAAGCGTAGTATCATATCATTGACATGTAAATGTTACTAATCATGAAAAATAATGATCTATGATTTATAACAGGTACGGTACGAGTAACATAACCTTGCTAAAATTACATGACTACATCTCAAAAGTAATAGAAGTACCTACGTGTAAATTATAACAACAGTAATGCCTGCTCTCATATTTTGGCCTATTTCTTAATTTTATAACATTTCTTAATGCCTAGGACAGGCAAAACGGAACAAAAGTTTGTATTTAAACGTCAAGTGGTATTTTTCTTTAAATATTTAATTTTATTTAGAAATATTATTGTTTTAAAATTTATTTATTTTGTTTGCAAAAATGATAACAAATTAATTTTACTTTCATGGAATACTTTTAAAAGTAACTTATATAAAAAAAAAAACAATATTGTATGCTCAGATTGATAAAAATTAATCTGAGATTGTATGGTATTGTTTATGAAAATGGAAGTAAATATTTGGAGGACTGATTTTTTCCCACACCAGATTAGCATGAATTAGTAAGTAGAATCGTTTTAAATGTATCTACACAATATCATACCTATAAAATATATCATGAGAAAATGTTACGTATTGGTTTTAATACAATGAGGTTCAAAATTTAAACATTCTAAACATGGAGGATACCTCTATCGTCCATGATTATAAACGAATTGTTATCATAATACATCCTCTTTTTATTCATCACCACATGAATATAACTTCAATCCATACTTGTATTACAACTGCATTACATTGAAACACAAAAGAGGATGAGGTTATTTATATTATTAAGTTGACATAACCTTACCATCTTGAGTTATTTTTGGTAACACAAAATTTATAATTTATATTGGTCACACACACACTATTTCCATGATATTGTAGATGTTTAACAAATTAACTTATATATGAACGACGCACGCGTTAACGCTATATCACAGAGTACTTTGTTATATCCTGAACGCTATATCCCCTCTACTTGTGATGCGTAAAGCGCGTCACACACGGCAAAGATATTATAACATTTTATCTTAAGATAAAATATCGCTCACTATACATTTTGTATGAACCATCACACACGGCTAAGATACGATAATATTTTCATATTACGCATCTTAAGATATCGAGCGATATGGACATTTTATGTTAAGATGACGAGCGAAGCAAAGATTTCATCTTTAGATGCTTAATATATCGTAACATGCCATCTTAAGATACAAAATATATCGTAAGATCCTTACACAGAGTGTGCACAATATTCGATGTAAAATGGAATGAATTAATAATAAAGTCTGTAAGTGACAGTTTTTTACTTAAGACCTCTGTAAGCGAGACTATTTACAATAATATTTCAATAGACATCTCAAAACTCACAACTCTAGGTACTTATTCATAATTGTAAGGACTCGGAAAAAAATAACTGATTTCTTCGAATAAATAAAATATGTATCTAGAAACAAAATATGTACTTATTATTTCTTAACGATCTAGTTTTGTTTTATCTAGTTATGTTTTTCGAATTTTGTTAACCTCTGTAAATGAGAGTAACTAATCCCAAACCTTCGTAAGAGACAAACTGCTTCAGTGAGAAACCTCTATGAGCGAGAATAACATTCGGGTCCCTTGGATTCTCGCTTATCCAGGTTCGACTGTAATAATATCTTTATTTCCCAAACATAGGTTTATATTTAGTAAGTTGACTTAAGAATTATGCGGCGGATATTACATATCTACATGATGCACAGACCCTACACTAAGTAAAAACTTGTGTTGTAGGAGTCTGCTAAAATCTACATATAATCATATTTCACTTTATTAACAACTTTAATGCAAAAAAACATAAAGAAGGAGTCAGAAGTAAAATGATTGGCCCTTGTTGTATAAATATTGCCATACATAAAATATAATGATTGGCATGCTATTCATTGTGATTTGCGTTTATTGGCCCAGCTAATTTACACTCTGTAGGTGCCAGTCTTTATACAAATTAATGAAATTTAACGATAGTGGTGTGCTTTGTACTATAAATATTGTATATCGAATATATTATATAAATGATGAGTGATGTGAAACTAAAGTTGTTAAATTTTGAAAAAATACTTTAGATGGGATCAACTATAGGAAGTAATGTGTGCAATTTGAAAAACATAGATATTTACTATAATTTTTATTTAACTTTTTTTAAATTTTCGTCGAGATCTTAAAACTTTTCTTAATAATTTTTGCGCAATAATATAAAAAGCTACGAATGTTATAATACCAGCTAATATAACAAAGAAAACGTCCAACATCATATATTCAAACCAGCTCAATTCCCTTGCAGGATTTTTCATAAAGTCTGCTCCTCTATACCTTATAACGTATTCAAGCCAAAACATAGCCGTATCAAGAGGAGACATCGGTCTATCTTTGAACCTTTGTGATACCTCGTAAGCTTTGTTTTTGTATGAATCGTCATTAAGGACATCCAAGAGAATATTTTCAACTTCTTTCTCATTTATATCATGATATTCTAACATTCTTCCGAATCCAGCTTCTTGTACTTGTAGAATATTGTTGTATTGATCAGCATAAATAGGAACGCCAACAATAGGGACTCCATTAAAAATAGCTTCTTGTATGCCAATCAGTCCACCGTGAGCAATAAAAACTTTGATGTTCGTGTGCGCTGAAACGAATAAATAAACATTCGAGTTTCGTTTTTAGTTTATTTTGGTACTCTTTGAAACCAAAAATAACCAAATAAATTTGGGATCTAAAATTTTAATGTAAATTATAATTTTTGGTCCTATTAAGTAGTATTTTTAATTTAAACAAGATATCTAAACTAAATGCATTAATAAAAATTGGAGCTTTGAAAAAGTGCTCGTATTTTGGAGATTCAAACCTAGGATCTCCTTCTGAGGTAACCATTTGCGCGTCACTATGTTTGCTGATTTATTTTCAAATTTATCTTCTTCCCATTTCCACAAAACAGTTTGCTTCAGTTTACTAAATACATTGACAAACGCCATTTTCTTTTCAACTGGTAACTCAGAACTTCGGACGTTAGAACCAAAGCTCATGTATATAACTCCGTGCTTTGAATTATCTAGAATGTTTTGTAAATCCTGTAATTAATGGAATATATATTTTATTTTAATAATGCATTACAATAAAAAATATTATTAATCTCGTATTTCTTTTTAATTTTTATATTTATAATCTAAACATAAATTTCCGTTTTTTTACATAATTTAATGCTTGACAACAATTCCACCAGATATCATTTAACTTGGAACATAATACATTTCTAAATACTCACATCCGGTAAACTCGAGTTACTTTCAGAAAGGTGTATACCACCAATTTCAACAATATTTGGTAACAAAGCGGCTGGTGTGTCAAAAGCAAAGTGACTGTTTATTAGAAACAAAGATGCATTCCTTTGTATATCATAAAGACTAGGTTGAGTTTCTGATAAATCTTCTTCAAAATATGTTTTTACCAATTGCTCCTGCTTCTCTAAATACCAATACTTCCACCAGAAATATTCATACATTGTAAAATACATATTTCGCATCTTACTCCATATTTTTTTTAAGTCTTTTACATCTAAGTACTCATGTACAACTGTGCCCAACTGTAGAGGATTTCCCGTCAAAAAGTTGTGATTCATACAATTGCCTGCTGTCCTGAGCAGAACCAAAGGCGCTTTATATTTATGTGCTAGAAAGTAAAATGATTCGTGATAGAAATGTTCACTGATGACAAGATCGAAATTGTTGTCCTTTTTTATGAACTCTTTTACTTTAGTAGAATTTAATGCAACTTGAGTAAATCCATAGCCGCCACCCCATAGAATCTTTTCGTGAAATTCTTCGGCAGATTTGTTAACCATCGTAAAAATATTTGGTCTTTTCTCTCCTGGAAATAATCAAATAAAACATGTGAAATAAACTTATATGAACGAGTAACGCAATTTTGTGTAAATCTCAAACTAGCATTATTTGATTATTATTCATTTAAAAAAGTATTACATTAAAATATTTATTTATGAATAATGATCAAGTAATATAAATATTTATTACTTGATTAATAATAATCATAATTATATGATTATTTTATGAAACCTTACGTTTATAGGTAGGGTACCAGCGATCTACTCGTATTAGGGTGTGAGGGTACCCTTATACTTTGCATACGCCTGTCCGTGTAATGCCGTTAATGTCGCTATTAGCTATTAGCAACTACCCATTCGAAACGTGAAATATGTATGTATTATATTTTTCGTTATCTTTAAAAACAATTCAAATCTTACCTATTACATCCCAAATCTCTTTATTATCCACCATTACTTCATGATAGTTCGGCGGTGGGTCCGCTTCCTTGTTAGCAGTTATAACCGTGACGTTATGACCTCGTCTCGCCAGTTCAAGACCAATCGGCCGCAGCACTATATAATGAGATTTAGATGTAAACGGAATTATTACTAAAACGTTTGCTGTCTCCACTGACCTTGAAATTATTGCTATTAACACAAGTAGCAAGTAGCCACACTGAAATAAAAACGCAATTGATATTAATACTCTTGTAGTAAATAATCTAAATTTTATTTAATCAGAGAAATACCTAAGTAAGTCTACGATCCGATCTCTTATATACATATAACTCGGTTGAAAAATGGTGTGGTTCGTGTAAATATAATTACTTATAAGTTTATCATATATACATATATATATACTATAAGTTTATCATGGATATTTGCAGCGAACTTTACTGATATTGAACAAATAACAAATTAGTATCATTTAACAAAACTTCGTCCAACTTTTTGTTTAATGGATTAAAGCTGTCCTGATTTTCGCGCCAAAAGAAATATGAAAATGAAAAATTTACCTAACTTCAATAATACATTTTGTCAAATTATAAAAATCTGATTTGAGTTTTGAATTTTACTTACCATTTTGTACAGACCGAGTCCCTCGTACTTTAATGGTATATATATAACTTAAAATAACACCGATATACGTGATGATATTATTATCTATCCAGTTGCATCAAACGTTGTAACTGATATTCACTTCGGCGTATACTGCTATGACAGTATTTAATTTTGAACTGATAATATTGGCAATAACCTAATAATATCACAAGTACTGGAGATAAGTTCACATGTCATGCCCGTCATGTATGTCAACATAGTCATGAGGATTGAGGAAACAATCAATCATCAGCGTCTGATACATCTGTCGGGCTCTTATCAGCAATTATGATATACCTAGTTGTCGCTTTCATTTAATAGATATACCTATATGTGTCTATCGTAATTCATAATAGGCAATAAAATATGTATATTACCTGTAAACCATTCATAGGTAAATAGCTGTTGCCCGCAGCTTCGCACGCGGAAATTATGCTTATCACCCTCTTGGGATTTTCACCCCCACGGGGATTGAACTTTAAAAAATCCTTCCTTAGTGGATGCCTACGTCATAAAATGAATACGTGTGCGAAATTTTAAGTTTTTAGGTTTGGCCTGTACGTTGATTGATACATCAGTTTTTTTTTTTTTTTTTTGTTTCCCCTCACGGGAGGGAGGCAGAGAATGCATTTACGCATACGCAGCACAGCCGGTCTGTGCTGGTTATGTGTGGCTCGGTCCAAAGTGGAGAATACACACTAAACTCTGCCTCAATGGTTTTGGTCCTACGACCTTAAAACCTTCATCTGAAGCGACTCCGCTTGAAGAGGCGGAGCGCTAGCGGCGCTCCCTAGGGAGCGTCCGCTGGGTGACTACACTTAGTGTTGTTGAAGAGGTAATTGTGCCATCATTAGGATGAGCACTATCTGGGATCGAATCTTCTGTGTCCTTGGCGGCCTGGAGGCGCTCCAAGTCAGACGAGAGCTTATTGGGCGGGACCGTGAGGACATTGCGCGGCCTTCTAATTTGATGGCCGGTGAGGGAGGGGGCGGTGTAATCCGCTGATTCCCTAATCTTGGGGTTGGAGTGTGTTTCTGAGGATTTGAAGAATCTCTCAGAGAAGTTTTTCATGACTTGTTGTAATGTGGGGAGCTCTAAGTGTCGGTGCAGATCGACGTTCCGAACGCACCAGTGTGCGTCGGTCGCCTTTCGACAAAATATGTTTTGGACTACTTGGAGCTTGTCAATAATGTTGGGAGCCGCATGGGCGAAGGCAGGGGCGGCATAGAGTAATACCGGTCGAATGCAAACCTTGAAGAGCGTTCGCTTGTTCCTGAGGGACATTTTACTTTTCCTTCCCAACATAACGTTGAGTCGGCTCATGTAATAACGGGCTGTACTAGTCACCTTGGTGATATGGGGCATAAAGGTGAGTCTAGAGTCTAGGGTTACACTTAGATATTTTGTTTGAGTTTTCCAAGGGACTGGGATTACCGAAAGGCGGATGTGAGGATCACTCAAGCGTCGTTGCTTGTGCGAGAAGCGGATTGCTGCACTTTTGTCGGCATTGACTTCAATGCGCCACTTCTTAAACCAGTCTCCTAACTCGTTAACTGAGTTTTGGACTCTGGTAAGAACTGACAACATTACCTGTCCTTTACAGTAAAGGGCGGTGTCATCGGCAAAGAGGGAGAGTTGTACCCCTTTCTTGGGTATTGGAATATCGTTAGTGAACGATATGAGTAGTAAGGGGGCTAGCACTGAGCCCTGAGGGACCCCGGCCGTTATTAGTCGAGGGGAAGAGAGGACTCCTTTGTGTCTGAAACGGAAGGTACGTTGATCGAGGTAGGAAGCCTCGAGTCCGACAATACGGTCTGGAAGGCCAAGATAGTGGAGTTTGTAGATAAGTCCGGCATGCCAGACCTTATCAAAGGCTTTGGCAACGTCGAAGAAGACAGCGACTGTCTTTTCGCGTCGCGGGTAGAATCCACTAAGTATGTATTCTACTATGCGGTGGACTTGTTGAGGACAAGAGTGCTTAGCACGAAAACCGAATTGGTGTGGAATGATCAAGGGTGGACCGTCCGATGGAAAGAGATGCTTTCTCATACGAGACCGTATTATTCTTTCAAATACTTTACCCATTGCCTTGAGGAGGCTGATGGGTCGATGGTTAGACGGGACATTAAGTGGTTTCCCGGGTTTGGGTATCCCTATTACTGTAGCCTCTTTCCACGCAGTGGGAAAGTGGCAATGTTCAAAACAGGCGTTGAATAAAATGACTAAAAGGGTAATAACCTGCTCTGGGAGGTGTTTGAGCGCCAGGTTGGAAATGCCGTCGGCTCCAGAAGCTTTACGGGTTTTTAGTCCATGTATGATGGACTTGACCTCGTCAGTGGATGTTACAATGGGATCAGCGGTGATAGGGAGTGAATTCCTCTGACGAACTTCATCCTCCACCGTTTGAACGTGGGACGGGGAATGGGGCTGAGTGATGGGAGCACATTCCGCAGCAATACTGTCAGCGAAACATTCTGCTTTTTCATCGTCCTCGAAGGCTATACTGCCGTCGGGAAGGTTAAGAGGAGGGGTGTTTAACTTGGCGTCTATTCGAAGGTTTTTAGCCATCTTATAGAACGCCTTGTGAGAAGGAGTAATGTCGCTCATGAGGGAGTCCCAATTGGAGTTCCTCAGTTCTGAAAGTTGGGATCGAACTTGACGCTGTAGGGCGTTAGCTCTCCTCCGGTAAGTGGTAGTGGGGTATAATGCAGCACGTCTGAGCGCTGCATTTTTCTTTTTAATGAGAAGTCTGACATCGAGCTGTAGTTTCCGGTTTGGAACCTTGACTACGCGCTCGTTGTCATGAAGGGCTGACTGTACTGTTTTAGTGAGATTGCTGACAGTATTGTCTATTGTAGCCGAGCTATCGAAGTAGTCGGCTGTGATATCGTAAGGTGAGTTGGTGGACTCGAACTCCGCTTTAAGCGAGTTCTTGAAACCATCCCAGTTAGTGAAAGTTCGGGTGACGGACGGGAAGGGTCGATAGGCCCTAGCTCAAGGGAGACCGGGCGGTGATCAGATCCTAGGTCATCGAGAGTGTTTAATGCTCTCAGGTTGAGTGAGATTCCCTTGGTTAAGGCTATATCTAGAATATCAGGTGAATAGTTCACCTGCTTCGGATAGTGAGTGGGAGAGGAAGGGGATAGAATATCTATTCCCAGTTTGGTAGTAAGCTTGAAGAGCTTCTTACCGTTTTGGTTAGTTTTGTGGCACTTCCAGTCGGAGTGTTTTGAGTTGAAATCTCCAAATAGTATAATGGAATCTCCGAGCGAGAGCAGTGCTTCTAGGTCGCTACGAAGAGGGGTTTTCTGAGGTGGGTTATAAACTGAGGCTATGATCAGGGACGGGTGTCCTGTCTTGCCTAGTTTGACTACCGTGGCTTCCATGTTGATGAGTGGAGGGGTTGCTATTACAGAGCAATGTAAAGTTCTTTTGTAGTAGATGGCAGTGCCTCCGCCCTTGCGGCCGTCGGCTCTGTCGTCCCGTACAAGAGAATATTTGGGGATAGACAAACCCTTTTTAACGGAGGGCTTGAGGTGGGTTTCTTGGATAAGCAATAGGTCAATATTATGCGGATAAACTCTTTAATTTCTAATATGTTTGAGCACAGACTGCGCGAATTGAAAGAGACAAGCGAGACGCCTTTAGGCCTCACTCGACCGGTAGAAAGGGGAATTGCGTTAAGCGCTGTAGACATTATTGTAGCGAGTTAACTAACTCGCTGTGCTCAGAGAGCGCTATGATGCGCTCCATAGATGTGTGGGCCGCACGGAGCTTTTGGGTGAGGATGTTAAGTTCCTCCAAGTTAATGCTTTGAATGATGTCCCTCACAAAGGCCAAGTCCTCACTGGAGGGCAAGCGGCTAGATTGGGACTGAGAAGGGCGCGAGGAAGCAGTAGGTGCCTTCATGGGCGCGGGCGCAGCCTTAGGTGCGGATGCAACCTTTGGTGCGGGAGCGGGGGCAGCCGTGGAGACTGTCCGCCTCCACGGGTTAGTGGAAGGGGGCGGAGGCCCTGGGCGGGCACTAGGGGTCCTCAATTGAGGGAAGTTCGGGTCCGTTACAGGAGGCGGGGCTTGTCTAGCCCTGAAAAACTGTTTAGTAACAGTCTTGGGCAGGTTAGGGCTGGGGGCACGAGGGCAGCCGCGATAATTAGCCGGGTGACCGGTCTGTCCGCATAGCATCAGTCAATCACTTTTGCCTTTTATACAGATTTATTATGTTATTTATGATTTTTTATGTGATAAGGATAGCAAATAAGCTTGTAGTGCCACCATCCTCTGCCGATCATGGATATGTTAAAACCTCGAATGGGACTATAGAAGGAACTGTTAGTATCAAGTGTTAATAAGAATATCAGTTGTTACTAAAATGATTGTAGAAGTTAGGACAGCCTTACCATCAGTTCATAATATCTTAATCATTCATCATTCATCATTCTCTAATCTCCTTTATTTCATTAATCTCTCTTCTAAGTTTCACATAACGATTTAAGAATACTGAATATACTATGCAATTAATCGAATCAGTTAAACAAATTGATTCATTTTGATTGCAGTGCCAAACCTATAGCTTGCTGTCTATGGAAAGATTCTCTTGTGTCTTTCCATGATTCCATTTGATTAATTCATCGCAATGAAAGACGATATTGTTCAATGTGTTATCAGAAGTTTACCTGAAATTAAGCTTTGTTATTTTATACTCTCTCTGTATCGGTAGTTATTAATCTCTAGGGAATAATAATGATGAATAAGGGTATGAAGGGCTAAACAAAAGGTATTATTTGGTTAATGTTTCCCATTTGTATCTCCCAAACATCCGAGATCTCCATTGTGTAGAGTGCTAATACCTAACAAGGTTAATCAATTAATAAATCTGTAAACTCCGCCTTTTTGGTGATTATAATTGTTTTATTTGGGGAATTAGTTACTTACCTACTTACACGTAATATAATTTTGTTTATTTATGTTTATCGTAATCGTATACGACCTGCGATCATACTATTAAAGATATGCCATGAAGCTATGTTGGAAGCATTCGGACGCCATAAAAAATCTTCCAATGCCGTAGTGATGCTGTCTCTAGGCTCCCTGAAGTAGAAGATTTGCAACTATCTATGATTTTATAATGGCGATGTAGTCGCGGGTACAAAGACCAGTAACATAATAAAAGAATAGTAAACGAGCTTTTACTTTACTAAATTATATTACCCGGAGGATTGTATGTATAAAATCTGAAAATTCTCCAACCAAAACCATTTAAGTGATATGAAAACACTTTATTGCACCTAAATAAGATTCAATAGGCATAACACAGCATTTTCTTCCAACCAACCAACGGCGATGAAGCAATATGTCGGGTAGTGCTAAGTTTATATTTGCTATAAGCTGTTGCCCGCAGCTTTGCATACGGAAATGATGTTTTTACTTATTCAAACTTTTATCCTGTTTTCCCGGGAAACATTTTAATTTTTCGTGATGAAAAGTTGTCTAAATATGACCCAGGGTATCAGTAACAACTTTGTATTTTTTTTTATTTTTTTTTTGTACACACAAAAACATTTACAAGATAAATAATTTAAGAGACAGTTTGTACAAGGGCACTTATTCCTATTAAAAAATCATTGAAATCCGTTCAAGGGTTTTTATGTGATGCCCGGACAGACAAACAGATACTGTGAGTATTATTATAGTATAGATGAAAAGTTGTCTAAAATATGACCCAGGGTATCAGTAACAACTTTACAAATTTTCATCGAAATCCGTTCAAGGGTTTTAATGTGATGCCCGGACAGACAAACAGACACTTTGAGTTTTATTATAGTATAGATTACAGTATTTATAATATTTACTTATATTGACGACCCGTGTGGCGCAATGGTTACCATGCCGGATCGCCGCGGCAAGGGTCCTGGGTTCGATTCCCAGCGAGGCGGTTTGAATGATGAGTTTGAATTTCTGTTCTTGGTCTGGGTGTCAGTGTCCTTGTCTTGTGTGTTGTCCATGGCACCCACGACACAGGGAATACTAGTGTGGGGCTATGAGTGTGAGGCGTTATTTATTATTTATTTATTTAGCTATTAAAGTGTAACGTTCCATCCTATTAAAATTATTCATGTGAAAGTTTGTGAAGAAGTTTGGATATTAGTTCCTCAATGACGCCACAACTTTTTAACCGATTTGACTACGAGTAAAAGGAATGGAGATAGCCGGGTGGAGATAGCTGGATAAACACATAGGCTACGTTTTATCCCGGAAAAGTTTAGGGTTCCTGCAGGATTTAGAAAAAAATCGATATCCACGCGCGCGAATTCACGGGCATATAAATGTAAAGAAAATTTCATTTCGAAACCACTCTATCGCGGGCGAAGCTGCGGCAAAAGCTAGTAGATATAAAAATTACTTAAATTCTATACAAACACCATTAACAAATATTTCACAATGTGTGTTAACACAATAACACGTATTATATTTCTTATCTAAATTGACTCTGTTCGGTATAATGAAGATAAAAATATTACTTTTATCGGGATATAGTACAGTAGTGTTGTGTCTGTTACGCAGCTAAAAAATGCAATAGATATAAGTTTATTATAAACTCCGCACATAAAAATGCAACATGAACATAACGCCCAAACAATGGAATGAATGGAACACTCCATTCACCTGATTTTTTAGTAACAAGTCTATCATTTCGTTCATGAATTTGTTGATTTTTTAATTAATATTTTGGCTGAAGTTAATGCTTTGTACTATGAGTGTTATTGTTAAATTAAGGTTTCTGAACTGAACTGTAAAACTTTGCAATTCAAAGTGAGGGCAGTCTTTTTTAATAAATTGCATCACGAAGACACTATTACTTACTTGTGAAGTATGTCAGTTACCCAAAACTCCACAAAGCTGAGATCCCTAGAGATACCCATATCGTAGAGGCTATGGAAGAAATTTTTGCTTACATGGATTACTTTCCCACGATGAGATACTCGATTTTTGTTTGTTTTTGTTGAAAGGTCTTGAAGTCAAATGGTGGAGCATCTGAAAATCTGAGCTGCGACTGCCCTGCTTCTTCATCAGATAAAGATGCCTGCCTAACGTCTTTTTTAATGGTGTCAGTTCGGGTGTAATTTTTACGGCAGCTGGTAATCAAAAGGGATGTAAAAGGAAACTTATCGTCTACTTGTTTTCATAGGACCCAGTATTCCCTTTTCTTGCCCTCAGAGACATCCTTACTTCCTTCAACGATATCCTCGTCACGTACAGGATGCATACAGGACTCTTATTAGTACTCATGTTGGATAACCCATTTATGTTACTAATAACAGTGTATGTCTGAAAAGAATATTTTGTGGCTACCTCCTGCATTTTCGGCTAGGCTACCTTGTCAAACAAAATAAAATTACGAAAACCTATAATAACACAACCCCGAAAGCATGTATACGATATTAATGGGAGTTTTAGCCAGTGAGCTCGCGTTTTCTACAACGAGGATTAGAGATTCGTCAATATCATTATTGTTTCCCCGCCTCTGCTCAGTTATGAACTGTTATAGAAAATGCGATTTCTTACTGTTACTGCTACTTTACCACGTGGAAGTACTCCCAGCTTAGGTTACAATTTTTAAGATAATTTTCGCATCAGATAATGGTCATCACGCTGAATAACTTAACGTTATCTCCCTAAGCACCCTGAATAAGTTTCTGAATAAATTGCTTAGGTTCCCGCTCACACACTACCTATACCCTCTTTTGAGTCATTCCTTAACTGGACTAATGGTGTAGTTGTTCACTATTACTTTTAACAACATTCTAAACTACTGGGTTATTTTTTTAGTTTTCATACGCAGTCGCATTTTTGTTTTTTTATTATTATTTTTTATTTCTTTAGTGGCCGAGGCTGCACCATATTTTTGGACTGTCATAATTACACAGCAATCTATCAAATGTCGGTTCACTTGAGATAATTAAATACGATATTTGTCGAAATTTTATACTAACTAAAACCCGCTGTGCATTCGGAATTCGACCGTAAGTCAGTGTAACAAAATATTATTTAAAATTGACTTACAACTTTACATTCTTGTTCATATTTTAAGTTGTAAACAATAACATGTCATTTCAGTACATAATCTATGTTTCAATATAATTCGTCATCATCATTTGATTTGAAGTAGGTACATTTTTAATGTATAATTTTTATTACATTACTATAGAACATCTATGCCTTAGACTGCCTCTGCGAGTTCTCGAAGGATCTGTTTGAAGGCATTCCTAGATCACCTCTCCTTCGAAGTTACGACCACGCTGACTGTATTCGTGGCGATTTCGGAGTTTTCCGGTGAGCTATATCATGAGTTTCAATTCAATAACTATAAATTTTAAAATAAAAAAACGTGTTTTTTTCCCTAAACCAAGCTAAGAAACATCTCCATCGTGTCCACTTTCAAAGGAAAAGAACACAATATCATAAACGGTTCATTTGTTTAGGAGCTATATAATACTCCAAACTTATTACAACCTTCTTTTTGTGTCGGGGGCTTATAAAATCATAAAAGCCTTACTAATAAGTCTAGTCTTTCAAGACTTACAAAACACTGGTGTCTCATCGATCAGGTGTTACTCATGTCTTACCAGGTGGCCCATCTGCTGTTTCTTCAGCCCTTCAGTCAGGCTATATAAAATAACGCTTGCATAGAAGCTTTTAACAGCGCCATCTATGAGGCATTAACTATACTATTTAGTAACACCAAGTTAACTTAGTTTGCTGTAAAGTGCTGTAAAGTCCTGTAGTGTAATGTTGCTGTTCTAGATGGCACTTTATCCACATAATTATCTAATTTATTGGCGAAGCACACGTACATACAAATGATTGTGATTTGAGATTTCTCAATCCGTCAAATTATGATGGATTGATGTACGTCATTTCTAGGAACCCGGGTTACACGTAGATACAATCAATTAATGATTGTACAATCATGCTTGTACGTGTAACGTTTAAAACCCGCATCTTGGTGACTGACTTACTGAAATAGGATCAAAAAGCTAACCTACTTCCAGATGACCTAAAAACTTGATATTTGGCATGGTTTTTTATTAGTAAGGTACCAACAAACCAAATTTTAGAAAAGTAACATAGGTATTATATCAACCTAATAGTATAAGCTACAGTAGGTACCGTCAAACAGGAAGTACCTACACTAACTTGCGTATGACTAACGAACAAAAGTTGATTATACAAAACTTATATAGCCTGTAGGTACATGAAAACTAGCCAAGTCAAACGTAAAGCTTGAATTACTAATGTTGTGATAAAAAAATTAGGATTTTCTACACAGAACTTGACTGACACCCATCTAGATCTCAATTCTTTTTTTTAACTTGACTCTCATTTCGTTTTTGATGAAATCACATTGTAAAATAATTGACTAATGTCATTGAAGTATAATGTCACAGAACAGACATCTCAAACAAAATGTGTCCCGCCCGGGAAGTTCAGTTTTCAAAATTGAGCCCCGGTTCTCCTTTCAAAATCGAACGAATCCATTGAAGATTGAAGCCACGTGGCGCCAATGCATTGGGACATACACGCTGTTCGTGGTGTCGGTTCTATACGCTAGTAATAATACTTCAAAGACTAATGTGCGTTATTTTTGTCATTTTGATTCATTTATATCAACATCAGAAATCCGTTTCATCAATTTAATGATACAGTTATATTCGATACAATGTTTTTACAGTTGTTTAAATAAATGACAATGTTGAAACAAATAACGAACGCTTAAGTTATACGTATGTTATACAATGTCTCATTGAAACCATTTACATTTTACATTATGGGAAAATCATTCTTTGTATCAAACAGCTAATGTAAAATTTCGAAATTCGAATAAATCAAAGCTAAACTAATGAAAAAATTGAGCAGCTGCAAACTCCAAATTAGTCTTACCGAATATCAATAATATTTCTTTCATAACGAACTTGAACTTGTTAGTGCCCAGTTCGATTTTTTTATCGATATCTCATTTTTTTGTAAACACACAGGGTGAAGTTTAATTTGTAAACAACAGAATAAAATAGGACGAAGGTATTTCATTACTTCTTTATGATTGTGAAAATTTTCAATATTTATACGATATAATTGCAATAATCTAGTAACATAGTTGTAAACCTGCTATCAGGGCAAAGGGTCCTGAATTCGATTCTTGTCTAGGGCAGATATTTAATTGTTTGTTAACGGATAGTGATTTATTAAGGTTTGTTAATAGTGTATCTTGATGCCACCCCTTGATACAATAAAATTCTGGTGATTACCTGCATTCTTTCACAAGTATGAAATCAGATAGAAAGTAAATCAGTCATATAAAAGCAGATTGAAAAGAATAAAACAATCAAATTTTAGTGTATATTAACACGTTTATTTTACGGATACATTTTATTTTATTTAATTTCATATTATTATTTTATTATGCGCCATTTGATTTAATTACCAACATTGTAAGTTTACTCACAAAAAAAAATTCGATATTAAACAGTTTAAGTATAGTAGTGCTATTTTGATAAAATTTTATAATATATCATCATTGCCCTGACTACAGTTGTTATTTTGCTGTAAAATCTTAAAAATATCATGCATTTTATATAAACATTGCCTAAGAACAAATTACACTTCGACGAGGTATGACACGACTGAAAATGTAATTAAATTTTTTTGTCTAAATTTAATAAAAAAATAATCATTTAACATACAAAATACAACCATAGTGCAGAACCTTTTACATATAAAAACGTCAATAATTTCATTGGACGGAATTAAATCACTCTTGGGTTATCAAAGTAAAATTAGTAAAGCTATACTTATGACTTTTTACATGATAAAGCAACTAACATTAAATTAACAATATATCGTTAATGTATGCAGTTATTGTGAAATTATACCTAATGCTTTCAAAAGTTCAGTCTACTCTTGACTCTCAGCTAATAATGTAATCAAAAATATGGCAAATCAATATTTCACATCTGCATTCTGCACTTCCTCCGCACTCAGAAAAGTCAACTAAAACGGTGTTAAAGTATCTCCATCCCTTTTTATTCAACATACAAAAGAGAGAGAGCTAAAATTAAATCAATCTTGATTGACGTTTCGAAGCCAGGCAGTTAGAGAAGTATCTAATAATCTCTAATTTTTTCCATTACTCGGTAATTACTTCTCCTTCTTTCAGTGTATAAAGGCGCAGCAGCTGTTTTAGATTCGTATTCGATAACTGGCGAACGCACTCCATTTTCGTAATATTTCACTGCATGAGGCTCCTTGTAACCACGGCTCTTAGTCACCGAATTCACTTCCCTCGACTCGATAATCTCTTTGGAACGTCCATCTCTAGACGGGACAATTTTTTTGCTGACCGTTTCGACAGTGTCAGTAACACTGGGCCTCTCCGGGTCGCCGGATCGTGTCGTGTACCTGTAGGTTTCGGAATAATTGTCGCTACTGTTGCTGCCCCGCCGATTCGCTGGCGATTTTAATCTCGTCTCCAAACGTGACACGAATGGACTCGTCTCCCTATTCAGCGAATCCGTTTTATACAATGGAATCTTGCGCTCCTCAGATATCCGGTCTTTGTAGTGTGGGGACGGTGTCCCGTATCTGGACGATAATCTGCTACCATCCGACTCGTCGTCTGCGTGCAGCGTCTGATACAACTCGGGAGCACGTTCGCGGAGACCTTTTAGGAAGATCTTCTTCTTATCGGTTTCATCGTACGATTTACTGTAGCCATTTGTATGGCCGTTGCTTATCTGTGGAGATTTACCATATCGAGCTCCGAACAGTCCGTCACGGCGACGTTCTGTTTCACGGGACACGGCGTCGGCGAGGTCGCGTTGACTGCGATTGATTATGGAGACGATGCCGGGGCTTTTTAATTGTTCTGGAGTCTCGTCGAGGCGGCTGAGGTGTGGGTTCGATTTGTACATCGTGGAGTAGTTGCGGCTCATACCTGAAACGTATCGCGGATGTGTTTCCTGTTCGGGTGCGCCCATAGCAAAACTCTTGCTCCTGTTCAGACCTTTGTAGGTCCGCGCCGGCTTGGCGGGACCGGCCGGGTACCCGTTGACTTTAGCTTCCTGCGGCGGTGCGTTCGATATGTTAATGGCACTACTTGACCGCTTGTTTGATGTGAGACGATGCCAGTACTTGTTCGAGCTCGGTTTCTCGACGGTTTTCTCTTTACGCTCGTGCAATTTCCTTGGCAGGGTCTGTGCGCTTCGGGTGTAATCCTCCTCTGCTTCGCTGTTCGGATTTAACCGACTCGTGGAGTGGCTGAACCGTCCGAGCGTGCTCGTGAACTGGCCCCTGGAATGTAAAAAACGATCCATTAAGCTATTATTGTATCATGATCGCAAGTTAAGCCCACGTGTGTTCATTGTTATCTCCGTATGTATCATAAAAACTTGCAATCTTGTGTGTTTGGTACGTAATTGGTTTCAATGGGGAATCTCTGCCCACGCGCCGAACGACCGTGCTTTGTTTATGTGTTCTGAGCGAAACATCGCCTGTCTCGTCCCCAACTTCAATGGAATCTATCAAGTGCGACGTAAATTAAATAGATGTGCGCGAGTATTACTTAACAAACATTACAAAGTTAAATCAGTAAGAACTCTGGATTTCTTGAATGAAATGAAGAATAATAAGAAAATAGGTAAAAAATTTACTAATTGGCCTTTATGATTATGTTTGACAATGCCTATGAAACTTCGTTCAAGTACCTTATATTTGCAATGACATTCCCGCACTTGCTTGGCTTAATACTTTCACAATTACACCCATCGCCCATACAAATAACCTAAGCCTTTACCGTGAAAGAGAATAGATTCAGAAAATCCACAAACGTTTTCGACTCAAGCCGAAACATAATAATGAAATATCGAGCAGACTTTCTATAGTTGG
Source organism: Thymelicus lineola (assembly GCA_963932265.1). NCBI lineage: Eukaryota > Metazoa > Arthropoda > Insecta > Lepidoptera > Hesperiidae > Thymelicus > Thymelicus lineola. The sequence continues at coordinate 8,178,566 of OZ010692.1, forward strand.
GAAGAATTTATTAATAATATTTAACTATAAAATCTGATATAATTTGTATTTACTTAATATAATCAATTGTCTAATTTTTTTTTATATTTGACTAGTTTAATGAATTTTTTTATATTGTATCAATTAATAACTTATTTTATGATAATATTATTCGATAATAACATTTGGAACGGTGATCTGGATGTATACTGAACTGCTGACCTGTAACCATTGTTATCAATAAAGTGACTATATGACTATATGACTTTGTTGCGCTGCGTGATAAAAACTACCAGGAAGCTGGTCTATATCTCGCTATGACAATCTGCAATGATCTACTACTAATTAACATCAGTATGCGACGCCTAAACCTACACCTGTTGTTTATTGAGACATATTCTCGCAATGACTCACTCGACTCATTACCGTCACCAATAGTTCTTATTAAAGACTGTTTAAGCATGCCTGAGTCAACTTGAGCTAAATAAGGGCTCTTAAGCGATTATACCGCTTTACCCTTACTAGGGAGAAACCACGGACGACGAGGTGTTTTAAAAGGCAAGATACGCCCGGAACGTATCCACTTGACGAGTTTTGATTGATTTAAAAGGCTATTGTTTTTCATTCTTTCAACGCTTATTGATGATTCAACAAAAACTGGATATTTTCGTAAGTGATATTCGGAAAACTTTTTGCCAATTAGTAATACAGTAAATAAATTGGAATGAAATCCAAAATTTAAGATTAATAATTCAGTTTAATAAATAAATGTCATATTTTTATGAAAACATTTGGAGATTGAATTGAATTTTCTATTTCATGTAATGCTCACCTTTCTTGACATAATCAGTTGTCTTCGGACTATGTCATTGAATCATCAATATTTAACGATTTTATATGTGACAAAAAATCTTTATATTGTCAATTTAACTATCACCGTCTATAAGATATATCGATTAACCTTGTACCTATTTAAAAATATTTAAGTCAATTATGTAACCATAAACCTTATATTGCAGGTATACAACTATTAAAAGAGAAAACATTGGAACAGCCATAATTTGTTTTACGCAAATTTTCATTTCACTTTCCATTTAGGCGTTTAAACTACTCTACTTCCTTATACGATTTCAGAATACGGATGAAAACAATATAATTAGTATGGAACTTGGTCAGCTTGCAAAATAAACTACTCGTAACTATTTGTTTTCAAAGTTTACACACTACGTTTCGTTTCGCTATTATAACTTAGGTGCAGTACTTGCTAAAGGTATTTACCATAAGAAAAGGGATTGTCAATTGTCGTAACAAGAGAAAATTTTATGCAAAATGCGTGAAATTAGTTGCTAAACAAAAGGGTTTAAGCAATACAGTAACACTAACCCTCTTTAGATAAAGGTACTAATTCAAATTAAAACTCAACCTTCTTTTATTTCTTAGACATTTATCTATTTGCTTTTATCGTTTTAAAATGTTTTTAATACTTTTTATTGGAGGCGAGAAATCAATGAAAAAAGCCTCTTACACTTTTTACCGGTCAGAGAGTAAATAATTGCAACAAAATAGTTTTTTTTTTAATCTTATCCAGTCTCAATTTGTTATCTTGTACTGACATAACTCTCAAATGAGACTGCTTAGATGATCTGAAGTCTGTAAACAAACAAATTTTATTTGTTACATTCACATCATATCGGGTCCGGAGCTATAAAATGGGTTTAAGGCTTGTGTTGTGACGTTATTGTCGCCGTCATAGAATATCTTCTCACAAAAACAAATACACATTACAGCTTTTCGTCAAGTTTTCCTTATTACTGTTTCCAATACGCATTTTCTGTGCTGATTAAATGCCTCTGTATGCTGTATGAGGCTGTATGTAATACATGTAAAAGTATATGTAGTTATTAACAAGAAGTATTGCGGTCACATCGAAATACTCAATAGCCGCATTCCTCATTAAGTATTTAGTTTAACATATCTTCAATAGGTACGTATTAGTAATCACATTCTTCAGAGAAATAACGTAACTTAGTTTATATTTGTCATTTGCAATATTTCAAACCACAATGTGTACAGATTTAGTTTTATGGAATTCTGTATTATTCCAAAAATATTACTATTGAAAAAGAATTTTATAAGCTTATAATCGTAGCTTTGACTTAATAGTTAATTACTAACAATAAGATAATTTAATAATTGTCAATTCAATGTTATCTGTTATTAACAAGTCCAAAAACTTCGCTGTTAATTATAATTATAAAAACATTTTTAGATGATAGAGTGAATTGTGGACTAATGTAGATTTTAAACACATTAATGAATTATGTTACTAATGATACCTGTAACATTTTGAGTATAATTATTCAAGTTAGTTGATTATAATTAAACTTTTGATTATTTCATTAATTAATGGCTTCAGCTGTGGCATATTACGTGGTATATATATGTTTTGGTGAATTTGTTAATTTTAATGTGATTTGTAAATCATTATTATTACACATCGACTTAAAAACAAATTTTAACAAAAAAAAACCGACTTCAAATGAAGTAGGTACATCCAATAAAAAAAGAATCATTGAAATCGGTTGGCGTGAGTTGAGTTATTCGTCCATTTGTCGCGCACATACTTAATGCTTTAAGACTTATATGGTTTTCTCATGGATGCCATTGTCAAATCTCGATAAAATTTAAGTGAGGCCACATGACAAGCACCAGCTTTCGATTAAAATAAGAATCATCAAAATCGGTTCACCCAGTCGAAAGTTCTGAGGTAACAAACATAAAAAATACAGTCGAATTGAGAACCTCCTCCTTTTTTGAAGTCGTTTAAAAAGGACAAGGATCTCAATTCAATTGTTTTTTTCAATTCAACTTTTTACTAGGTGTACCAATTTTGATGATTATTTTCATATTCAAAAGCTGGTGCTTGTCATTTGGTCCCTTTTAAATTTGAACGAGATCTGACGAATAGTTTATGATCCCTAATTTTATTAAAGTTGGTTATTTTTTAGAAGAATTATTACGGTGTAAAAACAAATATGATGTATTTATTCACAAACAATTCACCTGACTTACGTATTTAGTCGTCCAAATACTCATAGGATCTATGAGAAAAAAAATATTTTTATTACTTACGAGTACTTATTCACCAATTAAGCTTTCACCAATGCGACAATCATTATATAATATTTCGTGTATTGTATATTGCAAGATTACAATATATTATTTGTATACTTGTGTAGGTACTTAAAACATTTAAATGTTGGGTATCTTTAAAAATAAAATATCATTAAAATTATACTATACGTATAGATAACCTACAAGTATATAATACACAACAACAACTTCACACAAGTGTTTATTTGCATAATGAGAAATAAACTGTAATTTAAATATAATAAAAAAAATATATTATTATTACCTACCAGTGTTTTAGTTACTTTTCTTTTTTTACTTTCCGCCTACTTTGTTGAAAACAGATGGATGTTTATTATAAGTAATTAAACCCTTTTAAAATTATTTATCTATAGTTAATAGAGCGCTATCGATAAAGATAATCGCAGTAAATGTTGTTGCATATTTGAAAAGGCTTAAGGGCACAAGTGACTTAAAGAAAAAAATAAATGAAGTTCTTATCCGTAATTAATATATCTAAGTAATTTAAGGGTATTTCATCTGTAACTGGGATACTTGTTGATAATCCGGTAATTATTCAATCAAATTGTATGGAATGCGGTTACAAAGGAAATCTATCAACAAATTCAGTGGCATTCAAAGACAAAATTGTCATGATTTATTATTAAGCATTAAATTCTCATATCATCGAGACAAGATAAAATAGACATAAAATATTTAAAAACCATTAATATTAAGCTTTGAAACTTAGTAAGGACAACAGAGTGGGAGGTTGAATTTAACACCGTCAATTATACACGTGAATATTCACGTCAATATATAATACAATTTGCGACACAATATTTTTACAAATTATAGCCACGAACTATACTAGGCGTTGCCGTAAGCGTATGATAATATCAAAACAAGAAGCATTAATTAAATTTTATGCCTGGTTATACCGTGGAGGCGGCGTAGATTTGTCGTAGAACAAGATTCTATTTAAGGCTTAGATATTTTATATGTAGGTATCGTTATTAAGTTAAGGATACGTCTAATCGTTAGGTTGCAAGTGATTAGGTAGCTTTATAAATTATTACGTTGTGATAAATAATAGAAGTTCTCACCTGTCACGTTGATCACGGGCGTCAACGGGCGCGGCTCGTCTAGGACTGCCCTCGTATTTGTGTTCACGGCCGTAGATGCTGGGCGCGAAGGGGTCCTCCCCGAGGTAGTAGCGGTGCGGGGGCGCGACGGGGGGCGCCAGCTCTCCGCCGTACTGCTTGTACGTCCGTGACGAGTGCTCGGGCGAAGGCGTCCGCGAGGTGCGCCACCGAGACCGCCGCTCCGCAGATGCTGACCTGATCTTGCCGACTAGCTTCCTGATAGAATTGCCGATCGCTGAACCGACCGACTTGCGCACCGGCGACGGACGCCGCCCGCTGTCAGCGAACCGAGTCTTCTGGTTCTGCTTTCGTTCATCCCGCTCGCGACGGCGCGGCGGCGTGCGGTCGTGGTCCGAACTGCCCCGACGCTCCCTGGGCGGCGAGTAGTCGGGAGGCGGCTCAGCAGCACCTTCGTCGCGACTGTCCCGCGACCTCCCGGAATTCTCGTTACGAGATGAACTTCTGTAGCCACTGTCGTATTTATGCTCCTCTGATAGCCGCTGCTTTGATTGCCGCTTCCGTTCGGGAGCAACTGGACGGTAGTCGTCCTCGATGGAGGGCTCGCGGAAGGACCGGTCGGCTTCCAGCGGCCGGAATGGCGAGCCACGTGGCGGACTGTGCATCGTCGAGGATGATACGTAGGCGGAGTCGTCGCGCGACGGCGGATGCCGACGGCCTATAGGCGACGACCTCCCTTGAGGCGAATCTCGTTTTCCATACACATGTCGCGGCGAGGATCCATTTAACCGGTCGTCACTGGCATATGGCGAGCGAACTGCAGGCGGAGACGGGGATGAACTACGCGGCTCTGGCATTCTGGGCTTGCTGGCACGTCGCTGCGACCAATCAGCGACACCCTTGAAGTACCCTCCAGTCCTGTTTGCCGGCGGCGCGGCCCTTTCGTCTGAGGGCGTAGATGATTTCGTCTTCCGTAGCACCCTTTCAGCATACACGGGAGGGGGTGGCGCCGATGATGTCTTTCCGTAGTAGCCTTCGTCTTCTGGTGTTTTGGTTTTTGTGTAAAAAGCAGGTTCGGGACGGCGTCCTATTTCTTCGGCGATGGAGTCGTGGGAGGAGCGGGAGTCGCTGCCGAAGTGACTCTCGAGCCACTTGGAAGTTTCTTTTTTCCTGGTTTCCTCCTCGATGTCGAAGTTCAGCGGTCGTTTCGCGTAGTCTTTATCGTGATCTGAAAACACGTAGCGCGTTAGTACGGAGTGGTAGAGTGCGTCGCGAGCGAAGCGCTACGGCGGAGTGCCGGGCGCGCCTCGGCCGGCATCCTCGCACATATGTTATGGCTATGGCGTAACACAGTCAATAAATTTGCCAAACTACTGAAGGTCAATGCAATGAGATGCAAACACGTATGTTAACTGAACGTAGACGGTAGCGTGTCTTATCACTTACTAAATACCCATTTCTAGGTCACCGTGACTTTGTTTGATAGCTTTAGTAATTGGATAATTAAGAAGGCTGTTCAGTGTCCGCTGCCACTCTTCCGGTCACTTTAATTAGTCTTGACAACTTGTTTAATTTATTTTGGGAGAACTCAGGAAGTTTACCTGTTTTTCTGTGCTCTATAATTCAATCTTATTGGATTACATAAAAATAAATAATACTCAGATTAAAATGGATAGCTAAATTATTGCTTTCGTAATTTATTTTTATATAATCTATAAGTACATATTAATAAAATTGAAGAGTCTGTCTGTGATTTCGAAATAAATGATTTTTTCAAGTTGCAAATCGTTACTTGCACGATACCAACACCGAAAAATGAGTTTTTAAAATTTTTGTCTGTCTGTCTGTTTGTTTGTCTCCGCTAATCTCCGAAACCACTGAACTAATTTTAACTACACTTTTACTAGGACATTGCAAAGTGTTCAACTTAACAACTAAGCAATTTTTTAGGGTTCCATACTAAAGGGTTCCTTAGGGATGGTTTGTATGGAAAAATAAAAAAATATCAGCTGATTTGTTTTAAACTATAAAAAACGTATTCTCCGTACAAAAAGAGTTATACATGCATTTCTTAGATTTTACTTATATTGCATGGAAAGGCCATGAAATGCATTTAAAGGTAATTTTTTTCATTAATTCAAATCCCTATTACTGAGTGGATATCTATTTTTGTATTTTGTTTTTAAGAGCATATTGTTTGCGTATTTATGTCCTCCAACATAATTTCAGCATTTTATAAATTTCACCTGGGAAGCGGTAGAAAAACGCAAATTAAGTCTGTATGAGTAACCGATATCCAATAAATTATCGATTACTATCTTGGAAACTAGATGGCTCTGTATTTATTGATGCACGCCAACGACTTTAATACATACACCTTTAATACATAATATGATTATGTCTGTCTGTGATTTCGAAATAAATGCATTTTTCATGTTATAAATCGTTACTAGCACGACATCAAAACCGAAAAATTAGTTTTTTAATTTTTGTTTGTCTGTTTGTTTGCCTTCATTAATCTCTGAAGCTACTGAACGGATTTCAACAGGACTTTACTACAATATCGAGTCTTTAACTTAATCTATACATCTATACATATTAATAAAATTGAAGAGTCTGTCTGTGATTTCGAAATAAATGATTTTTTCAAGTTGCAAATCGTTACTCGCACGATACCAACACCGAAAAATGAGTTTTTAAAATTTTTGTCTGTCTGTCTGTTTGTTTGTCTCCGCTAATCTCCGAAACCACTGAACTAATTTTAACTACACTTTTACTAGGATATTGCAAAGTGTTCAACTTAACAACTAAGCAATTTTTTAGGGTTCCATACTAAAGGGTTCCTTAGGGATGGTTTGTATGGAAAAATAAAAAAATATCAGCTGATTTGTTTTAAACTATAAAAAACGTATTCTCCGTACAAAAAGAGTTATACATGCATTTCTTAGATTTTACTTATATTGCATGGAAAGGCCATGAAATGCATTTAAAGGTAATTTTTTTTCTATACATATTAATAAAATTGAAGAGTCTGTCTGTGATTTCGAAATAAATGATTTTTTCAAGTTGCAAATCGTTACTTGCACGATACCAACACCGAAAAATGAGTTTTTAAAATTTTTGTCTGTCTGTCTGTTTGTTTGTCTCCGCTAATCTCCGAAACCACTGAACTAATTTTAACTACACTTTTACTAGGATATTGCAAAGTGTTCAACTTAACAACTAAGCAATTTTTTAGGGTTCCATACTAAAGGGTTCCTTAGGGATGGTTTGTATGGAAAAATAAAAAAATATCAGCTGATTTGTTTTAAACTATAAAAAACGTATTCTCCGTACAAAAAGAGTTATACATGCATTTCTTAGATTTTACTTATATTGCATGGAAAGGCCATGAAATGCATTTAAAGGTAATTTTTTTCATTAATTCAAATCCCTATTACTGAGTGGATATCTATTTTTGTATTTTGTTTTTAAGAGCATATTGTTTGCGTATTTATGTCCTCCAACATAATTTCAGCATTTTATAAATTTCACCTGGGAAGCGGTAGAAAAACGCAAATTAAGTCTGTATGAGTAACCGATATCCAATAAATTATCGATTACTATCTTGGAAACTAGATGGCTCTGTATTTATTGATGCACGCCAACGACTTTAATACATACACCTTTAATACATAATATGATTATGTCTGTCTGTGATTTCGAAATAAATGCATTTTTCATGTTATAAATCGTTACTAGCACGACATCAAAACCGAAAAATTAGTTTTTTAATTTTTGTTTGTCTGTTTGTTTGCCTTCATTAATCTCTGAAGCTACTGAACGGATTTCAACAGGACTTTACTACAATATCGTGTCTTTAACTTAATCTATACATCTATACATATTAATAAAATTGAAGAGTCTGTCTGTGATTTCGAAATAAATGATTTTTTCAAGTTGCAAATCGTTACTTGCACGATACCAACACCGAAAAATGAGTTTTTAAAATTTTTGTCAGTCTGTCTGTTTGTTTGTCTCCGCTAATCTCCGAAACCACTGAACTAATTTTAACTACACTTTTACTAGGATATTGCAAAGTGTTCAACTTAACAACTAAGCAATTTTTTAGGGTTCCATACTAAAGGGTTCCTTAGGGATGGTTTGTATGGAAAAATAAAAAAATATCAGCTGATTTGTTTTAAACTATAAAAAACGTATTCTCCGTACAAAAAGAGTTATACATGCATTTCTTAGATTTTACTTATATTGCATGGAAAGGCCATGAAATGCATTTAAAGGTAATTTTTTTTCTATACATATTAATAAAATTGAAGAGTCTGTCTGTGATTTCGAAATAAATGATTTTTTCAAGTTGCAAATCGTTACTTGCACGATACCAACACCGAAAAATGAGTTTTTAAAATTTTTGTCTGTCTGTCTGTTTGTTTGTCTCCGCTAATCTCCGAAACCACTGAACTAATTTTAACTACACTTTTACTAGGATATTGCAAAGTGTTCAACTTAACAACTAAGCAATTTTTTAGGGTTCCATACTAAAGGGTTCCTTAGGGATGGTTTGTATGGAAAAATAAAAAAATATCAGCTGATTTGTTTTAAACTATAAAAAACGTATTCTCCGTTCAAAAAGAGTTATACATGCATTTCTTAGATTTTACTTATATTGCATGGAAAGGCCATGAAATGCATTTAAAGGTAATTTTTTTCATTAATTCAAATCCCTATTACTGAGTGGATATCTATTTTTGTATTTTGTTTTTAAGAGCATATTGTTTGCGTATTGATGTCCTCCAACATAATTTCAGCATTTTATAAATTTCACCTGGGAAGCGGTAGAAAAACGCAAATTAAGTCTGTATGAGTAACCGATATCCAATAAATTATCGATTACTATCTTGGAAACTAGATGGCTCTATATTTATTGATGCACGCCAACGACTTTAATACATACACCTTTAATACATAATATGATTATGTCTGTCTGTGATTTCGAAATAAATGCATTTTTCATGTTATAAATCGTTACTAGCACGACATCAAAACCGAAAAATTAGCTTTTTAATTTTTGTTTGTCTGTTTGTTTGCCTTCATTAATCTCTGAAGCTACTGAACGGATTTCAACAGGACTTTACTACAATATCGAGTCTTCAACTTAAATTACAGGCAATTTTTTAGGGTTCCATAACAAAGCGAGAAAATAAAATATGAGTCGATTTGTTTTAAACATACAAAAAACTTTTCTTCGCATAAATTGAGGCATAGGTACATACATTTCTTAGTTTTTTTTATATTTTGCAAGGTGGAGCCAAAGCGTGGCACCGGAGTACTTATTTTTTTACACATTTACAATAATTCAAATACACATAAATAACTCCAGTGAATGTCTGTGATTTCGAAATAAATGATTTTTTAAGTTGTAAATCTATATTTCCACAATACCGACAAACGAGTTTTTAATTTGTTTTAAACTTACAAAAACCTTTTCTTCACACAAAATAAGGCATACATGCATTTCTTAGTTTATTTATATTTCGCAAGATGGAGCTAGAATATGGCACTTTGCCGTTGAAAAACTGTTGTCCCAATATGTCCCTATGTATCGATATGGGTCCCGATCAAATTACCAAGTTCTGCAAATACGTTCTAAATTATTATTTTTGGTGATACTTACAAATTCGCAGTTTTAAGATTTTTTATTTAACCTACGTTTTACCTAAGATATTTCTTCTAGCCGAATGTTTTTCATTGCATTGAGGATACAGAATATTATATGTTTTCACAGCTCCTAGGGATTGCAGACCTGAGTGTTGGATTAATTTTAATTTGTTACCTTCACGCGTTCCCGAGAAAAAAGGTCTTGAAATACAAACAGACAGACGGGCAATGGAGTAAGTGATCTTAAGGGAACCGTGTTTTTTCTTTTGAGGTAATGAACCCTAAAAATATCGAATCGTTATTTCGAGTATTGACCTTTCATAGTAACGTGGTTCTAATGAGTGATCATACTGGTTTAAGAGTATGTTCTGTAAGTTAACTAAAGCACCTAAGATTATTTCCGAAGCGAAGCGAGGGGAATTGCTAGTGAATAAATAAAATAATAATACATGAATGCAAAAAAAAACATAAAAACAACATTATTCCTATGTACGCACTCTTCCTGTATAATTGTACATACCATATTATTATTTAATAACTTTTGGGAGATCCTAATGTTATAAATGTGATGTGATTGTACCTAAGGGTGAACCGATGTTTGTTATTATTTCATATTTCACACAAAAAGTACTTAACGGATTTTCATAAAATTTTACACATACGTAGATCATGATCTGAAATAACAATAGATACTTATTATTCCGGAAAAAGAAATGCCACACATTACTTTTTCCGGAATAATAAATATCTAAGTAACAAAGATTCCTCTTATTTTTAAAACAGAGCTAAAATTAAATAATTATTTTTAGTTTATTAAAACGTAAGCTTTTTGTACTAAGAAGTTAATCGGTAGTTTAGACTGAGCTATTATGATGCACTGAGCGTAAAATTGACATGACAAGATTATAAGTCTTACAAGACCCTATTGACATTTCATCAAGCGTCAACGGGTCATGAGTTGATTATGTCACACACCTGAACTTTAAGCAACTCATCGAACTCACCAAGAAGATATACTTTAATATAGGACTATGTAACTGTTGTAATAATATAATGTTGTATAATGTTGTATGTAATATACAACTGGTGTTGCTAATGTCCATGGGCGACGATAGCCACTTGCCATCAGGTGGATCGTCAGATGTTTTGCCAGCTATTTCCATTAAAAAATATTACATTCTAATGTAGTGTTACTCAATATGTAGGCATAGAATCTATTCGATCATCGGAATAAGTTTATTTTATTTTATTTCTTACTTTTTTATTTTATTAAAGTCTAAAGAGGCATGGCAGTATATTCTATAATATCTAATATCAATACGCGTCTGGTAAGTTTAAGAAATCAGAGACTATTAAATTCCCTATCTGTCTCCCTCTCTCTCTCCCCCACTCCCTCTCCCTTTCCCTTTCCATTGTTTCTAATATACAGTTGAGCTGATATAAAATTCTTCAAAACTGATGAAGATTTTTTTTTATGGAAATAGCCGGCAAACGAGCTGACGATCTACCTGATGGTAAGTGGCTATCGTCACCCATGGACATCAGCAACACCAAAGGCATCACTGATACGTTGCCGGCCAAGAAAGAGAGAAGAAAAAGAAAGAAAGAACTGGCTCTCAAGCCCCCAGCCGGAACACGACGAGTCGTTTGGCGGCTGATTCATGCTCAAGGGTGGTAGCTATCCCCATAGGCGAACCCCATGGAGAAATAATAATAGTAATAATGGTATTAATTAGCAATTAAAATCAATACTACATCGTACTACATCGTACTAATATAATCACTCGAGGGGCCCTACCACCAGCGGGCCGGATTTAGTCGCCTTTTACGACACCCATCCGGCGTGGGATTGGGGTTAGTATTCTAAGCCGCCCCAATACAGCTAAAATGCCATACTAACTTGCACACCCTTAATTAACCCTTAAGGGGTTGATTTTCCAAAAAACGCATTACGTTCTATTAAGTCCTATTTATGATTACAAAGATAAAAGCAATAATATAAATCAAACCATCACCCAGAGTGTACAAACTTCTCAGAAAAAAAAACATCGAAATTTGAAAATGATTCCAATTTTCATCCTTCTCTTTTATCTTTTGATACATGTGATAACTTTGGTGTTACTGCCATCCATTCATCCATGTTATTGATATGTATGTATGTATAAAAGTCGTTTTCGTTTCGTCTGACGGTTTTTTTATATAAAAAGACTTTATTCTATTATTTAATATTTACGTAAGGTTATTATTATAGTTTTATGCAAATGTTTAACCGTCTAAACAGCAATTAAATTGTCGCAGGTTTGTGCTACAAATTCTCATAAATGAGCTCAGTTTGAGTGACCTCAGATGGCAGCGTAGGCCCAATGACAACCATTTATGGTTAAGAGATGGACACACGGGTTAAATTGCCTACGACACACAACATACAAACAGTTAACCCGTAAACAGTTTTGGTTCATGGGTCCTAGAATTCTAGTCATTCACTTCTCAGATACGATTGTGTTAAATGGGATTTTAGAAATCGTTAAGAGAACAAGAACATGTTTAATTTATAAAACGTTTATATTATTTATTTTCGTTTATTTATAAAACGCTAGAGTTTTCAGTGCAATGAAAAAGTATGGGTTAAAAAATTCACACATTCATTCAATACAATATCCTGACTGATTTTAATTAACTGAAGAAAGTTCTAAATAAAATTTGGTAGCACCTTGTCGCTACGAATAGAACGCTAAGATTAAAATACTTTAAAATTTTACATAAAACTTCGCATTTACTTATAATGCAAAAAAATGACTTTACTGTATACTTAGATTTTTTTTGGAAAAAAGATAATGTACAATGATTCTTTGAGTTTCGAAGCCTATATTGTAAAATATAAATTTCTATGTTATAAAAATGCGGATGCTTTTAATATCTTCACTTTACAACTTTCGATAAAGAACAGAAAGACAACATAAAATAAAGTTTATTTTATTTATTTATTTAACAATTTTTGTACACAAATACAATATGTGAGACTTAATAATAGAAAATTTGTACAAAGGTACTGCTTATTTCTATCAGAAATCTCTTCCAGCAGACCTAGGAATGGAGAGGTGATGTAGAACTTGATTAGCGTGCACATTGTTTTTAACATACAAAAAATTATAATATAAACATACACATATTTACATAAATACTTAGCAAATATATATATATATATATATATAATACAAATATATATCAATGTATATATATATATAAATTAACAAATATAGATATTAACAATACAGTAATAGTGACAAACTGTAATTATGTTAAGGAAAGGTAGTGTTCTTTGACTTGTCTTTTAAAAGAGTGAAGCGACTGAGAATCACGTTTTTATAATACCAATACCCAATCCTAAAATTAATCAAGAACCCAACTTGATTGACGTTCACAGCGTGTTAATTTACTATGTCCTAATTTGGAACATAAACAAGAGCTAAACGGTAGGTACTAACTAGGTACATTATTATTATTAACCCATGTTTTTCAACCCACTCATAATCCTGATCACATTTGGTTTTTTAAACGGAAAAGAAAAAGTGAATGATTTTGTTTTAAAATCTATTTTATTACGTAATTTTATTATTTAAGTTTCTAGCCCTAAGGGTTTGGCCTGTGCGTTGATACATCAGTCAATCACTTTAGCCTTTTATATAAATATTCGGATTACGTTGCAAGTTATCGAGCACCTGTAAGAATAAATGGAGTGGACTACTCACTATTACACACAGATTAATGTCCTCAACACTACAAAATCCAAGGAAAACAAATGCTTACAAATTGTAACGTATATTTTATCAGAGACAACCACAGACCATTAAATCGATATAGATTAAAATTTATAGAACAATAACACAATTATTTTGTATGCACAATGCAATTTTAAAACTATTGAACGAATTGTCAAAGATCTTAGAAGCAATAAATATACCTGAAGAGTAATTTAACACACTTCCTCGTGTATTAAAAATGAAATATAAATTTTAATGTGACAATCAAGACATTTAAGTTAACGTGACTAATACTATACTATATACTACCACTAAATATTGGAGTAAGTTAAATCAATACCTAATGAATTAAAAGATAAACCTTATATAAAATTTAAGAAAGCTTTAAGCACATGGCTACTTGATAAATGTTTCTATTCTGTAAATGAACTTGTTCAAATTTAATGTTAATTGCAGTATTATTATTATTTAAGCATTATTCTTATTATTTACATAATGACATTGAACGCTATTGAATTGACTATTAATTTTGACATGTACTACATTCATTGACATTTGACTTCAATTTTATTTAGAGTATTATTTGACGAAAATCATTAATTAATACCGTTAGATTTGTTAGACTTAATTACAATTCTTTAAATATTTGCATGCTTGGACAAGCTAAATGTGTGAAAATTATATTAACTATATTAAAATACCACCTTTGTACTACCACATTTAAAGCAAATAAATGATTATGATTATGATTATGATTATGATAATAATTGCGCAGTCGTGACTACGTCATATATTATGAATTTTGTTTTAGAACAGGACAACTTATTTCAATAAGTTTTTTATAATAAAATATAATGTCAGAACTGAGATAGGTATAGGTTTTTCTATGCTGGACATCTTAAGATCCCGGTCTAAATTAAAAAAAAACCGGCGAAGTAAGCGTCAAGCTACGCGCAATAAAGGGTTCCGTAGTTGTACCTAAGTTCATCGACTGGCTTCATTCAACCCATTGATCACCCACTACTAAGCACGGGTTAGAGAGGAAAGCCTCTCGAGGAGGCCTAGAGCATACTCCACCACGCTGCTCCAGTGCGGATTGGTGGAGGGGTTAGTGGCCAACTCAAGTGTTACGTGCCCTCCAAAGCACAGAAACGCTCAAAAATTTTTTGCCACTAACGGTCACCCATCCAACTACCGACCGCGTTCACTGTTCCTTAACTCTGTCTATCACTCCACACTAGCCGCCGAGCTATGAGCGCTTCTTTTAGCCGTATTGCCTACGGAATCCTCATAAAAATGACTTCCTATTTTAACCACAATACGACGATACGATATTTATTCTTTTTACCGTGGTCAGTACAATGATTACTAACCGCAAGCAATAATTCCGGCTAGTAGTATCACTATGATAGTTTATAGATATTATGCTACCTAAAATGAACTTGGTGCGACAGGCGTAAACTAATGAAAGTAGGTATATATACATGTTATCTATCTATAAATCTATATACAGGGTGAATTTTTGAAGTGTGCATGGATGGCCGAATCCAAAACTATGAGGAATAGCGAAAAATGCTTAAAGGAGTCTCGGGGCCGATTTTGATGAAAACTAAAACTGCATCATTACATTTTTTTTAAATCAATATTCTTAGTCAGGAATCGAAACCTGTACTATTACACCATTCGATAGTGTTGCTAATAAGGATCGAATTCTGGGAATTCATGACATACGGCAAACTAAAAGATGGAACTTAATACGCAGCTTCGTCAATTAAAACTGTCTTTGCATCTATTAATCTGAGAATCGCACAAAGGTACGGAATCAATGCAAACACGACATACTCTTAATGACAAAGGTCTTGAGATCAACATGGTCACAATGTCAGAGAAGTACCTGCAATGACTTTGTTTGTTGTCATTCGCCTCGACGCGGCGCGGCGCCTAACATCATAATTTTATCGGACTCTGCTTTGTTACGGACTTCATTTCATAACATAGACATGTGTAGGTCTGTACCCAAAGAATGCCTACACATAAAGCAGGGTAAAAGTAAGAATAAAAAAATGTAGGTCCACGAAGTAATGTTAATTTTGTGACTGTATTTTGTGATTGTATATAATTTCAAATCATTAACATAGGGTGAATGATAACCGTAACGTTAGCCGTATGACTTTTTATTTTTTTTTTCGTATTAAAAAATTGTCACTCATCTCATTTAGTACATTCGACTGTCTGAGCAAATTCAAATAGACTCAGCATTATTTTGTCGTTCCATTTCTGTTATTCTTTTAATGTAAAAGGTGAATACTGCTACTGCTACCTTAGAGTAAGTATACTGTAAGATAATAATGAATGAACAACAAACAAGTTGCATACAGCAATATGTAAATCGCGATTAATGTCCGTCGATGTGACCTATAAGGTACGAGGTAATCGATGCACGACAGCGGTGCCTCTTGCTTTGTACGTACTTGTACAATTATAAGCAGTCGGATAGAGTTGCCAAACGGCCGGGAAATCCGGGAACGTCCTAGATTTTTGCCTCTCGTCCCAGGTCCAGTAATAAGACTTCTAGGGCGCCCACGATATTGACAATGAGGTTTATTGGGAGCCACTTTTGAAATTTTAAGGACGCGAAAGGGAACAGAAAGATCATCTACACTAGTTGAATTTTCCCGAAAATGCTAAGCCTGTATCTGACAACCCCAGAGTCAGTAGCTATGACTCAACTGACGTTGTTTATCAATAATACTTCATTTTCATCGTGTCCAAAATTCCTGTTCCTGCGCCCAAACCCTGCAATTGCATACACCGATTTTTTTCACAGGTTTTCCTCTTCTTCCTGTATTTTAATGTAGTTATGAGCCACCTGTTCATAAGGTGGTCGTTATTACCGTTGAACATGGGCGTCAGTAACGGCAAGGGTAAAATTTCAACCATACAAGCGTCGGGATTAAAGCGGGAGGTAGAGTGCCCAGTAATTTCTAACTTTTTTTCTATGCTTTGAGCAGTCAAACGAGCAGGCGGGTCACCTGATGGTAAGTGATCAACGCCGCCCATGGGCATTAGCAACACCAGGGGCGTCACCAACGCGTTGCGGCCAAGAAGATGACGATAGACCTGCTTCTTGAAGGACTCCATGTCATAGCTGAGAGGGAACACCGAGTTTGTTCCACAGTTTACTCGTGCGAGGTAGAAAATGACGTGAGAATCGAACTATGGAGGAACGCCAGGTATCCTTAAGTGATTTGGTGACGTACCCTGGTTTGTTGTTCAGCAGAATACACCAATAACAGTGGTCCTATTCAGGGAGATTAGAACGTAACCCAGGGTTCTCTCCTTTTTTTAAAACTTTGCATAAAGTCGATCTCATAGACTTCGAAACAATTCAACATTTATATGCGGCTGTTGACATTAAATTGAAGCCTTCAGGAACAATAAATCCAAGCTGCTTTGTTAGTAGATCTACTATAAAAAGCAACAGATAAAATCTATAAACAGTTCTCACACTATGATACATAAATATGTATGTATCTCTAAGATCTAATGAACAATGTCTTTGTATTTAGATTGAAAATTGCCTAATAATATTCTTAACTATACTATAACTTAAAACTCGATTTCAATATAATGCGTCGTTTGCCTTGATAATGTATAATGCAACAATGCAAAGCGATAGCTATTGCCACTTTATAAATCAGGTGTCGTGTCCATCTTTACTATGAATTCTTATTAATGTCCTAATATTGTTTATCAGTACTGCACTTCTAATAAAGACAGTTTCACTAATCTGATTTATGTATTTATAGTACCTACGAGTTAATTCTTATTTTGTTGGATGGAAACTGGCAATGGCCTATAATTATAAATAAGTAGGCACCTCTTCGATATTATTGTAACTTTTGTAAGTATGAATTGTATTGATCAGTTATAATTGCAAAGAACATTAATAAAATTACGGGTAGGGTTTCCATACGTCCCGTATATACAAGATTGTCACCGTATTTGACCATCGCATCCCGTATTACTACATGTCCCGTACTTGTAACATATTTCGACAAAATAGAGGTGAGAAAAATTGTCAAAATAGAACATTTCGAATAAAAACTTTGATTCAATATATTTTTTTTCATTTATTATATGTTATGTATGATGCAGTAAATAAATATATAAATAATAAATAAATTAGGTATAATCATCTCAAACCGCAATGAAATAATAAAAAATGCTACAGATTTTTACCAACAACTCTACTCATCTCAAGACATATCATGCTGGAAACAATTTATAAATAATACAACATACATGGAGGACGTAATACCTGATATTTTAAAATCTGAGATCGAATGGGCCATAAATTCACAAAAAAAGGACAGAACACCTGGGGAAGACAACATAACAAACGAAATACTAAAGTTATTAATAGAGCCACTATTACGACCGTTGCAACTTCTGTTCAACAATATAATACATTCTGGGAAAACTCCACATCAGTGGTCAAAGTCTTCTATAACTCTACTTCACAAAAAAGGAAACCGAAGTGATTTAACAAACTATAGGCCAATAAGTATCATGTCTAACATTTACAAGATATTTTCAAAAATTATTTTAAACCGGATAACTAAAACACTTGATGAAAACCAACCGAAACAGCAAGCTGGTTTCCGCAAAAAATTTTCAACCATTGAACACATTCATGTGATAACACAACTGATAGAGAAATCCAGAGAATATGGCAAAACTATTTACCTATGTTTTATTGATTATACCAAAGCTTTCGACTCTCTAGAACATAATGCAATATGGAAGGCCCTATTACAACAAGGAATTAATGTCATAGAAATACTGTACAGCATCTATTCTCAAAACACAGCCAAAATAAAGTTAGAGAGAGGGGGGCCTACCTTTCCTGTATTAAAAGGTGTGAGACAGGGAGATCCGCTTTCGCCAAAAATATTTTCAGCCGTGTTGGAAATGGTTTTCAGAAATTTGGACTGGCAAGATAAAGGCATAAATATAGATGGAGAAAACCTAAACCACTAACGTTTTGCGGATGATATTGTTGTTTTTGCAGAAGATCCAATCCAACTAGAGATCATGATACGAGAATTAGCCACAGAAAGTAAAAAAGTTGGATTAACATTAAACGCTTCAAAAACGAAAATACTAACTAACGGTAACATGCATATTATAGATGGCGAGAGGATAGAGAGAGTTGAAGAATATGTTTACTTGGGTCAGTCGATATCTTTCAACGATCTGACAGAAAGGGAAGTTAACAGAAGAATAGCTCAAACTTGGAAAAAATACTGGAGTTATAGAGAGATCATGAAAAACAAAGATATAAACATAAAAATAAAAGCGAAACTCTATGAAGTAGCCCTACTCCCCTGTCTTACCTACGGTTGCCAAACATGGAGCCTCAGAAAGAAGGATGAAAATATTCTTAGAGTACAGCAAAGAAAAATGGAGAGGAGTATGTTAGGCGTTAAAATGTCGGACAGAATTAAAAACTGCAACCTTAGGAAAAAAAGTGGCGTAATAGATGTTATAAAAAGGGTTAGAAATTTAAAGTGGAAATGGGCGGGACATGTGTGAAGAATGAATAACAACAGGTGGATAAAGAAAGTGATAGAGTGGATACCCCGGGATGGGCAAAGGAAGAAAGGAAGGCCAAGGTTACGTTGGGAAGAAATATTTAAACAAAGATGCGGACGGTACTGGAGAAGATTAGCTAGAGACAGGAAAGAATGGAGTAAATTGGGGGAGGCCTACGCCGAAGAGGCGACTGCCAAATAAGAATAATAAATAATAATATCACAAATAAATTATTACCAATAAATATAGCGACATAACGTATTAATGAATTTAAATAATAATAGAGAATTATGACTTGATATTATAAACTGATAATATGTGAAATTAAATAATCAATTGAATTTTATAATTATTTTGTATTAGGTATGTAACTATTTAATAATTAACTAAAAAGGTGTAATAATGAAATTGTTATTTTTAAAAATTTGGTAGAATAAAGGCTTTTTTATTTAATTTTTTTTTTCTTTATTTTATTTATTTATGATGTAGTAAGTAGTTGAAAAGCCGCGTGTCGGGTTTTGGCCATCGGAAGAGAAAACGTCCCGTATTGGTTCTTAGAAGTTATGGCAACCATAATTATTGGGTGGTATTATCTACTATGGAACCCATTAAAATTATTCAAACCAATCTAGGTATGAACACCACATCGTATGTTTTTTCCTTACCTACACTTTAAGCCAGAATCTTTCGGGTTCCTTAAACTTTTTTTATTATCAGGGTTAATTATTAATTGTAAATAATAATATATTGTTAAGTATGCCATTACCTCCATTATGTATGTAGCCGCCATCTGTTACCCTTCCACATAACTTTTTACGCAATGAAATAATTTTCCTACTCAACGATAGATGGCAGTAACACACGAACAACGCCATCTGTTGTCTAATAGGTTAACATATAAGTAAAATGAATAGTTCAATAACTTACCAGGGTGACGAAGGCGGCGCTGGCGTCGCATTCTAACAGAAAGGCTATCCCAGTCATCGTCCATGTTCGGTTGCCCTTCTCTTTCAACTGTGTAAAGAAATTACATGATTTTAGTGACAATCACCGATTACTTTCTATTAGTACACTTGCAATACACTATTAATATTTAATTTAACTATCTGAATCCCATTACGCGTGAGGTATCTGAATAAAAACTCATTGACATTACAGCTCTCAGTTTCACTATAAGAAATATTCGAAACAAAAATTTAAGCTGAAAATATTTATTCATCTTTATTTACATATCCTGAAATCGGTTATCTACGATATGATGGTAGTAAGCAGCATATTTTAAGACTTGAATGTTACGCTTATTACAATTACTTATCTACGATTGTCTGTTTCTGAAGACAGTATTGAAAAGTTGTGACAATAATGCCACCAGAAAATTATCAAATTTTCTATGTCCCTTTCTTCACTTTCCTTTCAAGGGCGGAAACACATCGGTGAATAGAGTCATTCAATAAATCTACAAATCCGTAAGAGACGACGACCACGTCTGCTAATTCAAAATTAAAAATACTACAATAATTTTTATTGTAGTGTTTTTATAGAGTTATCATTACTACAATAATTTTTTTTATCTACCAACTTTTTGAAAAGGTGCTTTGTCATGGAAGAGAAGAAAAGCCGTAAAGAAACTCCTCAGCACATCTTTTAAAATGAAACAGAGGTACATATTACAAAATAGCATTCTAATCTACGCGGAACTGGAAGCAGTACATCTATTTCCAGGCATTCTTGTCATTTACATCGACGCGACGCTTGAAAGGAAAAATTGACTAAGCGAACTTTACAGGAGAATAGTTTAAAGATGGATTTTTTGGAAAAAAATCATATATTTTTTGTAATCCTCTTACCGACGTTATTGTTACTGTTTTGGAATCCTTATTTTATCATCTATATTGTGGCATATACAAAAACTTTTCAGCTTTAAGCTGCTCTTCTCTAAAGTTAGCTCAATGTCGCTTAGTCAATTTTTCCTTTCAGGCGTCGATATAATCGTCTATACTGCAGTAGCCTTTACCTAGAAGCTGTGCTTTCACATGCCGCTTGAACGTTTCAATACTTATCGGGTAATTACATAAACATAGCTGCCCTTACCTTCTTCAGTGCGGGACCGGGACTGGAGATGCGAGGCCACCCGCAGGCCTCCCGCCATCAGGTCGGTGGTCCGCTCGAGGTCCACCCGCTTCCGACGCTCGGTACCGCCCGTCTCCTCCACCACGCTTTTGTCGCTCGCTAGCGAACGAGCCTGTGGGTACAGATTCATCTTAGTATTTGTATTCAATACAAATTTATTAAAGTTGAAGTATATTTTGGTTGAACGTTCTTATCACTGGAACAACCCCAACAGATTTTAAAACAATATGTGTAGGAGTTTTGGGGTAAGGCGGAACTATTTATTTATTTGTTTGTTTAGCAAAATTAGTAATAAACATAAGATTTAGCAACAAAAATGTTAATTTGTTCTTAAATTGTTCTCATTTTTATGTCTGCCTTGTGTTTATGATGAAAAGTGAACTGTGAAAAATGAACTATGATTGTTTAACTAAACACGACTCGTCTAAAAAACCGACAGCTATAGTTAATGTAAGTGAGGCAGGTCAAAGACCTCAATACAGACTAACCTCTTCCTTAGGAAGTTCCTCGTCACAGACCCGCTCCTGCTCCTTGGTGTGTCTGGTCTCCGTCACAATCGTCCCATCGGGCCGCAACGCTCGTAACTCCTCCTATAACAGTCAAATAAGTCAATGGCAGAATTTCATTGCAGATATACACAAGTCACCTGATGATAAGTGGATATCATGTACATTTAAAGCACACTTGACGTTTTTCCATTAGTAACGTGGTAGGCATAATTAGTGGCCAAAATTTATTGAGCGCTTCCATGCTTCGGGAGGCATGTAAAGTAGCGGACCCAGTTGTTACCGTAAGATAATACGAGTACTTAATAGTCGATAGGTAAGCCCTGACAGAGACCTTCGAGTAGTGTAAAAACTTCCGACAAGGTTAGTCACTAACAGCAGCGTAGAGAAGCGTGGTGGAGTATGCTCTAGGCCTCTTCAAGAGGGTCTCTCCCGTGCTCAGTTTGTAGTGGGCTATTAATCTATCTCTACAATTTATCCTTCTTTTTTATGTAACTAGTCGATAACGAGCTGACGATTCACTTGATGGTAAGTGGCCACCGTAGTTCATGTACATCAGAAACACCAAATGCATTTGGAAAAAAATTTAAGGACTGGCTCCCAAGTCTCTAACGAAAGTTGACTAAGCAGTGAAAAACTGCTGATTGCGACGAACTAGTAACTGAAACGTACCGTGTCATCAGTAGTGATCGTTGTATTGTACGCTATGGTGTCCTTCACGAGGGTGGGTCCTCGAGGAACCAACGCCAGCTGATGCTCAGTCTGAACCTTCAAAGCATCTCGGATGTCATCCTCACTGGTCTCGTTGACTGCCGTTATCAGAGCCTGGAACAATTGGAAACATCATTAGAATAAGGTGAAATTCTGGAGATCTTCTGTATCTTAAACAAAACAAATCAATCCAATGTAGTCAATAAATAAACGAATGTACAATAAAAAACACAAGGAAGAAAAATAAAATATATCAGTGACTTAAAATAAGTGCGTAATCAAACTGCAAAAAAGAAGCTTCCTCAGAAAATTAACGCACTCTTAAATGAAAACTTATTCGAGAGCTTTTCAATATTACATGTTTAAGTACTCTGTTGAGTTCACGTAAAAAAATAACAAACTTGCCAAATAAGTAAAGTGAAATATGTCACTCAAAATTTTAAAATACGCTACAGGGTAATGGCAGATAGCGAAATTGCCGCAGAAAGTTTTTACAAGAGAGCTGCAAATTACTGGGCCAACGTACCAGCGACGATAAACGGAGTGCTTGCCGGCTACGAAAATATTTCGCACGAAGACGTCAAAGGTTCTACAGAGTTCCTCGATCATATACTATCATTGGACGATCCTCCCAACAAAAACCTCGCCTTAGATTGCGGAGCTGGCATCGGTAGAGTGACCAAAAACCTTTTAGTTAACTATTTCCACAAGGTCGACTTAGTCGAGCAAGACGAAAAGTTCATTAACGCCGCAAAACAATACCTTAGTGGCGAGAACAAATTAGGAACACTGTATCAAATCGGTCTTCAACATTTCGAGCCAGAAAAAAAGTATGACGTCATTTGGTGCCAATGGGTGCTCGGTCACTTGAACGACAAAGATTTTGTTTCCTTTTTTAAAAGATGCCGTCGAGCTTTGACTAAAAATGGTGTTATAGTTGTCAAGGAGAATATAAATTATCCTGGTGAAGAAGTAGAATATGATGATGATGATTCGTCGTTCACTCGTCCTAACAGCTTAATGCTAAAACTGTTCAATGATGCTGAACTTGATTTAATAGAATCGCGTGTCCAGCATGGTTTTCCAGGCGACATATTTCCAGTTTACATGATAGCCCTAAAACCGAAAAGTAAATATGCCATGACGTGATTTTTATAATAACCTTACTTTTTATGTTAGCGATAACTTAATTTATTGATAACTTAATTTATAAATAATCTTACTTTATTAAAAAGTTAATAGCTTAAAACACAAATTGTTTCATTCTATTTAAATACTGGTTTAGGAATACCTTCCTTTTAAATTGATTTGTCATCATGCCGTACTTTTATGGGAAAGAATTTTCATGATATTCTCATGATAATTATTTGTTACCGCAATGATCAACCATTACTGCTCCGGACGAATTCGTAAAGGTTTACAACACCATGGGACGGAAGGACCACCAAGAAACGTCTGACCTAATCGGAAATATTACAACTGTTTAATTATGAATTACCTAATAAAAAGCAATATTATAATTTATTTTAATGATATTTCTACAAAAATAAGAGGATAAGCATTGGTACTGTCATATTTCGACTTAATAAAATGAATAATAATAAAAATAATATCTTTATTTCTTGATCACAAAGCAGTCTAAGGACCAGCTAATCTATCTTAAGTTCTAAGAAAAGATAATGCTTTAATAGTTTCAAGGAAGTTAATAGGTATTACACTACAACTATAATAAAATAGCTTCAATCAAATACTGTTAGTTGATTGCAATATTGCCGTGAGGGTTAAAATTTGTAACCAGCGGGCAGCGAGCTTTATGACTGGTGTTTGAAACTGTAACTAACTATTTTAACTTTAGATTACTTACAGGTACAAATGATAGTTCATTGCTCTGTTTTACCATGCGTAACAGACTTGTAATCATGGAATTAAAGTCATAAAATGATAAAGATACGTAATTTTGGTTTAACGAAGAATGACGGTTTGATGTACTATAATTGATTATGAATTATCTGTAAAATAAGCTTATAAAACCTATAACTAAGCCTACCCAACCTGAGGGTTCAGACGTTAAGTTTTGATATCGAATTAAAATGTTATTCATCACATTCTTTTGTTTATTTTAGGGGTATGTGTCCTGTAGCGAGGACATTAAAATTTACTGAGTGGTAAGGCTTGGCATAAGGATTATACTTATTATCTCTCCGTGAAGGCTGCCTCATGGCTCTCTCTTGATGGAGTCAGTCGCTAAAAAACTCATTTTCCGGCTAGGGGGGCCACAATGTTCAGTAAAATTCTTTATAAAATTCCATCCATTACCTAATGCATGGGAGCCACTTCTTTCTTTCTTTCTTTCTCTCTCTCTCTCTTCTTTCTTGGTCGGAAACGCATCAGTGATGCCTTTTGCCATCTGCGCGTACAAGTTTTTTTACAGAAAAAAGTTTATGTTTCGGAAAAATTCCTCTCATCTGATTTTCATAAAGCGCCAGATGAAGTTAGTATCTCCTTCAAATATTCAACCTTGCATACCAAACATACAACCACAAACAAAACAGATAATTAATGATAATGAAAGGAAACAGACCTGTAAGTAGTAAATTCCGAGGCGTGGTTGTCGTTGCAAGAATTTCGTAATTTTGTAACTAAACGGTGAAATAGCGAATTACTCTGCAGCAAATGCGCTTTAAAAGGGAATCTTTACAGAATAAATTGCAGGTATGTTTTTGTTCGCCCAAACAGTGGAGGTTATAAACAACATCAGCTAGCTAAGATTAAATATTATTATAATATTTAATTTGGCGGTGAAGATATTTTCAAATGCATTAAGTCAATACTTACCTCATGATTTAATTAAATATCCTCGACATCAATGATTAGATGCAGGTATAGACAGTTTTAACCTGTGTTACATGTGTTTTCCATATTGACTTATGGTGTAAGGACAAAGTCAACGGGCCCTGAAAATGTGGTCCTTAAATTGGTCCAATAAGACCAATACTCACTACACTAACGCGGCTACGCTGTATCGCGTAATTGTAACAGAGAGAAATGCTGCCACTTTTTACTTGTGTGAAGAATATTTAATTTTGCGTGAAATGTTTCGACGTTCCTATTTGAAATCATTGACGGTGTTTCTTATTTTTGGCTTCATTTACGTTCACCTGACAGAGACATAAAAACGTATTTAAGTAAGCAATGGGTATCGAGAATAGGCTGTTCTAATTCATAAAAATAACTTACCTATTCTTTAGCATACCGAATACCATAACGGCTACCACACAAGAAGTTTTGTTTACATTTTCTTTTTACACCGTGCAGTCAAAATGTAACGTTACTTCTAAGCGTTATTTCATCGCGCAAATCACTGACTACGCCTAACAGTATATTTCCGTTCATAACGATTAAAAAAAGTTAATAACCAATGATGTAATAGCGTATAGCTATTATACGATTTTACGTACAGTAATAATAAGCTGTGTAATTAATGTTCTTTCTTCTATTTAAATGATTTATTTCTAGAAAGAAATGAGTTTTAAAATACGCTGGAAATATATTTTGTAACGCAATAAAGATCTTCAACAAACTATATTTATCTGCACGAAAGATGAAGAATCTTGAAACATAAGAAGTTTTCAGAAATTATTATTATTATTTTATATTATTATGTACCTCCCTACAATATGACACATTCACAATAGTCATTGTCAACTTTTATAAAACTGTATGTAAATATTCCAAATTTTTTGAACTGGGTTATCATAAAAAGTTACGGCAGAAAACCTTCTGTAACAATAATCATTTATCTACTCAACCAATCAACACAGGTAATATAAAATGTATCAATTATTTGTATATCTGTTTATAAGTAAAAGTAATAGTCTGAAACTTGTGGCATGCCAACCGGTTATGGCAACGCCCGCTGTGCCCGTCTTGTTTAGCCGAATTCCGAGCAGGACACACACATTCACACACACAGAGAAGTTTCATCTTGATTGCAAAATGCAACCCCTTTTTATTCTCCATGGGTCTTTGCATAACTGGCCAAATCCAATTGCCTATCATGCTGCGTTGCGACTTGCGACTCACTCGATGCGATTTATGATCATCACATCGGTCATAAGCTTAGGTCACAGACTTGAAAAAAGAACTTGGTATAGATATTCTATCTGTCTATATGAATTTGACACACATCTTTGAAATCTTTGGATTTTTTGTGTATTTAGGATTCTATTTAGTTTACTATTTCTATGATGCTTGTTAATTAAAAGTAAGTATATAGAAACATTATTCTTAATATATCTACTACGAGTAAGTATCTTGCATAGAAAAAGTTGAAGTCAACTTATCTTCTTTCGATCTAAAATTTTATCCACGCAAACGGAATTTTTGTAATTAAAAATTTCTAAATCACACTTCCAATAACACTGACACAGTTTCTTTCTTCTTCCACAAATATGTTTCTTAATTGAATTCATGTACACACACAGTTACTAAAATTAATATAGGTATTGATATATTATTTAAAAGGCTTATACTCGTATGTACATATACTCAGAGTGCTAATACCAGTTAGAGCTTTTACAGGGGTTTAAAAGTAATTAATTCTTCATGTCCTGTCAAGTAAAGATTAAGGGTAATGAACAATTTGACTTTGAATGTTTCAACAAATTTTTCCGCACGCGCCTTCCACCACAAATTGATAAATATCTCGATATTTCGCCGCCATGTAAATGTCAAATTTTAGAGAGTAAAGAGATATATTCCTTGACACCGCAAAAAAGATACAGTTGTTACTATTTCCAGTTTTATTTCACTCGTAGAGGGAAGGATTGGTTCATTACAGATCATTTAATAGATATAAAATAACATCTTTACTTAGATATTTTTATAGATGTTCTTGTCTTTATAGCACCTAACTGATCAATCGTTTCGTTTGAATAAATTTGTATACAAGTTCCTTAAAAAACTGAAATGTGCACTGCGAAGTTCAGTTTTTCTCAAACATAAAATTAAATGAAATGTAACTATTATAAACTTACTTATGTTATAGAAAACGACCTGTGTAACTTCGTCGCACCGTTTAAATGGTTATTTTTCTGAGCTACTTAATCATTACAATTTCAAACTTTCAGCGAAAGCATCTTCACATAAACCAATTCTGCAGGCAAATATTTTCTTGTCCATGGTCTAACAAGCTTGGCACGAAAGTAGTATCTTCACTCCGCAATTAGCTTTTCTAAATTAGATTGTAATAGTTACGAATGGTTATCACTAGAGTTGTTTATTGCAACCGATTGAGATAGCGCTTAAGAACGCCATGTGATGGTAACTTTATGATACCCATGCGATTATCTATATAGCGTCTAACGAACTTAATTGCATCTTTGTGTTACGTGCCAAGGATAACTTTAAAGTAATGATCATGTCATTTCTTTAACAAGCCTTTTCATAAAGATACCGGATGGCGGTTACCTTCATGAATTGACGTTTTTTGATATGGAATGGCATAAATAAGCAAAATATCGGCATAAATGGAAACTTGAGATAATCTGCAATACGAACATCTTTTAATAACCTCAAAAACGCCAGCCGGGAACCTTAAATTCATCTGTGCTACTACCGTGATTTTTCACGCTTTCGTCCCGTTCCGTTTTGACTATGGAACTCTAAAAATGGTACTCTTCTAACATACTGACCAATATTATACAGGCACATACACCAGCACATAAATGTAAAAATTTGTACTTTTTATCGCTATGTTTTTTAAATTATAGTTTAGTGAAGTCCCTTCGTTTTCACTTAATTACAATAATATATTCCATGTTACATAGCAGTGGGCCTGATTTCCTGTGACACAGGTTTTTAAAACTAATGTAGGGACCAGCTTCCACAAATACTATACTATTATAACTTAGATTAGTATAGTATCTGTATTGTAACACCGATTGTATTTGTCGTGGAAATAAACGATTTTATTATTATTATTTTATTATATCAAAAATATCGATTCGAGTTTGTCCACTTGCTGAAATCGATCCAAAGATGTTATTCGACAGTTGATTGATAAAGTACTCGTAGCTGACGTACAGTGAACAACAAAAGTAGATTGTCAAATGGAAAAAAGAGCTGTCTCCATTTTGATGGTAGCTGGGTTTTGCAATTACTATAATACCGATGTTGTTCTTAAGAGTACTTAAGCATCGAAACTTCGAATTTGCTTCCGCTTTCTTCAAATTTGTCGTGAATTTTTAAAGTCTTACTTAAAGAATCACCATACAAATTCTGTACTAAGGAGCGATTTAACGTTAGTGACTCTGAGTTGGGGCGTTCGTATACTCGTACTTTTGAGGATAGATTTAGCAAAAAATAAGAGGTTTTATGCCTTATTCTTATTCTTACTTGGCTGGCATCGTGTCAGTCAAGTGTCAGCTTTGGTGTTAGAGATGTGCCGGATGTCGTAAATCTTTCACGACATGTGCAATTCTATTAAAAGCGAGTATGCAGAATAAACAACTTCCCTTAAGATTAGATATCCGTGAATAGGATACATGTAACTAGGTTCAAAATATCGGCTTACAATACCTATAGGTACATTTTCTAATAATCATGAGTACCCGCATTAAATGTACATATTATAATAATAATACTTATTATTATTTGTATTATTATATCATAATCCACGACTAGTTATCGTAGACACAGCTGGTTAACCTAAATTCCAATTATTACTATTATTGTTTCTCCATAGGATTCGCCTGGATAGCTACCACATTGGCTACCACTCTTAAGCATGTGTCAGACGCAAAACGACTCGTCGTGTTTCGGCTGGGGGCTTAAGAGTTCTTTCTTTCTTTTTCTTCTCTCTTTCTTGGCCGGCAACGCATCAGTGATGTCTTTGATGTCGCTGATGTTCATGGATACTACCATCGCCACTTATTTCCATAAAAAAATTCAAAAACAATATTACCAAGAATATAATTTCCAAAATAGATTTCTTCAATGCCATCTAATCCCTCCATGAAAGGTGTATCAAATAAACAAAGTTGCAGTAAATATCTAGTTACAAAATAAGATCAACAGTAACATGCAGCAATAAACTGCCCAGTGGGAGATGACACGACTAACCACTTAGTCGCCGCTCGCCGGCCTCATGTGACAATTGTACTGAATTAAAACTAAAAGATAATACAGAACGACATTAAATTATTATATTATTGTTGCGTAAGATTCCATTGTGATCATAATATGCGGAACAGGTAAAATAATCTTAAGACATATTAGAAATATAATAAAATTATTCAATTTTACAGGTAAAGGTAAAATTTTAATTTACTGTTAAAGTATGTATCCCATGAAATTACTGTTTCAGTTTTCAAGTAAAGTAGATTAAACGTAGTGTAATTGTTAACTTTATAAGTCAAAAATTAAGATCCCCTTCTCTAAATCACATAATCTAACGGTTCCATATTCCTCATCATGGAATTATACATTTTGCCCTAAATACCATACCATAGTAAATACCACCCATAGTAAATATCCATATATTAATATCAAAGTTAACTGACGCAAATCCAGGCGAGGTTGGGTTACTAGTATATCTCTCTACTAGTATATCTCTATAAGCTACTGCGTCGTTTCTCATAACCTCATCTTCAAATTCCCTGAGTTACTGTTCTGACCTCGGAAGACCTTGCCAGTTCAATAGAGTCAAGAACTATAGGTTCAGTAGGCCAATAAACGTGCAAATGTCAGTGTGCCTAAAAGTCCAGTTCGTCTGACGCTAACGCACGATTCAAGACACGAGTTTTGAAAGAAGACAGGAAGAAAAAGAATCTTAACGTAAAATATTCAGTAAACAAAATTATACATGTGAAGAAGTAAGTGTTAAAGTTAAAGAAACAGCTGATGTGGAAGAAATAGATCTATGTAGGGTAATTATTCGTGCCAACTTTGAAGTCATTATTTTGATTAAGCAGGGGGGAACAGAAAATAATATATTAGATTTAAGTAAAGTACATATTAAGTTTTGTAATTTGTATTCTACGTTAGAGTTGCTTAGACTTCTGAGTCACCACATGCGACCTTTGAAATAGGTGTGTCAGTCAGTACATGTATTACATTAAGTTTTGTATTCACAACAGCCTAAAAACCTTATCCGGGAAGTTCTTCTAATACCTACTTAAAAACTACCATCCTTGAAAAAAAGTAGAGTAAATAAAGTAGATAGTCGAATAATAGTTAACAAATAGTACTGTTAAAGAACAACAATGTCTTGAACATGTAATTGAGAACCTCCTTGTTTTTGAAAGTCGACTAAAACATGTCAGGGGTATAATGTAACCTTACAGATCGTAACATGAAACGGTCGCAGTACGTGATTATGTAGCAAGGATATATCGAGACACCTAAAGCTTGTAAACGCACCTCGTAGATAGTACAGTGTTATTCCCTCAACAAATGAATAAGATTAATCAGAGTAAAATTAAAGTAAATGATAAGCTATTATATAATAAAACTAAAGCTTTATTTAGTAAAATTTTATATTGCTATGAACTGAAAAGCATGATGTTATAGCAAAAGGCATGGTAAAGTTTTGTTTCATAAATTCTGAATAGTGAGAAAATACGATTATCTGGAAAATACGAGAAGAGATTTTGATCTACTTTTTAAATCTACGCCATAAGGTCGTAGCTCATCTACACGACACCGCTCCCACCCAACCAAAGTATGAGAATTTAAATATAGACTTAAAATCGTGCTCTGTAGGTGCACTTTACAGTAACAACAAAAATTAGCAGCCCGCGCGCGGGAAGCAAGCTTACCGCAACCTTGCCACTCAATAGTTGCATCTACAAAGCACGATTTAAAGTTTTAAATATTTGAATTCTCATACTTTGGTTGGGTGGGAGCGGTGTCATTTAGATGAGCTACGACCTTTAGTCTAAACATACCGTAAGTAAACACACTATATTAAATAGTGAAGTATTTTTTTTGTATAGCAGTTGACCTTTAAACCACTTAAAGTGAATCATAATATTTCGTACAAACAAAGGATTAAATTTTCAATTTGCGTCATTATTGTGTATTAAACCTGAGTCGTAATTCTACCTTTTCCTCTAAGACGAACCTAGTTTACGATCTACGACAAATTCGCAATTAATGAAAGTCAACAATCTTAGCCGCAGCTATCACACAATCGCAAAGACAAGGCGGCTTTCTAGCGACATCTGCCGACAGCAAAGATAAAACACGCGATACCAACTAAACTTGGGAACCTCCATTGACATTGGAAACTTCATTATAATATTATTTGAATACATGGTGTTTGTAACTAGTCTTTTATCTTCCAAAAAACTAACATCTAGGTAACAAACTAAATTCTCCACTAATGGACACTGAAAGGTTATTTCGAGTGTAGGTACCTAATTTAAAGTTCCTTATTTAATATTTCTGCGATATTTGCATACTAAAACATGAAATAGAAATGTCGTCATTAATAACTAGTCCAGCCATAAGTTCTGTTACAATTGAAAATGCTTTTTTTTAATGAAGTAATGTAATATTAATCAAATTTATACCTACATATTTATTAAAGTCTCAGCAAAAAATAAAAAAATATTCTATTCGAAATGGCCACCTTTGGCTTTTATACAGGCCTTTAATCTGTTTGGCCACGAATCTATGGATTTACGCACTGTTTCCAAGGGAAATTTCGCCACTGCTTGCTTCAAAGATTTTTTAAGAGACTCAATGTCGCCGTGTCGGTTAGAGCAGGCCAGACTAGGTATAATTTCCTACATTTGACCTCCCAAACTTTCAGCATTATATGTTGAAATAACAGATAAAAATATCAAGTTGATCAATAAACTTTAAATATCACAACGTTATGTATTCGAACCTCAGTATGTCCCTTGACAAGTGTCTGAAGGCCGGTCAATGCGCCGGCGATTGTTCACTCCGATCAATTATACAGTCGATTGTACATGCACTAATCGATTAATATCACTCGAAAGCACAATTTACTCGTGACAAAATTCTTTATCACTTCCGGGCTTATGTAGAATGCGACGTGCAATTGTTTCTTCTTCAGTTCCTTCAATTATTTTTAAAACAGATATTAAGGGAGTTCGTTTCTTTTGCATTTTTGCAAGAATATAAAACGACAGGCTGGTAACATATTTCGAAAGACCGACAATCGTTGGGAAAGAAAGGTAAATATTAGTACAAAATAAATATCGTAATTTGAGTACAGTTCTCCGAAACTTTAGATCATTTGATTCAATCAATCTTTATTGTAGAGTTTTCCGGGATTATCAGAAATACATGCACATAGATATGAGAAAGAACACTATGCTTGAAAATATACTTGTCATTATTAAAATTGTTGTAAATTGTAATCTGATAAATCAATCATTAATCATTATGTCATCAAGTCAGACATTCATATCAACGGTAATTAATTACTCTCAAAGGGCAACGTTTTCAGCATGCCAGTATCGCTTCCGGATGCGATATCAATTACTTAGAAATTAGCACTATTTCATTTAAGTTTTAACATGACTAACAACATTTCGTGTTAGCATAATAAAGGTTTAAACCAACCAGTTTTAGACTTGAAATTTAAAATAGTGTACTTTAGCTTTCATTTCCACTCAACCTATGGATAAAAGGGTTGAATGCACAAATTATCTTGATCAATAGGGGTTTAATAACCAGAGCTATAAGCGCCACCAACCTACTCTGTGGTATCGAACCTGTGCATCGACCTTGAAGTTAAAGAGTATTCTGCTTACTTGAAAACAACTCTATAGATAGAACCTAATTCATTTTACACGCGTACATCTAATACAAATAAGAGAACGTACATAGAACGAATATATGAACACAAATCATATGAAGTGGATATAGTCTTTATAAGTATGTGTACAAACGGAAACCCTTCCCATATGCAAATATTGGATATCATCCTGGTGGATATCATCCTGGTGGATATCATCCTGGTGGATATCATCCTGGTGGATATCATCCTGGTGTTTCCAGGAAAGATGGCGCTCGCTTCTGATTTAATTTGGGATTACAACCTAAAGTTTTCATCAGCAGAGTTTCCATATGGGGACTGGTCTCCTGTTATTGTCACCCATAGTTATAAGTTCTCCAATATAAAGTATTCTCTTTATGGATTTGATCTTACAATATAGTTATAAATATATATAAAGCGCTTCAGTGATAATTTAAGTATACTCAAAACCTGGCTATAGCCTGGCTGGTTATGTGGACATCTTTATTTACATGTACTTACCCATATTTTACGAAACAGTCACTCTATTATAACGAAAGACATGAAAAGTTGTCATCATCGACTCCCAATAGGAGGTGGTTTAATGACTTTTCAAAATTGACACGAGCGAACATAAATCATCCAGCGAATAAAGGCATGTTTAGGACGGAATAATCGGAGTAGGCATTTTAATGTACACCGGATTGTACAGCAGGTTGGTCTCCTCCCACTAGAGTATCTCCCTAGCGGATCGGCCTTGGGAGATTGGTTGCCGTTCGCTCTGCGCTGACCTTTCCGCTCCTCGCCAGAGCAGTTATTTACGACCGCCGACCGCGTGATAAATCTTCAGCATCTGTGCCGCGTGCATCCGCCTTGTCCAAAGCGAAATTGTAGCGAATTGTTTCTCCGTCAACTTGCTTCGGATCTCGGAAGCAGCTGTTGTCATCAGACTTTTTCTTTTTCAGATATGGAGAAACTAGAGAAACTTTCATGTGAGAGATAAATGCAGGCTTTGTGGGTGGGTACTGTTTCTTCATAAGCAGTGATAGCAAAAACACATTTGCTGTTAATGAAATGTTTTATTCAAAATTGGTTTGATTTACAAACCCATACTCGTACGTGTTACTTGTGTTACGTGAGGACTTTGCGACTTTTGTGACACTTTTGTTTGTTATTTCCTTTTTTTAACTTTGCAAATTTTATAATATCTAATGACTCCCGTTCATTCATAAATTTTGACGAAGGGTTACTTCCTATTGACGCTACTAAATGTTTTATTTTTTTAATAAATGTAGCTTTTTGTATTTTTTCTCTGTGCTAATTATTATGCATAATTTGCATTAATTTGTGTAGCTAAAATCGAGTTATCATTTAAAAAGTATAAACGCCTAATTGATACATGATAATTGCAAAATTATTTATTCATTCATATAATTGATACCCTTTTCAATTCAATTTCTCACGTTGTTATCCCATTAGATGCAATGCAGCCGGTCGTACATAAGCTATGCCACCTGGTATTGAAATCTCTTAAGCATTCAGAGAACCTTCTCAGTATTCAAATTGATTTAACGAACATGTTTCACTTTATAACGACGCTTTTATTGGCCATTGTGGGGATTCAGACGCAGCATTCGCGTTTAAACGTTAGAAATATCATAGGTGTTGTAATAACATTCAAAGGGCATTGTCACTTCCCGCTGGGCTATAGTCTTGTCCAGACTTCTCAAGATTCACTATCAAATTTCAACTTTGTACTGCTTGTGACAGCCGTCCTTTTATCAATAGCAAAGCATTATTTATTGGGGCTTACATTGTCAGCTGCATGATTTGTACGAAGAACTAAGCAGTATAGAAATGTGGGATTTAACGATATCAGTGACAATAAGTTAGGCATTGTTTGAAAGCAATGTTTTGCTAGATAGAGTAATATTTAATAACTTATTTCTCCAAGTTTTAAAGCCCTGGAGCCTTTCAGTTATAACATGCAATTTTGAACGAGAATAGAGAGAAAACAAACATTGCAAGTAGCCTACTTAGATTGCTGAGAAAAGAAACTGCAATGGGATATCACCGCCCAATAGGCTGGAGAAATTACTCGATCGGGGAGCGAGCAAGGTGAACCAGTCGGGGTATGGTCCGTGAAAGTTATTATTGCACCGGCCGCACCGGCTTGTCATATGATTGCTTAGCCAAACAACTGAGCCTCGCAGAATCTTCCTTTTTTGCAGCTTCCTTAGGCGTAGTCGAATGACTGCTACAGGCAAAATTTTAACCGACTTTCGTTTCTTTCGTGCTTCGGAAAAAGTCGGTCTCAGTAATTTTCAATTTGTAATCATTTGCAAATATTTGTAATTTGCGTCATCAGAATGCAACTTTTTTGCAGAATAACAAATTGTGCCAAAGGGCAACCCGTTCAGTTACCGGATTTGATTTCTACTTAAAGTCGCTCCACTCTCCCGATCCTGACCATTAGGTATACATGTAAATGGGTGTTTCTCTGTAAAGTTGTTCACAGCCCCTACAAATGTTGGCAAGTCAAATTAGGACATTTTTCTTTTCATCAAATATAAAACGTATCTTAACGGTGTATGACCACTGAGTGGCTTTTCTGCTCGTTTATCGGCTAGTTTAAAAAGTCATTTTGCCTTTTGCCTTGGCCTTTTGTTTCCCCATGAAATATTACGTCGTCTGCATGTAAGTACCTATAGATGTCTTGGTTACCTTCTTCGCTCCATACCACAGGTGTAATCCAAGCCATTTCCACTCCAGGGTCACAAAAACATTAATTTTACCAATCCGATTAATTTGCTGGTATTCAGGTTAATGTTTTCATTCAAACTACCGTTTTATTGTCGCTGAATTGGGCGGCAGTCACTTGACCAGTTGGTCACGCTGTGTAACTGTTTATTGCTATTTATATACTTCCAGTGCGATAAGTTTCCGTAGGTCGCTTAATATGCTGGACACAAAGCACTGATAATAAGTA
The DNA here is from genome assembly GCA_963932265.1 of Thymelicus lineola. NCBI lineage: Eukaryota > Metazoa > Arthropoda > Insecta > Lepidoptera > Hesperiidae > Thymelicus > Thymelicus lineola. The sequence continues at coordinate 8,214,904 of OZ010692.1, forward strand.
GGCGACTTGATAACATATACAAAGCGGTAAATAATAACTTGGCTGTTATTACGAACGTAATAGGAGGTATGTTATTTTTATATAACTTCAAAAATTATTTGGTAATGTCTGCGTAGCGAATAGTTTGAATTTCGTTTGGAGCATCCTATGTATATGAATTGAATACGGTAACTACAAAATCTATTGGTATGGGGACAAAATTATATGAGTATTTTAGTGCATAAACGCTTTATTATATTCCGCACCACTTATATTATTATATAATACAATTTTAGCGCCAAAACCCTGAAACTGTCATGGAGTCGAACGGGACGTAACGGCACGCAGGCGTATCATTATGGCGACAGTTATACCAACCAAACGAGAACAATTCCAAATAATTTTGGAATGTTTCGTTTCTGAAAATCGAATGCAATTTTATTATTCGAGTCACAATTTGCCGCATCGTAGTACGCTCACGCACACCTGTTCCGAGAAGGTAACCTGTTTGAGCTTGCATTATATTATAAGAACGTATAATAATATCGTTAGGTTGCGCTGTCTGCAGTCAGAGCCGGAAATTATGATATTTTGTATCATGTTCGCATAGATTGAATCAAATCCTATGTGATGAAATTCGCACTCAATAAACACCAATTCGTAACGAATGAGCATAGTGGTATGTATGTAAGCTACATATTTACTTACTTAAGCCCACGTAAGATGCAAGTCATGTTCGATTTAAGAAATCATGTTCGACATTAGTATTCAATGTAGTCATGTTAGACAAAAGGTTTGATATTATATCTATAAGTACTAATATTATAAAGAGGAAAGATTTGATTGTTTGTTTGCATTGAACAGGCTCCGAAACTATCGCACCGATTTGAAAAATTCTTTCACTGTTGGGAAGCTACGCTATCCCCGGATGACATAGGCTATATTATATTTTTTACTGTTTTTCCCGAAGCGAAGCGAGGGCCATTTCAGTTAACATTGACAGGTAATATCAGCACATTTCTAATGTGGTTTTAAGTTTATGCTACCATCAGTAACATCGTCATTAAAATTCTGTGCTTAATTCCGCATTTAATTTTAATGACGTTGCGTCCAAACCTTATAAGAAGGTAACGCATCATTTCTTCGTTTCTCATACGAACCATTATGGAATGGAATTTGCTTTAAACTTTTTCTTTTTTTATACTGGCATTGATTGTTATTGTGCGCGAGTGAAAAGAGTTTTAACGTGGATCATTAATTAATTGTGTTAACTTATCTCCAACAAGCTTGACGCCTGATTTCACCTCCAGGATGAATTTTCAAAAGTGTGTTCTAACGTACATTATAATGTTGATGTTATTGTTCTAAGTGTACATTATAATGTAAATGCGCTAAATTTTATATTCTTCACTGGTTTTGGTTCTGAAAACGAAACGACAACGGTTTTCGAGTTATCAGTTTACATTTACAATTTAATTACCTAACTAATTAATAGGTCCGGTCACAGGGAACCGTCTTAAGATACTAATTAACAAACGATTTGTGTGTATATGAAAACAATCTATCAAAACATGTCGAAAGGGTCATACAGTTGCTGTTAATTCAATGTATTCATGGCAGGAGGTGTTGAAGGAACAAAAAGGCAATGACTTCGATCAAGTCAGGAGAGGATTCGGGCCTGTATTAGGATCAAAGGGGCTGTTATGAAACAGGATCTTTGAAACGTAAATTACTAAGCTCCACTTGTGTTAATAAAACTCATCTTTAGAGAAGCTTACTTCCTTTTTGTTCTCGATCACAAATGTCTGTGTTCTACATAAGCATTCTAATTTAATTTTACCAAAACAGTTGTCGGCGAAACGTTATTCATAAAATAAATAATCATAAAGGTGTAATAACGGTTCTTATTGCGTATTCCGGTTAACGCGTGTCAGAAGCAACAGAACAATAGACTTATGAACACAACATAAATTGTGGAATGAATGAAAGCTTTCCGCGAATGTAACTTTTGTACTGAACGGAGAGAGTCGGACTAACTAGTTACCATGAGGTCGCGTATCTAGGTTTATGTTTACCCTTTGTTACGTGTGAAACTTCAATTATACTTCTAGTTGTAGTTTTTAATTGGCCAAGGCAACTGGAGGTAAGATTAATTGATTTCAGGAATTTGGTACTAAGTTTTCAGGGTGAAATGTGTACTTGCATTATTTTTTATGAAATTTACATTTGAGAGTTATCGCTATCATGAGGTTGTATAGTTTAAGGTTTCTAAGGTAAGGTACCTAAGAAATAGTTTGTATAAAATCAAATTTAAATAATTTCCATAGGCATTTATCAATGCTCCTGGAATATTTTGCTCCTAACGTCATTCCGAAAAAGTGCTTCTAAAAAATAAGAAACTGCATAATAAACTCCTCAGTACATCTGTTATGTTATATAGGTACCTACCTAATTGCATATAAAAGTTTGAAAAAAAAATACTAATAATGTAGTAAAATTGATATTTGTATTGATAATTGTATTTGTATTTATGATATTATTATTTTAAATCCATCCATCCATCAGCCCTTGGAGGTCCACTGCTGGACATAGGCCTCCCCTAACTTGCGCCACTCTGACCGGTCCTGAGCCTTCTGAATCCAGCGGATGCCCGCTGTCTTCTTCAGGTCGTCAGTCCACCTGGTCGAGGGGCGTCCTGTGCTCCTTTTTCCGAGACGTGGGCGCCATTATTTTAAATATTATTTGTAATTTTCTCCATAGTATTCGTGCACCTTACCTCATTTAATCATACTCTAATTAGCTCTCCACATCTTAAGGTTGTCTGGAAGAGATCACTGTGTAGCGATAAGACCGCCTTTTGTACCTCATATGTCTTCTTGTTTACTTCTAGATTGTTGTTGTATTATTTTATTGGTGTACAATAAAGAGTTAAATAAATAAAAGTGGTGTCACATATCGACATGAGCGAACAATGCGTGAATATGATTTACTGTGGACACAATGCATAATAAATAACTGTTTCGAAGGAAGTTCATACAATTACGTCGAGTTCCCGTTAAGTGGCAGAATGCTCCCAGCAGTTCCAACGCGGATACAAAGCTTGGCTCAACTTATAATGTCATTTCTCTGTGCTAATAGTAAACTATGCTTGCATTTTACCTAACTGTTTAATGCTGGTGACATTTCATTGGGTGAATGGTTTTCTTAAGTAACTCGCTGACAAGCGAGCTCCACCAACACCTGATAAGTGGCCATCATCACCCATGAACATCAGCGACACCAAAGGAATCGCTGATGCGTTGCCGGCTAAGAAGGAGAGAAAACGAAAGAAAGAAAGAACTGGCTCTCATACCCCAGCTGGAACAGGAGTCGTTTGGCGGCAGACTCAAGCAAAAGGATAGTAACTAGCCACAGACATATTTCACAGTAAGATTTACCAGTAATAGGTAATATTAATAACTTACTAAAGCAAACCTTTACCTAAAGCTGGCCACACGATCAAGTGTCCTTATCAAGTTTACAGTTTGACTTGATGCAGCATCCAGTTTGCATGAGATAGCTCTATATACAGATAGCCATACTGTGGCCATCCACCGTCAAGTTTACTAGATGCCGCATCAATTCCGCCGCAAACTTGACAAGTATACTTGATCATGTATAGCGAGCATTAGTGTATAAAAATAATGGAAATAATTTTAAAATGTTAATTAGAATGTATGTACTTTAATGTCCGTTTGATTTATAAATAAAATTTAAATTAAAAACGTACGTATCGCATCACAAGTTGAGTAAATTTTTTGTCCACTAAAAGTGAGAGGCTAAATTGACAGCTATGAAACATATTAAACACTCGTGGTTAGTCAGATGTCAGTGCTTTGATTATGGTCATACCTTTTGGTTATGCAACTTGCTTTAAAATTTTGTCTTTGTAGTACTTACTGACAGGCTGTCTCATACACTGTCATATCTTTTTTGCCTATCATTTCTTTTCTAAATGAAAGTAACTACCAATAATCAAGTTTCTTTTTATTAAGAGCCATTTCGCGGTTAGACGCGCGGAATGAAGAATTTGATGTCAAAATTTAGTATCATAAGGAAGATATTAATGCTGGCAAATGAACTCATAAAATAGATCAATCCTTCATCTTGGATCTTCATTTACCGGAATTTTGAAAATATTAATTTGTTTCTGCGTAACTGTCAATCTAGCATAACTATTTTTCAGCAAAAGGACGACAGAGTCAATTTCATACACTGATTTTCTTTATTAAGTTTTATTAAATTGAGTAAAAAAAAATGTCTAGAGAACACTCATATATTATATTTTGCATTTATTACAAGGGATATACGATTACTATAATATTCGTTTCAAAATTAATTCAATAACATTACCAATTTTCATGGTTTATGCCATGACTTTACCATCGATTTTTGTATTCAATAAAGCGTATTTCCCATCAAAAATTTATGTAGTAATAAAATATGGTCTTTGTCGAATATGACACGTAATTTTTTTTTTATCTTACTGCAAAAAATTATTTATTAAAACGAATTTACTTTACCATATAAAGATACGCACTGGCGCGAAATCAAATCAGTCGTGCGGCAGCACTCTTGGACGTCGGACCTATGTCAATTTTTGCTTTAGCCATCTAAGGAATAGATTTCGTAAAAGTAACGTAATTATATTGCCATTGAACAGTCTTGATCACGTGAGAATTTTTAGTTACAGTCAATTGTATTATTTTTAGTTTTCTATAATTTTCAGGGTTTTGTAGTCAAATCGGAATCATGTCTAGTCCGTTCGTTATTTCAACCGGCCGGCTAGCCCGTCCGGCCGTCCGTCCTTCAGTCCGTCCGTCTGTCCGTTCCGTATGATTTTTTCTTCGTCTACCCCTTAATGTGGGGTATCGTTGAAAAGGTCTTTCAAAAATATTATAGGTTTCAAAAGACCATTTTTCAATTCAGGGGTCCGTTTGCGTAATATTCTTTGGTTTGAAGAAAACAATAGAAATTAAGTAACTATTTCTTTCCAATTTATGTAGTGTAAGTAGTAACGGAGAAAATCACGAACATACATAATATGTACAAAATATAACTATATCTATACTAATCTATACTATTACTATTGTAATATTATAAAGCTGAAAAGTTTGTTTGTTTGTTTGGTTGAACGCGCTAATCTCAGGAACTACTGGTTTGAATTGAAAAATTCTTTTTGTATTGGATAGTTCATTTATCGAAGAAGGCTTTAGGCTATCGGATTTTTGGAAATTCAACCCCTATTGGGTTGGAAGTCACTGCTGTAATTTGAAATAAAACATTGTCCGTTTTTAGACATTAGTTACTGTTTACAGTATTTAGGTTTTTTGTTATATGTGTAAATTACATATTTACATAGAAAAAAAAAAATAAATAATTATAACTTGTATACACATACCCTTTATTTATACAACTTTTAGATCAATCTGTACTTTATAGAGTTCCGTACCCAAACGGTGTCAACGGGACCCTATTGCTAAGCCAAAATGTTGGAATGATAGAAGCTCCGACATTAGTCAGCTATAGTCACTTATTATTAGTCAAAGATAATACATTCGTTGTTTGGAAACTCTCGTGCACCCAAGTTCCGTCAACTCCCCAAAACTCACGTATCTCAAATACACAACACAAATACAAATCACCCTCTCATTTTTTCCCTTCACAACCCCTCGCCTCCCCCTATACCCCCCCCCTCAGTTCTTCACCCAAAAGTGGAATTTTGCGTCGTGATAATTTGGGAGGCATCCGGGCAAATACCGCACTCATCAGGTAGGCGCAGATCGGCAGATCAGGATATCGGGATATAGATTTTTGGAAAACCGGAAATCCCGGATATCTCGGAGACGGTGCGTCCTAGACAAGTTTAGACGGAAATTTCAACCCCCTTTAGTAAACCCCCAAACCTTATTGCTAAATCTTACTGAACCCACTTTTACCCCCCCCCCCTCCCCAAATTTTCCTAAAATACCATATATCTCCTAAACGGTACGTCCTAGACGATTTCCGACTGAATTTCCATCCGCCCTGTGGAACTCATACTTGCAACATTACCCAATCTTATTGGGCCCAACCTTAACCCCCCCCCTCCCAAATTTTCCGAAAACTCCTTATATCTCCTAAACGGTGCGTCCTAGACGATTTCCGAAAGGATCGAGTAAAAGTTGTAGCCCATAAAAAGATTGACATTTTATGTGCCATACATTTTTCTTGTAGAGCAAGTGGTTTGGGAGGAAAGTGCGAATTTCGTTTCTCATAATTTATTATACTAGACTATTGTCAATATTTTGTTTTGTAAACCAACAGAAAACAATAAAGAATTCGTTTTTAACATTCAAAGAATAGTGTTCTGAATATCTTCTTTTTAAAGCTGTAATCATTTTTGTGTATGGATTGTATTTACCTTTATTTTTACGTTATCTTTTGTATCACGGTAATGATTAGGGTATCGAAAACCGATCCTGTTTTAAATTACCGGGATTTTCGGTACTCGCCTATGCTGGAACCGGGATTCCCGGGATTTTCAGTTCTTTCGGGATTATTTTACCACGGCTTTCCCCGCGTGAAAATAGTTAGTATCGCGTTTCCTATTTTATCTCTCAGGAGCATTAAATAGGGAAAAACTGTTTTCTACCCAAATCCGTATAGTCGTTTGCCGTGATTGAGTAACCATCATACTATTATACCTTACATGCAAACATAAGTTTCGTATTAATTGTATGAAAGCAACACAATTGTATTGCACAATTCAGCACTGCTTGGACGAGAAAAAAGAGTTAAATCATCTTCATTTATATTAGAAAAATATCGATCTGGGTTGTGTAAATAATATTATATTAGTATAGCTGCTTCATGTAGCCGACGTTCTGAATATCTTCTTTATAAAGCTGTAATCATTTTTGTGTATGGATTGTATTTACCTTTATTTTTACGTTATCTTTTGTATCACGACGCGACATATTTTTATTTCCCAAAAGTTCAGAAAATCCCGGTTCTTTTATTTTGTTTCCCGGTTCTTTTATTTTGTTTCCTGGTTCTTTTGAAAAGTACCGTATTCCTTTGTAAATCCCGGGATTTTCGGTTCCGGGATTTCCCGGTTCTATACCCTCCGATTGATTTGAATTTAGGTATACCTATGTATTTCGACGCGCTGCGAATATCGCAGGCAAAATGGACGCATATTGCATTTTATAGATCACCTTGAAAAAACGTGATTTTTAATTTTTCACGTTGATTTGCCAAAATATTGATTTTTGCAATATGCATCTATTGGACATCTTTATTGTGATGTACCTAAGTAGGTACCTAAAATGTATTATGTAAATAAGTTACCGATAATGGTACTACTACATTGTACTCTTAATTGTTATATAAACTTATATTGTCACAAACCAGATACATGTATGTGGTCACAAAGTGTATAATTAAAATTATATGTTCATAATTTTAAAATTTTTACGTTTGAAAGTATCAAGAAGATTACTCGCACAGAACTGAGGTCAAGCGCGACGCGAGCCGCGCGAGGCAATATCACGCCGCGGAGCCGCTTCAAATACCTATAGTTTATCAACCGAGTTTTGCGAAATGGCTCTTAATAGGAACAGCTTGGCAACGTAATTAAAAGACGTCACACCAAGAGAGTAGGTATTATACAAGTTTCCGTCAAGAGGACACAGGGTGGAGTCAGGGAGTAGAAGTCAGGAGTAAGAGAGAGGATGAACTTATTGTTTGTTGACTCTGTAACTTTTCAACCGACAAGTAGAACACTCCTCTAACATTTAGGTTACTTTTTGATCAAGTTTATAGCGGATGAGTCCAAGGTTTAGCTGTATGTAGCGTAGATCATGCGTTGAAAAATTTTCATGTTACAAAATACAAAATTTACTACCTACGTTGTAAATAATGTAAGCAATGAATCACATTATGTATCAAAATATCCGCTGCAATGCAGACGAGTAAGTGCTTAAGGACATTTGTATTCAATGAGAAGTCCTACGCACGTAGCATAACTGCTTAATTTCACGAAGTTATTTTAAATATGTTATTATTTACGGGGAAACATTAATTGTATAACACCTTTTACACCTTTTTTGAAGAACCATAAAATAGCGCTCCGGGAATACCTCGTGTATTTCGTATTTTATACTTTTGTCGTAAAAATTAAATAATAAAAAGTTGAGAGGTGTCAAGGGACACCCGGATGGAACGAAGTTCCTTTCGATTTAAGTATTATTTTACGCGCTCAGCAGTATGATTCAGCACACTTCAAAAACAGTCGTGACAATTCAGTAATATGAAACTAGATGGCGCTGTACAACTTTCTGAATCACGCTAGCGTGATCACTTCAAAAAGTGTCGTGACAACTTTTCGTAAGAATTTTTCCGTCTAGCCCCCTTTCATAACGCGCGATAAGGAACTTCGTTCCAATTATATTTTTGTCATAATCATACAATTATTATTATTGTCAATTTAATTTATCTTGTCTTTTAGGTATTCGTCGACACTGTAGTAGGCTTTGTCAGTGAGGAATCGTCTAACATTTACTGTGAGGTTTTGTTTTATTTGCTTACAATTATTTAACCCTGTATTGTACAAGAGCGAAGTTACATATCACAATGTGTGATAGCACCAACTATTTGTTATGAGATAGCATTCGGAAATATGAACATTTAGCATAAAATACAGCTACATTAATTCTGCATGCTCAATCGCCTCTTCCTATTTGTCTATTAGCACAAGTGATTATTCAATGTGGGACGTTGTGAGTATTTCTATGGAATTTCTAAGACTAATAGCTAAATGTAAGCGCAGGAAATGTATAATAACTTAGTTATAACTCACAAAGATAATATATTTAGGCATTTACTAAAGTGTAACAACCTTTAAAATATTCTTTTTAAGTTGGTTTTCTGTAAGTTCCTCTTTATTATTTAGTTAATTTTTAAATCATACTACCAAATTAATTCCTAGAAAATATTCATAAACAATAATCGAGAATGTGTTCGCATAAGATTTTATTACATTTAACTCGTATCACATTAGTAAGACCATTAGGAGGCTTCGAATCCATTGGCAGAAACGAACAATAAATGAAAAATTCTATCAACAAAATAATTGAATGGACTTTACCTTTAATCCATAAAGCACATATTTTTTTATAAAAATTGAACAACTTAATTCTGCACCGCAATTTCCCAGTGTCTATTCTCGGTAAAGTGATTATTATAAATGTAGAATGTTATGCATGTTTCAATGGAATTTCTATGACTATCGTTTGCATAGGATTGACTAAGACCTATTGTTCCTTATTGTTCTATTGTGCATACCTAATATTAAATCATAGCACCGTCAAATTCATACTTTGGATTTTAAAAAGAAAGGTTGTTTGTCATAATTTTAATGCAGATCAAAACCTGACAATGCCATTATCTCTAGTTAATCCTGATAGACCTAGTTCTTCCTAAGACATAGGTAAATCTTGTGGTGCATTATGAAAATCAGATGCGATGGACTTTTCCGAATCAAAAATAAGCCTGCGTAATAATATCTATAGTAATGCCAACGAGAAGCGATACGAAAAGTCATTTACCTTAAAAACGACTGTGGAGTTGACAATCTATTATTTATCTCTTTCCATCTTGTGTATTTGTCGTAATGTCTCCATCTCCACATCTATAATATTACTTTATCCCAATCAATTGGACTGGCCTAATTTAAATTACTCGCTACCCAAGAAATGTTATCTTACGAAATTCACCCGAATTACTCAATAATTAGATTATGAAATGTGTTGCGTAATAAATTCACACGCATAAATTTTTACATTGAAAGATTCACCTCAACACTCGCCAACATTTTACAGAACAATTAGTTCAGAAAATATAGTCTATTGTCTCAAAGCGTTATACACTTAACGCGTAACACGTGGTTTTTACTTGGCCAATATAAATCAATTAGTTGTGAATAGAACTTCCCAAGGAAACTCGAAGGCGTAGCAATTCGACGTAACTCTTCCTATGTATAATTACATGCATGTACAAGATTTTGTACGTATGTTCTACACCGACTTATTACACAATCATGTTTTTACCGTATAGGAACTGTTAAAATAACGTCACGGCAAATCTTGATAGTACGAAATACCGCAAAGTTTTCTTCATGTCAATAGCCGACAGAGAAATAGATGAGAGGTTTGATGGTATGTCACCATGTACAGTGAGTAAAAAAAATTACTTAAATTGCAAAGCAAAGTATATATTTACTATATCTTAGTTGACTGGCGTCGAATCTAATACCAAAGTACTTACAGCAAATACCCAAGTCCTAGCTATTATAATATACCAAAATATCCATGACACGTGATGACCAACCATTTACGTGTTACGATTACTTATAAATATACTTTTTACAAAAAAATAAAACGAATACAAAACATGTTCACACGATGTTCATTAGCTTTAATGTCTCTAAAATGTTAGTAGAATAGTTATCTATTGATTACGACTGAGCAAAAAGCAAGCGTCAAGTGCACAAAGGAATTGCATCGCGTACTGCATAATTACTTTTAATCATTGAATGGGTTTCAAAGCACTTGATACGCATTGTAACGTCATGATGCAACAAATTAATGTACAAATCATTGTACATTGAACTATATTAACCATTGATAATTTCATGTTATTTTGTGGATCAATTGCCCATTGAATTACATATATTATTTTTAATGAACCATTTATATAAAAATGTGACCTTTATACAGAGGTACTCAACTAAGTATGAGGTAAATTGAACAAAAATTTATTATATCTTTAAATGTTTGTTTTTTTTACCTTCTAGTTAAAAAAAACTGGGCAGGTGCGTGTCAGGTCCTGTGCAATGTAGGGTTCAGAAGTAGTAAGTTTATCGACTATTACTCATTAACTACTTATGCTAACATAGCCGCGATAGTTTTCCTTGTAAATTCATCATTGAACCTATTTTTGATAATTTTTTCACTTGTCCAACTCCAACCATTTAGCCAGCAGGGGGGGGGGGGACACTTGACTCTAACCAAATTAGCACTTTGAAGCCAAATATTTCGCAAACGGACCACTAATTTAAAAATGGTGTTAGAAGACACATAATATTTTTGGAAGACTTTTTCAACGATACCCCACACTACAAGGTACGTGACGAATAAAAAATTCATCCTGACGGTACCTGTAGAGGAGGTTCCCTGAAAAAAAATGTGTTTCAATATTTTATTCTACGATCCTAGAGTTTTCATAAATATGTAATCCATGCTAAATTACAGCTTTTTAGCACTAACTAGCTTCAGACAGACGGACAGACGGACATGACGAAACTATAAGGGTTACGATTTTACGTCGGAACCCTAAAAAGGGTTTTTTTTTTCATAAAAGAAAACAAATTTTAAAACAACTGAAGTTTGAATTTTAAAAAATTTGAAAAAGCGAATGACATGAGCAATGATACCTGTCATAAAATATAAATACGGAACAAAACTACAAACAATCAAAGAACGTAGGATTATAATATTATGGCTCAAGGACATGACCCTTTGTTTTGTTAAGTGTAGGTGAAATGACATTGCATTGTTATTTAATACCTTGTAATACATTATATTTATCGGATATCTATTTTATCGGATAATGTATAGCTTTCTCAGCTCATCTCTGGAATACTACCCGTTTTCATTAGATACGCCCAATCTAATTATTCCTTTAAAAGAAAGGTTAAAGCGTGGTTAAAGCGCATTATTTGTCGCTTTGACCTGCTCTTAGTTATCATCTTCTACTTTTATTCATTGTTCCTCTATCCTTTCTGAACCTCATTTAATGTTAGTTTCGCAGACCTCACGAACATCATACCTAAGTTAGTTGTGCTTGTACACTATTACCAGTCATTTGTCTACTTAGATAAGTTTTCCATTTTGGGTTATCTGGAAGACATTGCTTAGTGATAAGATCGCCTATTTTGTGCTATACATTGTATATTATGTATCTGCATGTACATTTTTATATTCATGTGCAATACTGAGTTTTGTATTTAATTGTATAGTCACTCAAGATACGTAATTTATATTGACAGGTATTAAATTATATTCGGCTTTCCTAAAATGTACGTAACTTTTATTTTCGAATGATTTGTGTTTATGAATTATGCGTCATTTTTCTATTATTGCGTGTCACAGTCACAGGGTTAGATATCACAAATTGTCGTTTATTTAAATATTCATTTGCATTAATTTTTATCTTACCTGTATGAAAGAAATAGGTACATCTATTCGTTATGCTTATTTACGGTAAATGATGAACGTGTATAATTGGGTCTTCTGGATCTTCCAATATACCTCAATGTAAATACTGAGATACTTACAGTGCTTACAAAAAGTATCATGTCTATAGCAAAAGGCGAAAACGAAGTCCCTCGCCTCAAAACCCTTCGCAGGCAAGTTACAGCAAGTTACATGAAGAACCGCGTCAACATGTCATCGTCAACTTGTCGTTGAACTATTAAATTAAACCTGGACTCGTTAATCGTCCCGTTAAAGCCCTGATACTTTCCCACACGTCACGTCAGCACGCGACAATAGGACGCCGAGGTTGCTCACCTTCATTGTGCGCGCTATCTAGTGAGCGCTGTGACGTCGCATAATTAGATGAGAAGCGATTGTATCGATGTAACGTGTCATCTCTTTCAATTGATGCACGCTTCGCCCGCGGGTGGGATGCCTTTGTACGGTAATTGTAAGTAATTGTAACTGATGACTGTCGACCGCTCATTGCTATAGATTTGTACTTTAATTGTTTCGTGGGTTCATTTCGAAGCAGTTGACATACGCATTAGGTTTTGTTTTTGTTTTACTTGTCTATGTTGTACTCACTGTTATAATTGTTTATTTACAAGTATATACTTTATATGTGTGTAAACCTAACGATGTGTTTTCATATTGTGAATCGCAATTGGGAGGGCATTACCTACCTTTTCTCGAAGCGCTTCGTCGTTTTTTTGAACCCTCATAACTTGTGTTTGGATTATAGCAGATAAACAAAATTCGCGGAATATAATATCAATAGTAGACTTTTTTTATGCTTTGAGCAGGCAATTGAGCAGACGGGTCACCTGATGGTAAGTGATCATTGACAACCGCCGCCCATGGACATTAGCGACACCAGGGGCGTCATCAACGCGTTGCCGGCCAAGAAGATGACGATAGACCCGCTTCTTGAAGGACCCCATGTCATAGCTTAGAAGGAACACCGATGCAGGTAGCTTGTTCCATAGTTTACACTTGCGAGATGACGTGAGAACCGGACTGTGGACGAACACCAGGTATCCAGGTAGTGTTGGTGAAACCTGGTACGTGATGTGCGGTGACGAAAGTCAACTGCAGGTATTAAGCCAAACAGTTCTTCAGAACATTCCCCATTGTACAGACGGTAGAAAACACAGAGAGAGCCTACATCTCTCCTCAACTCAAGCGATTCTAATCCATCTGTAAGCTTGGGATCGTCGATAAGACGAATAGCTCGCCGTTGAATTCGATTGAACGGATCCACATGGCCAGCTGGGGCTCCGGCCCAAAGGTGGGAGCAGTACTCCATGTGGAGTCGAATTTGCGCCATCAACCCGTGCTTAGGCGTGAAGTACTGCTTAACTCTATTGAGCACTCCCAATTTCTTTGCGGCCAGTTTGGCCTTGCTAACCAAGTGGTCCCGAAACTGAACTTCATTCGAAATGTCGACAC